>CM069146.1:51055899-51578399 GCA_035221665.1 Okamejei kenojei | reverse complement strand
GTACGATATCTATGCTGCCGTCTTAATTCTCAGCGAAGGTGTAAAACTTACCTGAGTTGCCACAAACATCAGTGATTTCCCTTGCCTCTTTGTTCTTGAATGCATTTTGTTTGTAGACGATATGAGGCTTATTGTGCTCCTCGTCATATTCTTCGCCATCCGGCAGGACAAGAGGTTCAACAAAGTACTCCCCATCGTGTGACTTGAAGGTGCCAAGCTATAAAGAAACATAGTCAAGAAAATATTTAAGAACGCTGGTAAATCGACTGTAGCACTGCTCGCAGCGAGTCTAATGGTATGCAGTGTAACGAGGATGGGAATGTTAAACCATGAATTAATCTCCTGAAAAAAAAAAAAAAATTAAGCTGCAAGCCTTCAGGACAAGAGGGACACTTTCTGTTAAACCCAAGTATTTAATTAGTTTCCAGGCTCTGGATCAGAGGCCCGATATGATCGGTAAAGTCACAGGGAGGTCACAGATTTTCAAAAATAATGTTTGACAGAAACAGAGTGCGAATTGGACGTGTCAGAGAGTCATAGAGTCACACCGGCCGAAGTGGAAACAGAGCCCTTCGGCCCGACTGGCCCATGCCGTCCAACATGTCCCATCCACACTAGTCCCACCTGCCTACATTTGGCCCATATCCCTCTAAACCTGTCCTATCTATGTACCTGTGATAGTACCTGCCTCAACTAGAACTGGCAGCTCGTTCCATACACCTGTAGGAATATAATATTGTAAAACGGGTTAACAGTGCAGAGAAGGTTTACGAGGATGTTACCAGGACTTAGTTTAGAGATACAGCACAGAAACAGGGCCCTCGTCCCACCGGGTCCGCGTCCAACAGCGATCCCCGCACATTCACACTATCCTACACCCACTAGGAACAATTGTTACATCTACCAGGCCAATTAGCCTCCAGGCCTGTACGCCTTTGGAATGTGGGAGGAAACTGAACATCTCGGAGAAAACCCACGAAGGTCACGGGGAGAACGTTCAAACTCCGCACAGACAGCACCCATAAGCGGGATCGAACCCAGGTTTACGGCGCTGCATTCGCTGTAAGGCAGCAACTCTACCGTGACTGCCGGTCCCGAGCCACAGGGAGAGGTCGAGCAGGCTAGGACTTTATTCCTTGGAGCGCAGGAGGCTGAGGTACGATCTTATAGCGGTGTACAGATTCATGAGCGGAATAGATAGGGTAGATGCACAGAGTCTTTTACCCATGATAGGGGAATCAGGAACCAGATTTAAATCAAGAGGGGAAAGATTTAACATTAATTTGAGGGGAAATTTACGGAATGAGCTGCCAGAGGAGGAAATTGAGGCAAGTACTACAACAATATTTAAAAGACATTTGGACAGGTACATGAATAGGAAAGGTTTAAGAGGGATATGGACTAAATGCAGGCAGGTGGGACAAGTGTAGATGGGGCATCTTGGTCGGCTTAAGAATAAGGAGTAAGCCATTTAGAACGGAGACGAGGAAACACTTTTTCTCACAGAGAGTGGTGAGTCTGTGGAATTCTCTGCCTCAGAGGGCGGTGGAGGCGGGTTCTCTGGATGCTTTCAAGAGAGAGCTAGATAGGGCTCTTAATAATAGCGGAGTCAGGGGATATGGGGAGAAGGCAGGAACGGGGTACTGATTGGGGATGATCAGCCATGATCACATTGAATGGCGGTGCTGGCTCGAAGGGCCGAATGGCCTCCTCCTGCACCTATTGTCTATTGGCATGGACGAGTTAGGCTGAAGGGCCTGTTTCGTGCTGTGCTACTCTATACTGTATGTTGACTGTTTAGTTTAGTTTGGAGATACAGCGCGGAATCAGGCTGTGGTCCGCATCGGGTCGGCACCGACCAGCGATCCCTGCACATGAACACTACCCTACACACACGCATGAGGGACAATTTACACGTAAACCAAGTATATAAATCCAGGCCAAACCTACACGTCTTTGGAGCGTTGGAGGAAACCGAAGATCTCGGAGAAAACCCACGCAGTGGGAGAACCTACAAACTCCACACAGACAGCACCCGTGGTCGGGATCGAACCGGGGTCTCCGGCGCTGCAAGCGCTGTAAGGCCGCAACTCTACCGGTGCGCCACAGTGCCGCCCACGCGGTTGATGCCTTCGCAAAGTGACAATATATACAGTCCTTTAACTACAATTGGATGCGACACAACCACTACCCCCACAGTACATTCAGTTTGTCAGGCGTGTCCAGATCACTCAAGCTTAGTTGGTGAAAATAAACGCCTTGGCCTCTCCATTTCTCTGCTCAGTCACGTTTTAAACCACTTTAGCATGCAGTTCCTTCAGACGCATTTTGTCCACTCTGCTCACTGATGATCGCGCATGTTCTTCACACAGAGAGTGGTGAGTCTCTGGAACTCTCTGCCACAGAGGGTAGTTGAGGCCAGTTCATTGGCTATATTTAAGAGTGAGTTGGATGTGGCCCTTGTGGCTAAGGGGATCAGAGGGTATGGAGAGAAGGCAGGTACGGGATACTGAGTTGGATGATCAGCCATGATCATATTGAATGGCGGTGCAGGCTCGAAGGGCTGAATGGCCTACTCCTGCACCTAATTTCTATGTTTCTATGTTTCTATGTTTCTCGCGCATGGTCACAGCAGCACAGAAGGTCATTTCTCCATCGAATCTGCCCCGGCTCCATTTTTAAGTGTATTCGAACTCTTCGAAGTGTATTCTATCGCCAGCCGTCTTGACGATGTCTTGCCACAGGATCCAGATAGGCCGGGACGAGAGAGCGAGGCTGACGATTTGCGCAACTCGCCCTCACTTTAATCCAAACTCGTCGCTCAAGTCATAACTTCAGGACCCGCGCCTGCCCAAACTGGGTGAAGCAAGATCACCAGGGGAGCGCGTGCAGCTGGGAGGAAGTCCCAGCGCTTGCCCAACTGTGTCCCGTATGCGGGCGAGCCTTCCGGGCTCGGATCAGTCTCACCGGTCACCTCCGGACCCACAAACAAAGACACACTGAAGTCATGGTCTTCTTCAACTACGTAGGATGAACAATAACAACAACAACTTTAACTACACGAGTCCCACATGTAACAGGGAGGTTGAGAAACCTCAGAGTGCATCAAGGTTGAAACAAAGTTGTTTAGTTTAGTTTAGTTTAGAGATACACTGTGGACACAGACCCTTCGGCCTACCGAGTCCGTGACGACCAGCGATCCCCCGCACACCAACACTGTCCTACACAAACTTGCATACGCACACGAGGGACAATTTTCTGTTGCACATACACCAAGCCAATGAACCTACAAACCTGTACGCCTTTGGAGCGTGGGTGGAAACCGGAGATCTTGGAGAAAACCCACCCAGGTCACGGGGAGAACGTACAAACTCCATATGGACAGCATCTGTAGTCAGGATCGAACCCGGGTCTCCGGTGCTGTAAGGCAGCAAGACTACCGCTGCGCCACCATGTTGCTCCACTTGTGTTTATTTATTTACAAATATTCATCTAAATTTTGTAGGGGCAGCACAGTGGGGCAGCTGGTGGAGTTGCTGCCTCACAGCAGCCAATACCCGGGTTCAATCCTGACCTCGGGTGCTGTCTGTGTGGAGTTGGTATGTTCTCCCTGTGACCGCGTGGGTTTCCTCTGGGTGCTCTGGTTTCCTCCCAAATCCCAAAGACGTGCGGGTTTGTAGGTTAATTCGCCTTTGTAAATTGCTCCTAGCGGGGAGGCCGCAGATGGGAAAGTGGGGTAAGATAGAACTAGTGTGAGTGGGTGACCGATGGTGGATATGGCGGGTCGATGGGCGTGTTTACATTCTGCATCTTTCTATCAATCAATGAATCAATCAATCAATATTTGGAGGGACCCGACCCGAAACGTCACCCATTCTTTTACTCCAGGGATGCTGGCAGACCCGCTGAGTTACCACAGCACCTTGTGTCCATCTTTGTGATGTAGTGTGCAAACTAGTGTTTCTGGTAGAACTCAAACTGTTCCTTGGTGTCTCGGTCATTGGTAATGAGCGTTGCTAGATAGCCCCCTAGTGTGTAAGGAGTGGATGAGAAAGGGGGATAATATAGAACGAGTCTGATTGATGGTCCGTATGGACTCAGTGGGCCGAAGGGCCTGTTTCCGCGCTGTATCTCCAAAGTCTAAAGTGAAGACTTGTTGGTGAAGATAGTTAGAAAATACAATCTATCTAATCGCCAATCAGCTATCCAATCAAACTAAAGGGCCTGTCCCACTTAGGCTATTTTTAGGCGCAGCAGGTCGCCAAATGAACGACAACTGGACCCCCCTTCGACATAAAATTTGAAATAGAATCATTACTTTAACAACAAAAAAAAACGAAGTCAGCACCGGCGGCAACCTACGTCACCTGGCGACAACCTACATTAACCTAGCGACAACCTACGTCACCTGGCGACAACCTACATTAACCTAGCGACAACCTACATCACCTGGCGACAACCTACATTAACCTAGCGACAACCTACGTCACCTGGCGACAACCTACATTAACCTCACCTGGCGACAACCTACATTAACCTAGCGACAACCTACGTCACCTGGCGACAACCTACATTAACCTAGCGACAACCTACGTCACCTGGCGACAACCTACGTCACCTGGCGACAACCTACATTAACCTAGCGACAACCTACCTCACCTGGCGACAACCTACCTCACCTGGCGACAACCTACCTCACCTGGCGACAACCTACCTCACCTGGCGACAACCTACCTCACCTGGCGACAACCTACCTCACCTGGCGACAACCTACCTCACCTGGCGACAACCTACCTCACCTGGCGACAACCTACATTAACCTAGCGACAACCTACCTCACCTGGCGACAAGCTACCTCACCTGGCGACAACCTACATTAACCTAGCGACAACCTACCTCACCTGGCGACAACCTACGTCACCTGGCGACAACCTACCTCGCCTGGCGACAACCTACATTAACCTAGCGACAACCTACGACAGCACCTACAACAGGAGAAGTCAAGCTCTGCTCATTGGCGTCAAACCCACTGTCGCCGACTGGCTCCGAACATGTTTCAACCTGTTGAAAATCCAGCGGCGACCAGAAAGTCCCTTTGGGCGACTGAGGGGACGACTCACGACCATTCAGGCGATACTCCGGCGACCATGTGGCGACAGCCTAGTCGCCTGTAGTCGCCTAAATAATAGCCTAAGTGGGGTAGGCCCTTAAGCAATCTCCCCTCAACCTCTGCCATTCCAGAGAAAACAAGCCAAGTATGTCCAACTTTTACTTATATCTAATATCCTCTAATCCAGGCATTATTCTGGTCTAACTCTTCTGCATGTTGTACACACAATACTCCAAATGCAACTGAACCAAAGTCCTACATAGTTCTACACAGTCCAAAAGGAAGCTATTATATTATTGCCACTACATCACAGTCAGACGTGATAATTTGTGAACACTATTTAGCTCAGGTTGTCTTGACGTGCATGCAATTTAAATCTATCTTTGTCACCCTTGCAGCCTCTTCCAGTCTGCTTTCATCTACATCATCAGTACCCCACAATCCAACTCCCACCTGTGCTTTAAAGAAGTGGTGCTCACGCTGTGACTGTTCCTCCACTGGAAGTTCCTCGCCTTACAAAGGGAGAAGATTATAAAGCAGGAGCTTCCTCCGTTATTCAATGAGACTATTGGACCTCAGCCTGAACTCCACTTTCCATCCTGTTCCCCACTCACCCCGGTTCCCCAAAGAACCAAAATCCGGTTCCGGTTCACTTTCGGGAACAAGCCCTTCGACTGACCAAGTCCAGGCCAACTAGGTCGTACACTAGTTTTATCCTACACGATTGGGACAATTTACCCAGGCCATTTAACTTATAAAACTACATGTCTTTGGAGTGTTGTTGGAAACCAGAGCACCTGTAAAAAAAAGGCACGTGGTCACAGGGAGAACGTACGAACTCCATCTATACCGTAATCTGTATCGAACTCGGTATCTGGTGCTGTGAGGCAGCAACTCTACCGCTGCGCCACCGAGCCTCAGAGGGCGGTGGAGGCCGGTTCTCTGGATCCTTGCAAGAGAGAGCTAGCTAGATAGGGCTCTTAAAGATAGCGGGGTATGGGGATATGGGGAGAAGGCAGGAACGGGGTACTGATTGGGGATGATCAGCCATGATCACATTGAATGGCGGTGCTGGCTCGAAGGGCCAAATGGCCTACTCCTGCACCTATTGTCTATTGTGCATTCCATTGGGGTCTCATTATTTAACAATTTCTAAATTCTCCCTCGAGGGGAAACAAACTCTGAGAATCTATCGGCCAAAGCGACCTACAAATTTTAAATGTTTCAATAAGGTGACTTTTCATTTTTCATTTCTGTATTCATTCATTTTTCTAAACTCAAATGAATACAGGCCAAACATGTTCAAGTCATATGTTAACTACTTCATACTACCAATCAACCTTTGGAAATGTACTCTGGTTTCGAAGCTGCCTCTCCTCGACCAAAACCTTTAGAGATGCAGCTCGGAAACAGGCCCTTCGGCCCACCGAGTCCGTGCTGACCAGCGACCAACCAGTACACCAGCACTATCGTACACACTAGGGACAACTTACAATATTTACTGAAGCCAATGAACCTACAATAAACCTGTAGATCTTTGGAGTGCGGGAGGAAATGGGAGCAACTGCAGGAAACCCATGCGGATGCAGGGAGAACGTACAAACTCTGAGGGTCTCCAATGAGGTAGATGGTAGGTCAGGACCGCTCTCGAGTTGTTGATAGGATGGTTCAGTTGCCAGATAACAGGCGGGAAGAACCTGCTCCTGAATCCGGAAGTGTGCCCGACGGGAGAGGGGAGAAGAGGGAGTGGCCGGGGGGGTGAGTCCTGTCCTTGATTATTCTGGCGGATTGCGAATTATAAGCAGCAGCAGAAATGTATTCCATCACAACTTCGAACCTTAATGCACGGCAAACACTCCATGGTTGCCATCGGTCCAGGAGACCAACACTGGTTCAGCGCAGAGTGTCAAAGTGAATACAGGGAGCAGAACTGAATGGAACTAAAGATTAGGTGACCACCTGGTGTAGGTGAAGCATGTGTGCTGAACACCAATATCAGCTTGCAGCAGGTAGAGCCAAGCAATACAAAAATCAATCAATTTGATTGATCAATCAATCCAACACTAAATGCCTCACAGCGCCAGAGACCCGGGTTCGATCCTGACCATGGGCGCTGTCTATACGGAGTTTGTACGTTCTCCTGCGTGGGTTTTCTCCGGGTGCTCCGGTTTCCTCCCACACTCCAAAAACGTGCAGGTTTGTAGGTTAAATGGCTTTGGTAAAATGGTAAATTGTCCCTAGTGTGTGCAGGATAGTGTGAGTGTGCGGGGATCGCTGGACAGTGCGGACTCGGTGGGCCGAACGGCCTGTTTCCGCGCTGTATCTCTAAACTAAACAAAAAAAAAACAATCGATCAAATTAAAATGCTGCAAACCCTGCCATGTGTAAATGTGATGAAGGCGGACAATTGAATACCAAATGGGAGAAGGTTTAATGATGAATGATCCCAACAATCCCACAGTCAAACAATAAAGGTGCTGATGAGGTGATGGACAATTGAGCAGTAAATGGGACAAGGATGAATGATGGATGATCCGTCTTTGTCTCCTCGTGAGATCCCCGGCTACAGAAACCAGTCTTCAATCGAGTTGCTTGCGTCCACGTGCTCTGCGGCTGTCAGCGTAGCCCAAGCGCAGCGCAGAGCTGCTGCACCAGAGACCTGGGTTCGATCCTGACAACAGGTGCCGAAAGTACGGAGTTCGTACCCTCTCTCCGTGAGGTTTTCTCCGGGTGCTCCTGGTTTCGGGGTACTGATTGGGGATGATCAGCCATGATCACATTGAATGGCGGTGCTGGCTCGAAGGGCCGAATGGCCTCCTCCTGCACCTATTGTCTATTGTTTCCTCCCACATTGCAAAGATGTACTTACAGGTTTGTAGGCTTCGGTAAAGATTGGCTTTGGTAAAGATTGTAAATTGTCGCTAGTGGGGATGTTCTAGTGTACGGGGATCGCTGGTCGGCGCGGACCTGGTGGGACAGGAGAGCCTGTTTCTGTGCTGTGCCTCCAAACTAAAAGTAAAACCATGGGATTAAACAACATCCAGGCTCTGGTGCAGAAGATGGGCGCTCTAGATGCTGCTGCACCCGCTGAGCTTCTCCAGCCTTTTGTGTCCCCTCCATTCTCCAGCATCTGCAGTTCCTTCTTTAACACTGCTCTAGAACAAGGTGCCTTTAGGTTGATTATTGTTCCATGTGCCAGGGACAGTGGACAGCTTTGTTTTGCGCGCTGACCCATCATATCCTCATACAAAGATCGTTCCTGAGCTACTTCTTTAGTGCAGCTTAGAGATACAGCGCAGAAACAGGCCCTTCGGCCCACCGGGCCTGCGCCCACCAGCGATCCCCGCACATTAACACTATCCTGCACACACGACGGACAATTTTTACATTCACCGAGCCAATTAACCTACAAACCTGCACGCCGTTGGAGTGAGGGAGGGAACCGAAGATCTCTGAGAAAACCCACGCAGGTCACGGGGAGAACGTGCAAACTCCGTACAGACAGCACCCGTAGTCTGGATCGAACCCGGGTCTCCGGCGCTGCATTCGCTGTGAGGCAGCAACTCTACCGCTGCGCCACCGTGCCGCCTCTCTACCTCATTGGAGACCCTCGGACTATCTTCAATCGGAGTTAATCTTTCGCTAAACATTATCCCCTTTATCCTGCATCCTGGCTCGATTGTGATCATGTATAGTCTTTCAGCTGACTGGACAGCACACAGCAAAAGCTTTTCACTGTAACTGGGTACACGTGACAATAAACTAAACCACAGTATCCAAATAGATCATGTGTACACACATAGATACCGTCGGTTCAAACACACGTTCAACACTGGGAGCAAAGGGGATGATGCAGACTACAGAATATAGGGCATCATTGTAGGGCATCAGTTCCATCAAGATCGTCCTTGCTGTTCCAGTGCAGGTACGTCACCATTATCGACCTGAATATGTGAATAATTGTGCTGCATACAGTTTAAGGATAAGGAGTGCGCCATTTAGAACAGAGACGATGAAACACTTTTTCTCACAGAGAGTTGTGAGTCCGTGGAATTCTCCGCCTCAGAGGGCGGTGGAAGCAGGTTCTCTGGATACTTTCATGAGAGCGAGATAGGGCTCTTAAAGTTAGCTGAGTCAGGGGATATGGGGAGAAGGCAGGAACGGGGTACTGATTGGGGATGATCAGCCATGATCATATTGAATGGCAGTGCTGGCTCGAAGGGCTGAATGGCCTACTCCTGCACCTATTGTCTATTGTCCAATCCAACTGCAAGGTGGCACAGCGGTAGAGTTGCTGCCTCACGACGCCAGAGACCCAGGTTTTATCCCGACTACGGGTGCTGCATGTACGGAGATCGTCCGTTCTCCCCCGTGACCTGCGTGGGTTTTCACCGGGAGCTCCGGCTTCTGCCCGCACTCCAAAGGCGTGCGGGTTTGTAGGTTAATTGGCTGCGGTAAAATTGTGCGACTGTCCCTGGTGTGTGGGCTAGAGTTTGTGCGCGGGGATCGCTGGTCGGCGCGGACTCGGTGGGCCGAAGGGCCAGGTTCTGCGCTGGGTCTCTAAGCCAAACTAATTACTATCCCATCAGTTCACCCTCACTCATCAACAACAAAGCCATGGGAGATGTGGCCAGCAGTGCTATCAAGCCACACGCAACCCAGCAGTAAACCACACACACCAAGGATCAGTTTGTGTCCCACCAAGAATACTTGGTCCCATTACAATTAAAACACAAAGTACACGTGCTATAACACCAGGATAAGCGTTGAGCTAAGAAACCCAAGCCCAAAGCCAAAGTGCCATCTAACTGAATATACCAACTTATGCTTAGGATGACAACTAATGGGCCTGTCCCACTTAGGTGATTTTTTGGGCGACAGCCGCAAGATTTTCAACACGTTGAAAATTTTTTGGCGACAGTGGCGACAATTTTTTGCTGTCGTAGGTGAATTCCATTAAAACCAGTCGCCTAAAGAGTCGCCTAAGTGGCACAGGCCCTGAACTCGATATGCAATAAACAACTGCCTACATGTTAATAAGTTCATTTAAAAAAAACAACTGATGATGCAGATGCCAGTATATCTTTGGGGTAATCAAGTGGGCACCTCCCTTCACTGCTGTTTCATTGAGTTGGGCCCACCACACAATTCGGGAAAGCTGAACAGTTGTTGCTGGTGTCCCAGAACCAGGCCCCCTCAATACCTGCTCTCACCACCAATGCATAAAATCAATAGGTGCAGGAGGAGGCCATTCGGCTCTTCGAGCCTGCACCACCATTCAATATGATCAAGGCTGATCATCCAAAATCAGTATCCCGTTCCAGCTTTCTCCTCATATCCCTTGATTCCATTCGCCCGAAGGCCTATACCTATCTAAACTCTCTCCTGAAAACATCAAGAGATGCATGCTCCTGCCGCCAATTAACTCATTCCAACAAATGCTAAACACCTGCATCCTATCTTCCCCTTATCCTAGGCAATCATTAAACTCGTAACACCACAAATATCGACTTTGTCTAAAACTGGGATACACTTACACAGACTCCGCTTGCAAAGAAATACACTACTGCATGTTATACATTTTCACACCATAATCACAGCTTTGATCCGAACATTGATTTAAAGACAGAGCATGGAAACAGGCCCTTCGGCCCATCGGGTCCACCCCGACCATCGATTACCCGTTCACACTAAAGGATAGACGCAAAAAGCTGGAGTAACTCAGCAGGACCGGCAGCATCCCTGGAGAGAAGGAATGGGTGACGTTTCGGATCAAGACCCATCATCAGACACTAGTTCTATGTTAAAGAAGGAACATTGACTTCTCTAATTTCAGGTAGTCCTTACTGTCTCCTCTCCTTATCAGCTCTCCCTCTAGCCCTCTGGCTCCTCCTCTTCCTTTCTTCTTCCCACCCCCACCCTCACATCAGTCTGAAGAAGGGTTTCGGCCCGAAACGTCGCCTATTTCCTTCGCTCCATGGAAGGTGCCTCACCCGCTGAGTTTCTCCAGCATTTTTGTCTCCCTAGTTCTGTGTTATTCCACTTACTCATCCACCCGACACACATGGTATAATGTGCAGAGGCCAATTAAGTATCTCACCAGAGAGCCTGTCCACCACCTTGCACTGTCCCCTCCACTTAGTCTGCCCCTACACACTTACCACCCATCTCCTTCCCAGCTGCAATGTTCCTTCCGCAACATAGAGTCATAGAGTTTAGTTTAGTTTAGAGATACAGACCTTTCTGCCCAGCGAGTCCGCGCTGACCAGCGATCATCCAGATGCCGGTTCTATCCTGCACACTGGGAACAACTTACAGAAGCCAATTAGCCTACAAACCCTTTGAAACGTGGGAGGAAACCGGAGCACCCGGAGAAAACCCTGGACAAAGTGCCAATTTGACAACAATTATTAAAATTACTCTTCTTAAAATGTCTTACATCCATGAAGGTACACAAAAGGCTGGAGAAACTCAGCGGGTGCAGCAGCATCTAAGGTGCGAAGGAGATAGGCGACGTTTCGGGTCGAGACCCTTCTTCAGTTTCTCCAGCCTTTTGTGTACCCTCGATTCTCCAGCATCTGCAGTTCCTTCTTTAACATTACATCCATGAATCTCATTCTCAGATATGTTCCAATACTGGAAAAATAAGAGTGAGAGGGAAAGGAGAGAAAGAGAGAACAAGAGGAGGACATTTAAAACAGGAATAAGAGAGAGCAAAAATGGGAGATGGGAGAGGAGAGCGAGAGAGAGAGAGAGAGAGAGAGAGAGAGAGAGAGAGAGAGAGAGATTGAAGCTGTAGAGAGAGAAAAAGTGAATGGGAAAGAAGAGAGAGAATGGGAGAAGAGAATAGATGAATGGATGGATGAGTGAATGAACAAATGAATGAAGGAGGTGGAGAGAGGATGAATGATGGAGAAGGAAGGTGGGCGGGAGGGACAATGGGAAGAGAAGAGGAACATGGGAGAAGGAGAGCAACTGGGGAAAGAGAGAGTATGGGGGAGAGAGAGAATGAATGAGAGAGAGATAGAGCAAATGGGGGTGTAAGAACAATGGCAAGAGGGTGGGCAAATGGGGGAGAGGGTCAGAGTGTGTGAAGGAGCAAATGGGAGAGAGAGACGGGGAGTGAGAGAGAGCGGATGAATGGGGTAGAATGAGAGAATGGGGAGAGAGAGAACAAATGGGGAGAGAGAGTGAATTGGGGAGAGGAACGGAGTTCACAAGTTCACAAGTTATAGGAGTAGAATTAGGCCATTCGGCCCATCAAGTCTGCTCCACATTCAATCATGGCTGATCACTGCCCACCATTTTCCTGCCTTCTCCCCATAACTTTTGACACACATTCTAATCAAGAATTTATCTAACCCTGCCTTAAAAATATCCACTGACTTGGCCTCCACAGTTCTCTGTGGCAATGAGTTCCACAGATTAACTACCCTCTGACCTTTCTCCTCACCTCCTTTCTAAAAGCGTGCCCTCAGAGGGCGGTGGAGGCAGGTTCTCTGGAGGCTTTCAAGAGAGAGCTCGATAGGGCTCTTAAAGAGAGCGGAGTCAGGGGACGTGGTAGACACAGATAGGTGGAGTAACTCAGAGTGTCAGACAGGATCACTACAGGAAAAGCTTGGGACTCTTCTTCAGACAAGTTTTGGGTCAAGACCCTTCTTCGGAAGAAGAGTCTGAGGAAGGGTCTCGACCCGAAACGTCACCCATTCCTTTTCTCCAGAGATGCTGTCTGACCCGCTGAGTTACTCCAGCATTTTGTGTCTATCTTTAGTTTAAACCAGCAACTGCAGTTCCTTCCCACACACTGGTCCCACCTGCCTGCCTTTAGCCCATATCCCTCTAAGCACACAGAGAGTGGTGAATCTGTGGAATTCTCTGCCACAGAAGGTAATTGAGGGCAGTTCGTTGGCCATATTTAAGAGGGGGTTGGATGTGGCCCTTGTGGCTGAAGGGATCAGGGGGTATGGAGAGAAGGCAGGTACAGGATACTGAGTTGGATGATCAGCCATGATCATATTGAATGGCGGTGCAGGCTCGAAGGGCCGAATTCTATGTTTCTATGTTAAGCCTGTCCTATCTATGTGCTTGCCTAAATGTTTCTTAAACGTTGCGATAGTACCTGTCGCAACTACCTCCTCTGGAGCCGCACAGCGGTAGAGTTGCTGCATTACAACGCCAGGGACCCTTCTTCAGACGCGAGTTCGATCCTGACTCCGGGTGCTGTCTGTACGCAGTTTGTACATTCTCCCTGTGACCGTGTGGGTTTCCTCCGTGTGCACGGGTTTCCTCCCACACTCCACAGACGTACAGGTCTGTAGTCTTTGGTAAAGATTGCAAACTGTCCCTAGTGTGTAGGATAGTGTTAGTGTGCAGGGGTCGCTGGTCGGCACAGACTCAGTGGGGTGAAGGTCACAAGGAATAGGAGCAGAATTAGGCCATTCGGCCCATCAGGTCTACTGCCCCATTCAATCACGGCTGATCCATCTCTCCCTCCGAACCCCATTCTCCCGCTTTCTCCCCATAACCTCTGACACCCGTACTAATCAAGAATCTATCTATCTCTGCCTTAAAAATATCCACTGACCTGGCCTCCACAGCCTTCTGTGGCAAAGAATTCCACAGATTCACCACCCTCTGACTAAAGATATTTCTCTTCATCTCCTCCCTTAACAGAACAGAGAGTTGTGAGTCTGTGGAGGGCGGTTCTCTGGATACTTTCAAGAGAGAGCTTTAAAGATAGCGGAGTCAGGGGATATGGGGAGAAGGCAGGGATGGGGTACTGATTGGGGATGATCAGCCCATGATCACACTGGCTCGAAGGGCCGACTGGTCCATTCCTGCACCTATTGTCTATTGCCTATAATGTTTAATTCTGAGGGCCTGTTTCCGCGCTGTATCTCTAAACTAAGCAGCTCGTTCCAAACAACCACCATCTTTTGCGTGAGAAAGTTACCCAAACGTTTCTTCCGTTTCTGGCCAATTTCTTCCTTCTAATAACGTTGGCCATCTCTTCCGCAAAGTCAATTCCCTCTCTCCTCCCGTCCCTCCCCCATCCTCATTCTCCGACTAGTTTCACTGTCCTCCTGATTAAATATTACCGATTGTACACCTCGTTGTCACCTTCACCCTCAGCTAACAGTGAACCATTCGACATTCCCTTTTCACCGTCTGCTTTGATCTCTCATTTTCACACCTTACCCTTCCTCATCTCCACGCTCCCTCTCCCCCGCTCCTCAGTCTGAAGAAGGGTCTTGACCCGAAACGTCACCCATTCCTTCTCTCCATGGATGCTGCCCGTCCCACTGATTTACTCCAGCATTATAGAGACAATAGACAATAGGTGCAGGTGTAGGCCATTCGGCCCTTCGAGCCAGCACCGCCATTCAATGTGATCATGGCTGATCATCCCCAATCCCCAATTTTGTGTTTATCTTCTCAGTTCCCTGGGTGGGTGACCCTTATTGAGGGGGGGGGGTGGTGGAGGGAGGGGGGAGGGGGGAGGAGGGAGGGAGGAGGGGGGAGGAGGGAGGGGGGAGGGGGGAGGTGGGGAGGGGAGGAGGGGTGGGGAGGAGGGGAGGGGAGGAGGGGGGAAGGGGGAGGGGGGAGGTGGGGAGGGAAAGGGAGGGGAGGAGGGGAGGGGAGGAGGGGGGAAAGGAGGGGGGGAAAGGGGGAGGGGGAAAGGGGGAGGGGGGAAAGGGGGAGGGGGAGGGGGATGGAGTTGAGAAAACTCTAGATCTCGTTCCCATTAGATCTTGCTCCCCAGATGCTGCCTGACCCTCTGAGTTCCTCCAGCACTCCGAATTTTCCTCCGGATTCCAGCATCTGCAGTTCCTCATACCTCCTCTATCTCTCCTGTTAAGGAGGACCAAGGACTCCAACAACAACTCTTTTTTTATACTCCTTGGAGCGCAGCGAACTGTTGCACTCTTCACGGCAGCAAGGACAAAGGACGAGACCAGGGTTGTTTTGTGTCCACGGTTCCGGTGGACACAAAAGAAAACAGGTTTCGCAGATTTACAATTTGCTGCCTTAAGCAAAGTAGCCGGAGGAAGAAGACTGCTAGTCCGCCCCGTTGCAGGCAAAACTATGGTCACACTGGTAAACAACGATGTGCCTCTGGCTCAGGTATAGTTACAATACACCATGGCCCAGCACAGGATTTAAACTCCAGTGTGCAGGAAGGAACTGCAGATGCTGGTTTAAACCGAAGACAGACACAAAAGTGCTGGAGTAACACAGCGAGACAGGCAGCATCTCCGGAGAGAAGGAATGGGTAATGTTTCGGGTCGAGACCCTTCTTCAGACTGATGAGGGGTTTGTTGGCTGCGTCAGGTTCAATAATTGGTTGGGAAACAGCATTTGCAAACAGAATGGCTTAGGGGCCTGGTCCACTTAGGCGATTTTATCGGCGACTGTCATAGTCAAAGCAGGTTGCCGAAAACCCGGAGACTGGACCCCCCCCCCCCCGCGGCAATGTCTAGTCGGCGTCAAGCTACCGACAACCGGCGACCCATTAGGACGTCCACCTACGACCATATCTACGACCACACCTACGACGACCTGCGCCCACCCGCGACAAGCTACGACACGGTAAGACGATTCAGTCGCCGGTTGACGTAAGTTGATGTAGGTAGTCGTCAATGGAATTCACCCAAGTCAGCACCGGCGGCAACCTACGTCACTTGGCGACAGGTTACAATCGTTGGCGTCAAGCCCACGGGCGCCGACTGTCACCGAAAAGTTTTGAACGTTTCAAAATCCAGCGGCCACCAGAAAAAAGGTACAACTCGTTGGGCGACTGAGGAGACCATACGGGCGACACCCCGGCGAACATGTGGCGACAGCCTAGTCACCTGTAGTCGTCGAAAAAAATCGCCCAAGTGGGACAGGCCCAGAAGCGAATGATCTTACAGTCGTGTCTCACGCATTGGTCTTGACCAGTTGACAAGGCAAGTAGACAAGGGGTCCTGCAGAAACTGTTGAAGGAGCATAAGTATGGGTCGACTGGGCTTAGAGTCACTGGAATTTAGAAGGATGATAGGGGATCTTATAGAAATAATATTCTTAAGGGATTGGACAGGCTAGATGCAGCAAAAACGTTCCCCATGTTGGAGGAAGTCCAGAGCCCTGGGGTCACAGTTTAAGAATAAGGGGTAGGCCATTTAGGAGTAAGATGAGGTAAAACGTTTTCACCCAGAAAGTTGTGAATCTGTGGAATTATCTGCCACCGAAGGCAGTTGAGGCGAATTCACTGGATGCATTCAAGAAAGAGTTAGATATAGGTCTTAGGGCTAATGGAATCAAGGGGTATGGGGAGAAAGCAGGAATGGGGTAGTGATTCTGGATGATCAGCCATGATCATACTGAATTGCGGTGCTGGCTCGAAGGGCCGAATGGTCTACTCCTGCACCTATTTTCAATGTTTAACTGTTCACGTTTTGTAACATGCCATCCGATCAGTAAAGGCAAGCACCAATTTGATGTGTTTCCTCGATGAGGTTACTACTGGGTTGAGATCTTGGTAGAAAGCTTAATGTTTTCTCAAAAGGACACAAATTGCTGGAGTAACTCAGGCGGGTCAGGCAGCATCCCTGGAGATATCTGGTCTAAAGAATGGTCCCGCCTTGAAACGCCACCTATCCATGCTCTCCAGAGATGCTGCCACTCTTACAAAGTGCTGGAGTAACTCAGCGGGACAGGCAGCATCTCTGGAGAGCATGGACAGGTCATGTTTCGGGTCGAGACCCTTCTTCAGGGGATAGACCCAAATGGCTGGAGTAACTCAGCGGGACAGGCAGCATCTCTGAAGAGCATGGACAGGTCATGTTTCGGGTCGAGACCCTTCTTTAGGGAATAGATCCAAATTGCTGGAGTAACTCAGGGGGCCAGGCAGCATCCCTGGAGATATCTGGTCTAAAGAATGGTCCCGCCTTGAAACACCACCTATCCATGCTCTCCAGAGATGCTGCCACTCTTACAAAGTGCTGGAGTATCTCAGCGGGTCAGGCAGCATCTCTGGAGAGCATGGACAGGTCATGTTTCGGGTCGAGACCCTTCTTCAGGGGATAGACCCAAATGGCTGGAGTAACTCAGCGGGACAGGCAGCATCTCTGGAGAGCATGGACAGGTCATGTTTCGGGTCGAGACCCTTCTTTAGGGAATAGACCCAAATTGCTGGAGTAACTCAGGGGGTCAGGCAGCATCCCTGGAGATATCTGGTCTAAAGAATGGTCCCGCCTTGAAACGCCACCTATCCATGCTCTCCAGAGATGCTGCCACTCTTACAAAGTGCTGGAGTATCTCAGCGGGTCAGGCAGCATCCCTGAAGAGCATGGACAGGTCATGGTTCGGGTCGAGACCCTTCTGCAGGGAATAGACCCAAATTGCTGGAGTATCTCAGCGGGCCAGGCAGCATCTCTGGAGAGCATGGGCAGGTCATGGTTCGGGTCGAGACCCTTCTTTAGGGAATAGACCCAAATTGCTGGAGTATCTCAGCGGGCCAGGCAGCATCTCTGGAGAGATTGAGAGTGCCTGACGTTTCGGGTCGAGACTCCGCCTGTCCCGCTGAGCTACTCCAGCATTTTTTTTTTTTTGCGTCTACCATCTGCAGTTCCTTGTTGCCGGACCTTGATGATATTTTTCCCCCCGGTGAGTTCCCAAGCCTGGTCCCCGGGCGACCTGCTGGAAGCGAGATCCCCCCACACACACACGTTGGCTTCAGCGCCGGTTGCCGTGCAGAAGCAGAGAGCTTCCAGATCGGGGCAGTGTGTGCGCTGCAGTCAGTGCCTGTGGCTGTGGCTGTGGCTGCCGACGCCACACTCTGCCACAAACCCCCTCCCCGGGTCCCCCAGAGCTGGCCCGTTGCAATCCAGAGCTGCCCATCTCAATATCCTCTTGCTACCGACCCACTGAGGGTGGCAGGTTACCTTGAGAGACAGAGACAGAAAGAGGGGACACTGACTTGTCCAAATGGTTACACGGTTCAAAAACTGGTCAAATGTCACCCAGCTACCACTCCCCTCCCCGTGTCACGGCATACCTACAGCATGTAAGCTGCCATAGAGCGGGCAAACAGGCCCTTCGGCCCATCTCCTCCATGCCCCATCAATGCCAGCCCAATTTACACGCGTTTGGCCCGTATTCCTCTCAACCTTTCCTATCCACGTATAAGGTCACAAGGGCATTAGTGATAGGGGCAGAATTAGGCCATTCGGCCCATCAGGTCCACTCCGCCATTCTATCATGGCTGATCTATCTCACCCTCCAAACCCCACTCTCCTGCCCTCTCCCCACAACCCCTGACACCCGCCCTAATCTGGAATCTATCTGCCTCTGCCTTCAAAATATCCACTGACTTGGCCTCCGCAGCCCTCTGTGGCAATGAATTCCACAGATTAACTGCCCCTGACTACAGACATTTCCCCTCATCTCCTTCCTAAAAGGTGCACGGATCAGGAATCTCTCTGCCTCTGCCCTCAATTGGCCTCCACAGCTTCAACCTGTGGCAAAGAATCCCGCAGATTCACCGCCCAAGCCTGTTGAACTGACTTTGAATTGGAAACTTTGTGTTTGTGCCACTCACTCAACAAACACACCAACAAAATAAGGTTCTGGTGTAGCATAGATAACCAGACACCGTTGTGGAAAAGTCCAGGTCGAAATTTCAGCATGGCAAGGGTTAAAAAACAAAAAAAAAATCACTTACGAGTCCGGAACAGAGGCTAATCACAGCTGTGTGCTTGGATTCGTGGTTGACGTGCCCGGTGTAGAAACAATGTTTGGTGTCAGTCGTGTCTCCTTGGCGGAACCGGGTGGCGTTCGCTTGCGTCCCGAGGTGTATAACGGTAAACACCGGCGCGATGAAGTCCGAGTCGGCGGTGAGGTTGAGGTGGAAGAATTGGCCGAATGCCCTGATTCTGTAGTTGGTGGCCGAGGCCCAGGGGTCGGCGTCCGCACTCCGCGCCCTCCGCCTGTAATGCATGGTGGAGGGGAAGGCTTGCCCGCAGTCGCTGACCCGAGTCGGAGTCACGATCTCATGGGCCGTCAGCTGTTCTCGCAGCTTGGCTGAAACCAGACAAAACAAAAACGTCTTGCTTTTTAAGTTGTATTAAAAAAAAAGACACACACACACACACAGGACATCATCCCAGAGCAAATTCGTTTTATTCCTTGCCCCCCCCCCCCTTATTAAACAAAATAAAAATCTACAGTAAAATTAAGCTATTTTTTTGTTGCTGTTGTTTTTGTTGCAACGGGCGGCAGATAGATACAGTCGAGCGTTATTACCTTGTCTTTCATACATTTGTGGTGTTCCTTCTAAACTGCAGACGGAAAGTAAGGTTATCCCTACCCAAGGCACAAGATGCATGACTACCGAGCTGGAACTGCAAGCCACACACACACACGCAAGTCAAGAAGTGCTGTGTCTGGACACTCCGAGCCTTAATTCAATGCATCCCCCGATTGCACCGTGCTTGGCGGACGCTGCTGCATCCGAGATTGTTTTGAGTAAGGCAACATAATGTTTAGAGGAGGTACATGGATGGGGTGGTGGTGGTGGGGGGAGGGTGTGGGGTGGGGGGGGGAGAGGTTTGGAGGGGCAGTGCTGGGCTACTTTCTTACATTACTCCCTAGTTAGTGCTGCAGTGGTGACGAGACTCGAGGAGCTAGCTGATCTCTTTAGGAAAGGGGTGGGTGGTGGAGGGAGGGAGGGAGGGAGGGAGGGAAGGGGTTGGAGAAGGGAGGTGGGTGGTGACGGATCGACTGGCTCTTAGAGCCATTGACGTCTCCCAGAGACCTCCTCTCAACCCTTCATCAGGGCCAATTGCGCGCAGAATTGCCGATGCAGGCGGAGCCCTGTTTTGGTTTGTAACGAACCATTCTTTTCCCAAGTTGCAAGCTGCCAGAAGTTTTTTTATTCCCTCTCTCTCTCTTCTCCCGAGCGCAGCGTGTACGTCCCAGAGCCAATCTCAGTGGTGGAGACTTTGACAATCTATTTAAAACAGAAGTGACATCTGATCTAAATCCATGCCCGACCCGCCTAAACATTGAGACCCATCTAAAGTCAGCCTCAGGGGTATCGTTCATACTCTCGACAATAATAAACCTAAAACCTAGTTCCATGTCTCTGAATTCACCCGCTATCCCAGCACCGGGTTCGGGATTTAAAATCAACTCTTAGCATTTAAGACGTTTCAAGAAAAAACAAAAATCAAAATCTTAAATTTTGCAACTGGAGGTTGAAACTTCTTTGCAATGTAATACAATAAAGGGCACTGCAGATGCCGGTTTGTACCGACGATAGACACAGAGTGCCGGCAGAACTCAACGGGACAGGCAGCATCTTTGGACATTGCTCAGGGGGTTACGGGGAGAAGGCAGGAGAATGAGGTTGAGGGGGAGAGATAGATCAGCCACGATTGACGTCCTCTGAGCGAGGGCTATATGTGTACATGTATGTAGTTTGTTTGTTTATACTATTCTTATAGCAAATGTAAAGCACTTTGGCCAACAAGAGTTGTTTTTTAAATATGCTATATAAATAAATGTGACTTGACTTGACTTGAAGGGTTGAATTGCCTAATTCTACTTCGTAGGACTTATGAACTTATGACCCGCAGAGCTACTCCAGCAATCTGTGTCTATATTTCTTTACAATAATGCCCTTGGGTTGAACTCATGGAGAAATTGAGCGATACAGTGTGGAAACAGGCCCTTCGGCCCAACTTGCCCACACCGGCTAATATGTCCCAACTACACTAGTCCCACCTGCCCACGTTTGGCCCAAACCTCTCCAAGCCTGTCCCATCCATGTACCTGTCTAACTGTTTCTTAAGCGTTGAGATAGTCCCAGCCTCAACTACCTCCTCTGGCAGCTTGTTCCATACAGCCACCACCCACTGTGTGAAAAAGTTACCCCTCGGATTCCTCTTCAATCTTTTCCCCTTCACCTAGAACGTCTAAGCGAAACCTATAAACTAAGCGAAAATCAAAACCAATCAATGACAAATCGTATTTCCTTGCCCGGTATCTTCACATTTTCGACTTGAATTTCCAATGCAGGAAATGTTGATAGGTTAAGTGCAGCAACGTTAGGACACAAGGGTACCCTTTAATTTGCCAGTTCCCAGTCTAATAACCACTTCCTCCCTGCACACTTGCAATCTCCAGCCCAGCGTCTCTTGCGACCACAGCCAGCAGGCTGCCCTGGCAGCCTGATGCGACCGCAGGAACTACTGCAGAATGTCCCCCCTCAATTCTACACGGAGCTGGTTTAGTTCATCCTTGCGCCAGAAATAGCCTCTTCTAAGAAACAAAAAAAAGGGACACTCGTGGGTTTGCTCTTTGTTTGGGGGTGGGAGATTGTAACCTACACGTGCATCAACTTGATGTGCACAAACAAAAGATCAAATAGAACAAGTTGACCCACAACTTTAGGCTGTGCACGCCACACGCAGGGAGAAGCTCATTGTTTAAATCTTGGTTAGATTACCCAACTCTAGAAGTTAACGTCGGAGATTTATTATGCAACTGAAGAAGGGTCTCCACCCGAAATGTCACCTATCCATGTTCTCCTGAGATGCTGCCTGACCCGCTGAGTTATATCTACTCAATATCGACACACGTATCAGGGTATGTCACACGTTCAATTATGCCCATCTAACTAAATGATTACAATGCAGCAAGATACCATTTCAAAAGATTAAGAAATATATATATTTTGGACACAGGTTGTGGATGGTTGAACATAGATCAGTATGGCATGAGAACAGGCCCTTTGGCAAACAATGCTTGTGCAGAACTTGATGCCAAGACCATCTCTTATCTACCTGCATTTAATCCATATCCCTCCATTCCCTGCATATCCATGCGCCTGTCAGAACGTCTTTCAAATGCCACTGATGCACGTATCTGCTTCACTGTGCTTGAGTGGCACGGTGGCGCAGTGGTTGAGTTGCTAACTCACAGCGCCAGAGACCTGCGTGTAATTCTGACTACGGGTGCTGTGTGTTCGAAGTTTGTATGTTCTCCCAGTAACTGTGTGGGTTTTCCACTGCTGCTCCCATTTCCTTTCACACTCCCAAGACGTGCAGGTTTGTAGAATTAATTGGCTTGGTAAAAATTATAAATTGTCCCCAGTGTGTGTAGGCTAGTGTTAGCGTGCTGGAATCGCTGGTCGGCATAGACTCGTTGGGCCAAAGGGCCTGTTTCCACGCTGTATCTCTAAATTAAGCAATAGACAATAGACAATGGGTGCAGGAGTAGGCCATTCGGCCCTTCGAGCCAGCACCGCCATTTAATGTGATCATGGCTGATCATCCCCAATCAGTACCCCGTTCCTGCCTTCTCCCTGAATCCCCTGACTCCGCTATTTTTAAGAGCCCTATCTAGCTCTCGCTTGAAAGCATCCAGAGAACCTGCCTCCACCGCCCTCTGAGGGAGAGAATTCCGCAGACTCATCGCTCTCTGTGAGAAAAAGTGTTTCCTCGTCTCCATTCTAAATGACTTACCCCTTATTCTTAAACTATGGCCCCTGGTTCTGGACTTTCCCAACATCGGGAACATGTTTCCTGCCTCTAGCGTGTCCAAATCCTTAACAATCTTATATGTTTCAATGAGATCCCCTCTAAACCTTCTAAACTCCAGAGTGTACAAGCCAAGCCGCTCCATTCTCTCAGCATATGACAGTCCCGCCATCCCAGGAATTAACCCTGTAAACCTATGCTGCACTCCCTCAATAGCAAGAATGTCCTTCCTCAAACAAAATTAAACTAAACTAGACTAGGTTAATTGGACCTGTTAAAAATTCCCCCAAGATTGTGGGATGCGAAAGTGGGATGACATGGAGTGAGCGTACGGTGACCGATATTCGGCATGGCTTGTTGGGATGAAACCTGAGCACCCAGAGACAACCCACGTGGTCACAGGGAGAACGTAAAAACTCTGCACAGACAGCACCCAAGGTCAGAATCAAACCCGGGTCTCTGGCGCTGTGAGGCAGCAACTCCACCGCTGTACCACCCGTGCTGCCCTTGGCTAAGTGTCTGTGGCTCATGAGGAGATGCACCTGAATAATGTTGATTCTACAGATTATCACACGTTTTAATATCCCACTCATTTTTCTTCTTATCAATTTAAATAATTCCCACATTCTTTCGTGGTTGTACAATAGGACCATTTCTTTCATGTTCTCCTGGAACCCAAACACCACAAAATAATGTCACAAATCATAAATCAGCTAGTCTCAGCCTCATCTGTACATATATAGTTTCTCTGCATTGTCTAGGGTCAGAAAACCACTTACAGCTATTTACCCTGAAACTCCTATCACTTCTCACCTTTTGTCACCTTAAAATCATCAAAGAATTCGACAAAAATATTTCAATTATAGCATAATTCATTGTAATAATTTTTTTTCCAAAAACCTCACTGGTGGCATTTTTCTTTTAAGATCAAAAGTAAGTTGATATGTTTTGCAACGTGTAAAGGTGGCTTACTGAAAAGTATGCAAGAATGAGTTCATCAACTTTCAATATACACTGGCACGACAAAAGATGAATTAAGTGCTTGCAGTTGATGAGAAGTATAACTGTTTGAAGAACAATTAATGGTAAATGAATATCTTCATACTTTGTCATGCAAAGGATGGTCAAAGTGAGTTTAATTACATTTTCGTGACTAGTGAACAGATCAGGCATTTTCCTCCCAGACAGTTTTTCACTGTTAACCATGGTTTGATTAGCTGTCACAGTTTCAGGTACGTACCTATTATCTATGTAAAAGAATAATGTTCCTAGGTGATTTTTGAGTTCATCTGACATTTTATAGGGTATAATTTTTCCATATACGATGCTAATGACATGGGATTCAGGCGGACGCAAGGAACTGCAGATGCTGGAATCTTGAGCAAAACACAAGAGTGCTGGAGTAACGCAGCGGGTCAGGCAGCATCTCGGGAGGGAATGGATAGGATAGGCAACGTTTCCCGTCGGGACCCTTCTTCAGATAGGATTCATGTAGGGAAGGTAGTGGAAATGGAAAAGACTCTGGACAGAAGGATTGAAGCAAGAATCTATGTGCAAGAGTTAGTTAGAAGTGCCTGGAAGCTGGCCAGATACCTAGCTGGCTGCCTGAATACATTTGGAGGTAGAAATGCTGGAGAAACTCAGCGGGTGAGGCAGCATCTATGGAGCGAAGGAATAGGTGACGTTTCGGGGGAAGGTTTCAATGGTTGGGAGTGGAGTCAAATGATTGAGGGTCTGGGTTGAGGGGGATTATTCCAGTGAAGTGGAACTATTCATGAGGTAAGACACAAAATGCCGGGGTAACACACAGCGGCTCAGGCAGCATCTCTGGAGAACATGGACAGGGGTGGAGTTTCAGGTCGGGACCCTCCTTCAGACTGATTGTAGTGCTGCCTGTCCCGCTGAGTTAAGGGCCTGTCCCACTTAGGAGACCTAAACAGCAACCTCTGGTGACCTTGCCCGCCACCCAAGGTTTCCATGAGGTCACCGGAGGTTTTGGTCACTCTCCCTAATGGTCGAAAGTGGTTTCCGTGTGGTCGAGGCTTCATCTAGGTTGCTGCTATTTTTTCATAATGATTAAAACCGACCTCGGCTAAAAATAGGTTGCCGTTTTAAAAATCGATAATTTTTTAGTCGCAGGTTCCTCCACAATCAAAATGTGGACTGTGGAAATGTCGGAGACGTTGCATCTGGAGAGAATTAGGTTTGTCCTAATGTACAAATATGAACTTTTTGAACAAATATGGTCTCCATTCATTGATTATTTAAAGGGGTAGCTGAGCTCAGCACCGTAACTCAATAAGTACCCTGGTGTAGGATTAGATGAAAAGATGTATTCTGGGATCTGTATACATGTCTCTATAGATATTGTTATGTGAAACTGTTCCATTCACTGTTAAGATGTATTCCTTATTTTTTTTATTATTTTTTTTTAAAAATTATATAATAATTGTTTTAATTTTTTTATTTGCTTATCTTTATTCTTTTTTATTTTTTATTTTTCCTTATATAATCATTATTATTTAATCACCACTTCTTGATTATCGATTTATACTTTTATTTTTTTTTTTCACTCCCTTACCTTCCCAAAAAAAAAATCAAAAACAGTAGCATATATAAATTATCCCGTAATATCTGTACAATTACAGATTTGTGACAAGTCTCTTAATTCTTTTTGGGTGGCGGGCAAGGTCACCAGAGGTTGCTGTTTAGGTCCCCTTGTGGGACAGGCCATTCATGAGCAGTGCCTATCTTCGGTGTAAATCAACATTGTTCCTTCTTACTTACTTAGATGAAATATGCCACGATTTTAAGGACCAGAATAGATGACTTTAAGGTGTATTTCCAGAGGGGATTTGGACAAAGGAGTCGAGAATTTCATAAAGCATTCATTGTGGTGAATCTTACGGACATGAAACCTAGTTTCCAGTCTGCAGCGGATGTCTTCTGAAGAAGGGTCTCGACCCAAAATATCACCTATTCCTTCTCCCCAGAGATGCTGCCTGTCCCACTGAGTTACTCCAGCATTTTGTGTCTATTTGCAGTGGAAGGCTTTTGGTAAGGGCATCGTTTGCAAAATGAACCTTCAATATCATGAACTATTAATTCATCTTAGTAGCAATTATAAGCTTCAGCAATAGAACAGAAATCGCAAATCTGTATTATCTGTTTACACGAGTCTGCAGTCTGATGAAGGGTCTCGACCTGAAACGTCACCCTTTCCTTCTCTCCAGAGATGCTGCCTGTCCCGCTGAGTTACTCTGGCATTTTATGTCGATCTTCGGTGTAGACCAGCATCTGATGTTCCTTCTTACACATATTACCTGTCAATGTGGTCTATTGATGCCTACTATGTTCTGTTGTGCTGAAGCAAGGATTTCACTGTCCTATCTGGGAAACAGTCTTGAAAGCAAACTCTCTTGAAAGCAATCAGATGTTATGGATGGAAAAGGTTTAGAGGGATATGTGCCAAACGCGGGCAGGTGGGACTAGTGTAGATGGGACATGTTGGCTGGTGTGGACAAGTTGGGCCGAAGGGCTGTATGACTCTATAACTCTAAACGTAGGCAGGTTGGACTGGAGTAGATGAGGCATCTTGGCCAGCATGGGGGCTAGGTGGGCCGAAGGGCCTGTTTCCACGCTGTACAACTCTATGTGCGGATTTAGAATATAACAATAGTTATTTAGAGTTATAATGTTCAGTGGGGGGGGGGGGGGTAAATATGTAACTTAAGTTGGAATTTTGCATTATAGTCTTAGGTTATATGTTACATACACACTGATCTGTTCTGCAGTCATGCCTACTATGTTGTGTTGTGCTGAAGCAAAGCAGGAATTTCATTGCCCTATCTGGGACACACGACAATAGACTCTCTTGACTTGACCTGAGGTTTAGTCCCGTGTTGATTTGTGGCAAGTTATCACAGAGCAAATCTTACCCATAACACACTTAAAAAGCCAACTCCCACATTTTGTAAAAGAACCCTTTAATTTTGAGATTCCAGAGAAACTCTTGAGGCATTCCCTGTTGAAACCTAAGCGCTGCACAAATTGTGTAACATGATGTTACAGAGAGCTCTGATTGTGGTTTGCTTCCTGCTATTTGTGCATTTACAGTGAAGGATTTTAGATTGGGTTACACATTTGATAGGCATCAGCCACTAGCTCGGCACCCTGTCAGATTGGACCTCATGTCTATGATGGAAGCTGTCACTGGCCATGCCCCGGCCTCCAGCCACTTTTGTTTTAGTTTAGGTTTAGAAATGTGGCGCGGAAACAGGCCCTTCCTCCAACCGTGTCCGCGCCGACCACCACTCCCCGCGCACTAACACTATCCTACACGCCTCGCCCATCCTTGTGGGGCACGGTGGCGCAGCGGTAGAGTTGCCGCCTTACAGCGCTCACGGCATCAGAGACCCCGGGTTCGATCCCGACTACGGGTGCTTGTCTGTACGGAGTTTGTACGCTCTCCCCGTGACCTGCGTGCGTTTTCTCCGAGATCTTTGGTTTCCTCCCACACTCCAAAGACGTGCATTAATTGGCTTGGTGTAAGTGTAAATTGTCCCTCGTGTGTGTAGGATAGTGTTGATGTGCAGGGATCGCTGGTCGGAGTGCCTGTTTCCGCGCTGTATCTCTAAACTAAACACACAAGGGACATTAGGCGATTACACCCAGCCAATTAACCTACAGACCTGCACGTCTTTGGAGTGTGGGAGGAAACCGGAGCACCCGGAGCAAACCCACGCAGGTCACGGGGAGAACGTACAAACACCGTGCAGACAGCGCCCGTAGTCAGGATCGAACCGGGGTCTCTGGCGCTGTGAGGCAGCAACTCCACCGCTGCACCGCTGTGACTGCCCAGTCCTTTCTGCCTCCAGCGTATCTGGAGTTGCAGGCACTCACCACCCTCTGTGTATAAAACTTGCCCTGCACATATAACCATATAACCATATAACAATAACAGCACGGAAACAGGCCCTCTCGGCCCTTCCAGTCCGTGCCGACCATTTATTTTCCCCTAGTCCCATCTACCTGCTCTCAGACCATACCCCTCCATTCCCTTCCCGTCCATATACCTATCCACTTTACTTTTAAATGTTAAAATCGATCCTGCCTCCACCACTTCTGCTGGAAGCTCATTCCACACAGCCACCACCCTCTGAGTAAAGAAGTTCCCCCTCATGTTACCCCTAAACTTCTGTCCCTTAATTCGCATGTCATGCCCTCTTGTTTGAATCTTCCCTACCCTCAATGGGAAAAGCTTATCCACGTCAACTCTGTCTATCCCTTTCATCATTTTAAAGACCTCAATCAAGTCCCCCCTTAACCTTCTGCGCACCAAAGAATAAAGCCCCAACTTGTTCAACCTTTCTCTGTAACTTAGTTGCTGGAACCCAGGCAACATTCTAGTAAATCTCCTCTGTACTCTCTCTCCCTTAAACTCTGCCACTTTCACCTTGAAACATCACGGTCCAGTAATGATTCGGTGTACTTCTATCATGTCTTGCCTCAACCATCGCTGTCCCAGAGACAACAACCCAAGTCAGTCCAACATCCTCTTACAGCTAGGCTCAAAGAGCTGGAGTAACTCAACGGGTCAGACAGCATCTCTGGAGAAAAGGAGTAGGCTACGATTCGGGTCGAGACCCTTCTTCAGACGGAGAGTCAAGGGAGAGGGAAATGAGAGGTATGAAAGACTGGTTCGAGAGGGTCACAAATCCAGCCGGCTGAAAGCCTCGACCCAAAACGTCACCCATTCCTTCTCTCCAGAGATGCTGTCTGTCCCGCTGAGTTACTCCAGCTTTTTTTGTGTCTGTCTTCCTTACTGCTAATAGCCTTTAATCCAGGCATCAGTCTGGGAAACAAAGTAGTAACTTACTCCACACATACTGCCCGGCTACGCTATATACTGCAGTTATGGGAGGAAATAATATCAAACCCAGCTTCAAGAGGCGCAGAGCACAAACTCCTTTATGCTGTGAAAACATATGGAACTAAAACTGGAATTGATTACGTGTGTTGGAGTAGATTGAGATGGACTAAGATATGATCTGTACGTACAAAGTCAGGGATTTAACATTTCTAATATGATCAAAATATTAGTTTGACTAAAGCAGCATGACTGTGACTTTGCCCTTTCTACACATATAATAGAGATTCCTAGTTCCGTACAACTGCCTTCTTCAATCTCCATCAACTCTGCTTTCCAGCTATTGTACAGTTAGTTTCATAAGGGGGTTGTGAATTTAATTTGTTAAAGGTTTTGCAGATAACTGAAAAACCATCAGTTTGAGGGACCTTGCTCCGAAATGTTGCCTGCCAACTTTGTTGAGTCTCATTGTCTGCAACTCGTTTTCACCTCGCCCACAGCTGACAATGGCCTGTTCCCTTTATCATCGTAACTTTCCCGCATATCTCTCATTCATTTTTTTCTACATCACCGTCTAAATCTCTCGTTTCCCTTTTCTCCCCGACTCTCATTCTGAAGAAGGGCCTCGACCCGAAATGTCACCTATTTCTTCTCTCCGGAGATGCTGCCTGCCCCGCTGAGTTACCCCGGCTTTTTGTGTCGATCTTCGGTTTAAACCGGCATCTGCAGTTTCTTCCCACACATTCCCTCCACACATGCTGCCCGACCCGCTGAGTTCTTCCAGCCCTTTTGATTTTTACTCGCCATTCCGGCATCTGCAGACATCTTTCTCGCTACCCGAAATACCTGCTTCACCTGCAGGTGGCTCTGTAGAGCGCTTGTTAAAGATATCCCACTGTTAACAATGGACACACAATGGGCTTATTGTATGAGATAGCTGTCACACTTGTCATTAGGGCAACATAAATCTGGCAGCAAAGTCCAGCGCCCATACGGGACGTAATGCTGAGGTTCTATAAGGTGCTGGCCAGGCCGCGTTTGGAGTATTGCGAGCAGTTTTGGGCACCATATCTGAGGTGGCTCGGGAGCGGGTCCAGAGGAGGTCTACAAGAATGGTCCCAGGAATGAGTGGGTTAGCCTTTGATGAGCGTTTGACGACACTGGGCCTGTACTCGCTGGAGCTTAGAAGAATGAGGGGGGTCCTCATTGAAACATACTGAACAGCGAAAGGCCTGGATAGAGTGGATGTGGAGAGGGTGTTTCCACTAGTGAGAGAGTCTAGAACCAGAGGGCACAGCCTCAGAAATCAAGGACGTTCCTTTAGGAAGGAGATGAGGAGAGATTTCTTTAGTCAGAGGGTGGTGAATCTGTGGAATTTTTGCCACAGAAGGCTGTGGAGGTCAAGTCAGTGGATATATTTAAGGCAGAGATACAGGTAGATGAATTCTTGATTAGTACGGGTGCTGGGGTTTATGGGGAGAAGGCAGGAGAATGGGGTTAGGAGAGAAAGATAGATCAGCCATGATTGAATGGCGGAGTAGACTTGATGGGCCAAATGGCCTAATTCTTCTCCTATAACATGAACATGTAACAAATAATTGCAATTTTGATGGATTTTCATTACTGGAATGTTCAAAGACTATTCCAATTCTTGAATGTAGAAGGTATTTTGTTTTATGGTGATATGTCAGGGGTTATGGGGAGAAGGCAGGAGAATGGGGTTGGGAGGGGAAGATCGATCAGCCGTGATTGAATGGCCGAGATAAAAAAAGCCATGATTGAGTAGACTTGATGGGCCGAATGGTCTAATTCTGCTCCTGTCACTTATGACCTTATGACCATATGAGCAGTTAGTGGTAGAAAGCTGATTGATACTGGCAGTGAGACTCCCATCTCAATGTGGGCAGCCACATCCCAATCTACACACAAGTCAATTCAGCAGCTCAATCTTGGGCTAACTATCGAAACATGGAACTGCAGATGCTGGTTTACAGAAAAGGATGCAAAGTGCTGGAGTAACTCAGCAGGTCCGGCAGCATCTCTGGAGGACATGGATAGGTGACGTTTCGGTGTCTGAAGAAGGGTCCCGACCCGGATCGTCACCTGTCCATGTTCTCCAGATATAGACACAAAACGCCAGAGTCACTCAGCGGGACAGGCAGCATCTCTGGAGAAACGGACTGATCTCCAGAGATGTTGCCTAACCCGCTGAGTTGCTCCAGCATTGGGACAGCTGTCCATTTGTCTCACATTAAAAGAAAGCCCAATGCTAGTTAACTCAGGTGTAAAGATTTTTCAATGGTGCATTACATTTTGCTGACTAATCCTGAGAAATTAATTCACGAAATAGTTCCGTTCTTGCAGCAGAAATTAAACTCGGTAGACACAAGGACCTGCAGATGCGGCTTTCCAACAAATGAACACAAAGCACTGGAGAAACTCAGGGGGGCCAGGTAGCATCTCTGGAGAACATGGATAGGTGATGTTTCGGGTCTGAATCACTCCTGCACTTTGTGTACTTTTGTAAAGGTTTTTCACTGTACCTCGGTACGTGGCCACCAACACAGCTAAACAGTGTAGGAAGGGTCTGCAGATGCTGAGTTACACTGAAGAGAGACACAAAATGCTGGAGTAACTCAGCGGGGCAGGCAGCATCTGTGTATGGAAGGAATGGGTGACGTTTTGGGTCGAGACCCTTCTCTCCAGAGATGCTGCCTGTCTGTCCCGTTGAGTTACTCCAGCATGTTTGTCAGACTAAGCTGAACTAGACTAAATTAATGAAACTTAGTGTTACCTGCCCTCCCGATCCGACCTTTATCCATTCCCAGCTTTATTTTATCTCCTGTGCAGTGTGATTTGTGTTTCCTGTAATATTTTTACTTCCTGGTTTGCTGTCTCTGCGTTTCAATGAGAATATTTTACTCTATTTTCTTGTCAGCCTCACAGTGCTGCCATTGCCTATGTAGAGGGCATCACACTGGCAGTGACGCAGGACTAGTCAACGGTTTCACTGGCAAACCCAGAAAATGTTTCTCAGCAACTTTGTGAGCAAATAGTGAAAAGGGTTATTTTGTTTCTCTGCACCAAATGACAACTGTGATTTTTTTTTTAAAAAGATAGTCTATAACAGAGGTGGGGGACCTTTTCATGTCGGAAGGCCGCATTAAGTTAGCTGTAATCTAACAAGGCCACAACCGAGAAACTTCATTTAGATATACTTCAAAATGTACATTATTTTGTAAAAATAGCCCTCATGACTTACTAATGTTTTAATTGTGGCCGTCAGTCGGGGAGGATTATTTCGTCGAATCTTCTTTTACACTTTGGTATTTTAAATACATTCATTTTAAGATCAAAATAAAAATAACAAAAGACGAACAAAAACATATTAATAAAAATAAAAGGTAGATAAGCGGGTGAGGCAGCATCTATAGAGCGAAGGAAATTTGCGAATACTCGGGTCGAGACCCTTCATCAGACCGGAAGACAGGTCTCGACCCGAAACGTCACCTATTTCCTTCGCTCCATAGATGCTGCCTCACCTGCTGTGTTTCTCCAGCATTTTTGTCTACCTTCGATTTTCCAGCATCTGCAGTTCCTTCTTAAATAAAAATAAAAGGATTTGTTCTACAAAATTTGGATTCATTCAAAAGGCCGCACTTAGTGGCTTAGCAGGCCGCAAGAGGCCTTAATAGACCCTAGTCCATCCTTGGTCTATAATATCTTCAATGCCCCACACACTTGTAAAAGGTGTCAACGTAAAAGAGTACAGCACAGGAACAGGCCCTCCATTCCCTGAATATCCACATGTGAGGGAAAGAACTGCAGATGCTGGTTTAAATTGAAGGTAGACACGAAATGCTGGAGTATGCTCAGCGGGACAGGCAGCATCTCTGGAGCGGTGGAATGGGTGACGTTTCGGGACGAGACCCTTCTTCAAACATGTGAGTATGTGTATATATACACACACTCTGAACTTTTTTTCTCTCTCTTGTTTATTATATTCTTTACAGTGTACTGTGTTTATATATTCTGTTGTGCTGTCGCAAGTAAGAACTTCATGGTTCTATCTGGGACAGATGACAATAGAATACTCTTGGCTCTCTCTTGTCTATCTAAAAGCCTCTTAAATGCCACCATCGTATCTGCCTCCACCTCCACAACTGGCAGTGCGTTCCAGGCACCCACCACCCCTGTGACCCCCAGACCAAACACCCATGGGGTCACGGGTAGAACGTGCAAACTCTGCACAGACAGCACCCGTAGTCAGGATCGAACCCGGGTCTATGCCACCCTGCAGCCTGCTGGGATCCTCGGGATTTAATGGTGCCGGATTCACAGATTTTTTGGATTATTTGACATTACTCCTTTTAATGCAAAGACACACTTCCAATTAACGTTGTATTACGTAGTCATAACAGACTTACATAGCAATTAATCACACTTAATAATAGTGTATTAAACCTTCTGGAGAATGCAATGAAATTGGAGGGTGCGTGGGCAAAAGAACACTATGAGTTCACAGTTCACAAGTTATTGGAGTAGAATTAGGCCATTTGGCCCATCGAGTCCACTCCGCCATTCAATCATGGCTCATCTCTGCCTCCTAATCCCATTTTCCTGCCTTCTCCCCATCACCCTTGATATCTGTTCTAATCAAGAATCTGTCTGTCTCTGCCTTAAAAATATCCACTGACTTGGCCTCCACAGCCCTCTGTGGCAATGAGTTCCACAGATTAACTACCCTCTGACCAAATAAATTCCCCCTCACCTCTTTTAATTCTGAAGCTGTGACCTCTGGTCCTAGACTCTCCCACCAGTGGAAACGTCCTCTCCACATCCACTCTATCTATGCCTTTCATTATTCTGTAAGTTTCAATGAGGACCCCCCTCAGCCTTCTAAACTCCAGCGAGTACAGGCCCAGTGCCGACAAACAGTCATCATAGGTTAACCTACTCATTCCTGGGATCGTTCTTGTAAACCCCCTCTCCAGAGCCAGCACATCCTTCCTCAGCTATGGGGCCCAAATTTGTCCACAGTACTCCTAATGCGGCCTGAGTTTAAAGGGGGCTCACGAAAAAGCGCTCCAGTGAGTTTAAAGTAAGCACAGGAAACAGAGTCTTGATAAATGTAAAGCAAACACAAAATACCAGGCCCATGTGAGCTTTAACCATGTAAACTAAACTGAACTAAACAAAACAGTATTAGTCAAGTTACGAGACACAGCGCGGAAAAGGCCCCTCGGCCCTCTGGGTCCCTGCCAACCAGCGATCCCCGCACATTAACACCATCCTACATCCACTAGGGACAATTTTTACATTTACCAAGCCAATTAACCTACAAAGATTTTTTCCAGCATGACAAAAAATGTCCCCGAGTAAAAAGATAGTCGGGAGGAGAAGGATTGCAACATTTAATGCCCCGTGTACCTGCGGCTGGCATAATAACGAGCCGCTTCGATATATCTACGGACTCCATTCCCTACATATTCGTAGGTGGACAAAAATGCTGGAGTAACTCAGCGGGTGAGGCAGTATCTATGGATCAGTCATATATAGTGTTAGTATGCGGGTTAAGGATCGCTGGTCGGTGTGGACTCAGCAGGCCGAGAGGCCTGTTTCCGCGCTGTATCTCTAAACTTGAAAAATGGACACATTTGTGGTCGTTCTTGTTGTAGGTCATTTAAAATGGGTTTTTTTTTAAAGTCGCATCCTATCTTTTTAATTGCAGAAAGCAAATATTTTTCCCCAGATACAATCTGCGCAGTGAAAGCACAAAGCCAGAAAATATATTTCTATGACAACAGATGTCACCAATTTACCGGGTCAAGCGCTGCAAAATTGTAAAGAAAGGGCTTGTCAGGGTCCGGATGATTTTATTTGAAAGTTCTGCACCCCGTTTCTGCACCATCCCTATCCTTTAGTCCCCTCGCATTGTTCCTCTTCAAGTCCGTGTGCTTTTTGCACTTCCGAACTCTCTCCTTCTGCTCGGCGGCTAGTGAGGCTGAGATTAACCAGAAGGCAGACCACCCACGAGCGGTGTCTTGAGAAAATAATGCCGATTACTTCAACACCAAATAATGCAGAAATTATTGCAGCAATTAGGGGGTAACGAGACTTTGTGGTCAGGCTTAATACGAAAACGATTAACAATAGTCATCTGTGTTGCTGTTCCACACACTCAGCTGCTCTGCTAGGTGTGGGGCTGGCTTTAAATTCCACTTTGTCACCAGTGAATCACATCGTGTGTTGTGAGTGCGCGTCGCCAATTATGAAAAATGTCCATGAATGTGTAGATTAAATATCCAAACAAAATTGAGTTGGAACACTTACAGGGGGAGCAGTAGTGTCAAATTCTCTCCGCAGATTAAGTGCAATTTCAAATAACTGATTGAAAAGTGCAGTTTTTCCTAAGATTTAATACATTGGGCAGAATATCTTTTTAAGGGCTGAAGTAGGAAGGTGTTACTGTTGTGCCGATAGAAACATTATCAGCCTTCACCTTCAATACAGATTATTAAAGCATGTTGTGGTTAATCATAAAGGCAAGGGTTCCTGTCAGTTGCTGTTTTGAGTGGTTTAATTTTTAGTTTAGTTTAGGGATGCAGCGCGTAAACAGGCCCTTCGGCCCACTGAGCCCGCGCCGACCAGCCATCCCCGCACACTGACACTATCCTACACCCACTAGGGACAATTTACATTTATACCAAGCCAATTAACCTACAAACCTATACCTTTTTGGAATGTTGGAGGAAACCGAAGATCTCGGAGAAAGCCCACGCAGTCACGGGGAGAACGTGCAAACTCCGCGCAGACAGCAAGCACCCGTGGTCGGGATCGAACCCGGGTTCTCAGGAGGTGTAAGTGCTGTCAGGCGGCAACTCTACCGTTTTGTGCCACCATGAGTCCATTTTAGTATTAGTTTAGTTTTTAGTTTAGCGTTTAGTTTAGTTGCGTTTATTGTCACGTGTACCGAGGTACAGTGAAAAGCTTTTGTTGCGTGCTAACCAGCCGGCGGAAAGACAACACATGATTACAATCGAGCCGTCCACATGATAAGGGAATAACGTTTAGTGCAAGATAAAGCCAGCAAAGTCTGATCAAAGATAGTCCGGCTTTAGTTTAGTTATTATTGTCGGGTGGCCCAATGTACGGTGAAAATGTTTTTGTCGTGTGCTTTCCCGTCAGCGGGAAGACTGCACCCAGTCTGCAAAGTTCTGCAGCTTTCGCCAATATAATCTCCAGGTATAGGAGAATTGATTAAACGCTGGGACTAGGTATTGTATTGCAATGAGTGTGCAGTGAATGTGTGCATTCTGCAACGGGGTGAATTTAGCAACTGCAGTGCGCGCTAAAAAACTCGATCCAGACCCATCTTGGCATTGGCGTACGTTGTCAGAATCCGCTGCGTTTGTTCATTGACTTCCCACGTAAAGCTGCATGTTCTTAATCACGTGCAAAGCTGCACTGTCTGTGGGAGGTCCTCTCAAACATACAGGCAGCGGTGCGAATATTGATTTCTTCAACTTCAAGTAACCCTTGCTCTCCCTCTCTCTCCATGCCTCCCCCACCCTAGCTCTCCGACTTAGTTTCACTGCCCTTCTGAAGGATATTTACTGATTGCGAGCCTCGTTTTCACATTCCCCTCAGCTGCATCTCCTTGATCACCATCCCCTTTGATCTGTGTTTTCACACCCAATCCTTCCAATATCACTAAAGATAGGCACAAAAAAGCTGGAGTAACTCAGCAGGGCAGGCAGCATCTCTGGAGAGAAGGAATAGGTGACGTTTTGGGTCGAGACCCTCTGTCTCCCCCTCCCCTGACTCTCAGTCGGAATAAGGGTCTCGACCCGAAACGTCACCCATTTCCTGTCTCCAGAGATGCTGCCCGTCCCGCTGAGTTATTCCGCATTTTGTGTCTATCCTTGAACACGGAAGTAGGTCTGAACTTGAGGGCCGAGATCAGGTTTGGCAATAGCTATTTTTATGGTTTTAGTTTAGAGATACAGCGTGGAAGGAAGCAAGCCCTTCGGCCCATCGAGCCCACGCCAACCAGGATCCCTGTACACTAACGCTATCCTACAGTGCGGCAAGGTGGCTCAGCGGTAGAGTTGCTGCCTTACAGCGAATGCAGCGCCGGAGACCCGGGTTCGATCCCGACTACGGGTGCTGTCTGTACGGAGTTTGTCCGTTCTCCCCGTGGGTTTTCTCTGAGATCTTCGGTTTCATCTCACATTCCAAAGACGTACAGGTTTGCAGGTTAATCGGCCTGGTAAATGTAAAACAATTGTCCCTAGTGGGTGTCGGATTGTGTTAATGTGCGGGGATCGCTGGTCGGCGCGGACCCGGTGGGCCGAAGGGCCTGTTTCTGTGCTGTATCTCTAAACTAAACACGAGGGACAATTTACAATTGGTTTACCAAAGCCAATTGCAAACCTGTACATCTTTAGAGTGTGGGAGGGAACCAGAGCACCCGGATGAAACACATGTTTTTGGAATGTGGGAGGAAACCGGAGCACCCGTAGTCTACCGCTGTGCCACCGTGCCGCCCTTATAGTTTGCACCAAATGTTATTCACATCATTCCCTTTATCGTACATCTGTACACTGTGGACGGCTCGATTGTAAAAATGTCTTTCCGCTGACTGGTTTGCACACAACAAACGTTTTTCCCTGTACCTCGGTACACGTGGCAATAAACTAAACTCAGCAGCAGTAAAAAAGAAAGCGTTTTGATGTGGAAAAATAAGCCTGGTGAAGATGGCGATCGATCTTTTTCTGCGCGATAGTAATTATCGAAGATTCAATTACATGCAATCTTCGATAATAACGCGGAAATTTTCAAACCAATCCAGCCCTTCAGTAAAACCAAGGGTCACAGGGTCTGAAGAAGGGTCTCGACCCGAAATGTCACCTATTCCTTTTCTCCAGAGATGCTGCCTGGCCCGCTAAGTTAGTCCAGATTGTTGCGTCTGTCGTGAGCTCCTCACGCATAGGCAGAGCAGTTGGAAAATCTATATTTGTAAATTTTACAGGGAAGCTTATAGCAATAACAATTTCCTGTTGTGTAGAAGTCCATTCCAATTGTTTATGCCACAAAAATGGACTTGCATTTAATGTTGAACCGTTCCTGACCTTGGGACATCTTAACGTCTGTTTACAGTTAATAAATTAACTGGATGTACATGAAAAGTAGGGGGGAAGAGTCAGTCACTTGCCAAACCTGGCCGTTAACAAAAATCTGGGTTGTGTAGGAAAGACGCAGATGATGAAGGTAGACACAAAATTGGCGTTTCGGGTCGAGACTGAAGAAGGGTCTCGACCTCCAAACATCACCCATTCCTTCCCTCCAGAGATGCTGCATGTCCCGCTGAGTTACTCCAGCATTTTGTGTCCTATCAAAAATGATTCAATGATACTTGTGTAGGAAGGAACTGCAGATGCTGGTTTAAACCGAAGATTGACACAAAAAGCTGGAGTAAGTCAGCGGCTCAGGCAGCATCTCTGGAGAACATGGATAGACAATAGACAATAGGTGCAGGAGTAGGCCATTCGGCCCTTCGAGCCAGCACCGCCTTTCAATGTGATCATGGCTGATCATCCCCAATCAGTACCCCGTCCCTGCCTTCTCCCCATATCCCCTGACTCTGCTATTTTTAAGAGCCCTATCTAGCTCTCTCTTGAAAGTATCCAGAGAACAGGCCTTCACCGCCCTCTGAGGTGACGTTTTGGGTCGAGACCCTTCTTTAGACTTCATCGTCATGTGTACCTCGCGACAGTAAAATTCCTGGTGCATACAATCTGGTAAAATCATCCAGCAGGCAGTAGTTCTTTATGTCCAAACTATCTTTCATTTAATGCAAAATGCTGGAGTAACTCAGCGGCTCAGGCAGCATCTCTGGAGAGAAGGAATGGGCGACGTTTCGGGTGGGAATTATTTTTCAAAATCATTGTACTGTGCATCATTGCACTATTTTATGATAGAGAATATAGAAGGTGTGTACAACAGGGAACAGTGCAGGATCAACCGTTTTCTCCACAGAAGCTGCCTGACCCGTTGAGCTACTCCAGCATTTTGTGTCTATCTTCGGTGCAAACAAGCACCTGCAGTTCCTTCGTACGCGTCCTCACCATTTTTAGTTTAGTTTAGTTTGTACTGAGGTACAGTGTAAAGCTCTTAGTGCGGGCTGTCCAGTCAGCGGAAAGACTATACATGATTACACTCAAGCTGTCCCCAGTGTACAGGGTACAGGATAAAGGGAATAACGTTTAGTGCAGGCTAACGTCCAGTAATGTCTGATTAAAGAGAGTCCGAGGGTCTCCAATGAGGTAGATGGGAGGTCAGGACCGCTCTCTAGTTGGTGACTGTATGGTTCAGTTGCCTGATAACAGCCGGGAAGAAACTGTCCCTGAATCTGGATGGAGGTGCGCATTTTCACACTTCTGTACTTTTTGCCTGATGGGAGAGGGGAGAAGAGGGAGTGACCGGGGTGCGACTGGTCCTTGATGATGCTGCTGGCCTTGCCGAGGCAGCGTGAGGTGTAGATGGAGTAGGAATGGGAATAAGGTTTAGTGCAAGATCAAGCCAGTAAAGTCTGATTAAAGATAGTCTGAGGGTCTCCAATGAGGTAGATAGTAGGTCAGTACCGCTCTCTCTAGTTGGTGAGAGGATGGTTCAGTTGCTTGATAAAACCAGGCCCCTCTACATATAGTTCAATTGCTATAAGGAACTGATTGTGGACTTTGGAAGGGGTAGGATGTGGACCCACAGTCCCGTTTATATCAACAGGTCGATGGTGGAAAGGGTCAAGGGCTTCAAATTCCTGGGCGTGCACATCTCTGAAGATCTCTCCTGGTCAGAGAACACTGATCCTGTTATAAAGAAAGCGCATCAGCGCCTCTACTTCCTGAGAAGATTACGGAGAGTCGGTCTGTCAAGGAGGACTCTCTCTGACTTCTACAGGTGTACAGTAGAGAGCTTGCTGACCGGATGCATCGTGGCTTGGTTCGGCAACTTGAGTGCCCAGGAGTGGAAAAGACTGCAAAAAGTAGTAAACACTGCCCAGTCCCTCATCGGCTCTGACCGCCCCACCATCGAGGGGATTTATCGCAGTCACTGCCTCAAAAAGGTTGGCAGCATCATCAAGGACCCACACCATCCTGGCCACACACTCATCTCCCCGCTACCTTCAGGTAGAAGGTACAGGAGCCTGAAGACTGCAACGACCAGGTTCAGGAATAGCTGCTTCCCCACAGCCATCAGGCTATTGAACTCAACTCAAACAAAACTCTGAACATTAATGGACCATTATCAGTTTATTTGCACTTTATCAGTTTTATTTATTCATGTGTGTATATGTTTATACAATGGTATATGGACACACTGATCTGTTGTGTATTCATGCCTAGCATATTCTGTTGTGCTGAAGCAAAGAAAGAATTTCATTGTCCTATCTGGGACACATGACAATAAACACTCTCTCTCTCTCTCTCTCTCTCTCTCTCTCTCTAATGTAACGGAAACTTTTAATCTCACTTGTAAATGCAATGGATGACAGAGAGAATACCATGATGGAAAATGGGCAGCCCAGAGTGGCCCAGCTGGTAGAACCGCTATCCCACAGCACCAGAGACCTGGGGCCAATACAAAGGAGGGCACAGCTTCAGAATAAAAGGACGTACCTTCAGAAAGGAGATGAGGAGGAATTTCTTGAGTCAGTGGGTGGCGTATCTGTGGAATTAATTACCACAGATGGCTGTGGAGGCCAAGTTAAGGTGGGGATTGACAGATTCATGATTGGTCCGGGTGTCAGGAGTTATGGGGAGAGGGCAGGAGACTGGGGTTGAGAGGGTACGATAGATCAACCATACGGTACGATAGAACTTTATTCATTCCAGGAGGAAAATTGATCTGCCAACAGAAATAAAAACACGAGATACATGAAACAAATTCAAGTGACGAGTGGAAAGGATTGGGGATGTGCAAAGATTTTGGGGGGGGGGGGGGGGGGGAGGGAGTCAGTCTACCCCACGACAGAAGGGGGAGGCGTTGTACAGTCTGATAGCCACAGGGAAGAAGGATCTCCTGTGCCGTTGTGTGCTGCATCTTGGTTGAATGGCGGAGTAGTCTCGATGGACCAAATGGTTCAATTCCGCTCCCAAGACTTATGAACGTGTATGTAATGCGGACTGTGCAAGACGTCTTAGTTTGGAAGGACTGATAGAAATGCACGATTTGTTTTATTGGTGAGAAAATTGCAGAGTTCTGAGATAGAATGGGTCTGGGTGACCTCTAGTGCTTGGTTTAAAAAAAGGCTGATATTGGAAGTGAAGCAAGTAATTAAAAACGCTGGCAGATAGTAATTGTTTATTGCGAGGGGAATTGAATGTAAACACGAGAGAATATCCTTCAGTTATATGGAGCAAAGAAGGGACTACATCTGGAATACTCTACTGAGTACAGTGTCGGTCTCCTTATTGAAGTAAGCACGTCAATGAGTTACAAACAGTTCAGAGAAAGGTTAACTGGACTCAATGTGCAGGAAGGAACGGCAGATGCTGGTTTAAAGCCGAAGATAGACACAAAACGCTCTAGTAACTCAGCGGGACAGGCAGCATCTCTGGACAGAAGGAATGGGTGACGTTTCAGGTCGAGACCCTTCTTCAGGTTGAGAGTCAGGGGAGAGGGAGACTAGAGATATGGAGGGGTGAGGTGTGAAACTGACAGATCAAAGCAGACGGTGATAAGGAAAAATAGAATATTTAAGAAGGAACTGCAGATGCTGGAAAAATCGAAGGTAGACAAAAATGCTGGAGAAACACAGCGGGTGAGGCAGCATCTATGTAGCGAAGGAATAGGCGACGTTTCGGGTCGAGACCCTTCTGCAGACTGAGGTCTCGACCCGAAACGTCGCCTATTCCTTCGCTCCACAGATTCTGCCTCACCTGCTGAGTTTCTCCAGCAATTTTGTCTACCGAGGAAAAATAGAATGGTTCATTGTTGGCTGAGGGGAAGGTGGCAAGGAGGCATTCAATCAGTAAACTAGTCGGAGAATTAAGGGCCTGTCCCACTTGGGGGTCATTTGCGTGTCATTAATGCGACATCATTTACGCGCCACGATGCACGACACACGCGTTGTGATGCGTACGTGATGCGTGCGTGGCGTGCATTGCGGCGCATGGCGCGTGGTGAGGCGTGGTGGCGTAGGCAGTGACGCGCGGTCGCGCGTAACTCCACGGGATTTTGGGATTCACCTGCGCCCAAGTGGGACAGGCCCTTTAGAGTGGGGGAGGGGAGAGAGAGGGGAAGTAAGGGTTACTTGAAGTTAGGGAAGTCAATGTTCATACCGCTGGGGTGTAAACTACCCAAGCAAAATATCTGATGCTGTTCCTCCAATTTGCGCTGGGCCTCACTCTGACAATGGAGGAGGCCGAGGACAGAGAGGTCAGTGTGGGAATGAGGGATGGGAGGGGGACTTAAAGTGTTTAGCAAGCAGGAGATCGGGTAGGTCTAGGCAGACTGAGCAGAGGTGTTCACAGTGATTGTGAGCCTGTGCTTAGACTCGCCGATAAGTTCTATACTCGCTGGAGTTTAGAAGAATGAAGGGGTACCTCAATGAAATGTACAGAATAGTGAAGGGCCTGGATAGAGTGGATGTGGAGAGGATGTTTCCACTAGTGGGAGAGTGTAGGACCAAAGGTCATAGCCCCAGAATTAAAGGACATTCTTTTAGGAAGGAGATGAAGAGGAATTTCTTTAGTTAGAGGGTGGTGAATCTGTGGAATTCTTCTCCAACGAGGCTGTGAAGGCCAAGCCAGTGGATATATTTAAGGCAGAGATAGATAGATTCTTGATTAGTACGGGTGTCAGAGGTTATGGGGAGAAGGCAGGAGAATGGGGTTAGGAGGGAGAGATAGATCAGCCATGATTGAATGGCAGAGTAGACGTGATGGGCCGGGTTGGGCCTAATTCTGCTCATATCCTTTATGATCTTATGATCTTATGATATATCGGAGTCAACAATGAATAGGGAGACATGAGGAAAGGTTCAGAAGGGTAGGTTGGTGGTTGAAAGAGCGAACATAAAAGACAGCATGCCGCCTCACCCGCAGAGTTTCTCCAGCATTTGTGTTGACCTTCGATTTTTCCAGCATCTGCCGTTCTTACTCATACAAGAAGCTGAGAAGTTTAGCCAAGGTGAGATGGGATTTGAAGAGAATTCTAGCAGCTGGGGAAACTGTTTAAAGAAAAGGGGTTAATTAAAGACAGTGAGGACAGAACATTTGTTCCATTGTTTGCACTTTAGGTTCTCTGCTTCTGCTGTTCTTTGAGGAAGAACGGTGGTGCAGTGGTGGAGCGCCAGGGACCCAGGTTCGATCCTGACTACGGGTGCTGTCTGAATGGAGTTTGTACGTTCTCCCTGTGAATGCATGGGCTTTCCCCAGGTGCTCCAGTTTCCTCCCACTCTTCAAAGATGTACAGGTTTGCTTGTTGATGTACAGGTTTACAGGAATTTAGTGGGGATCTTATTGAAACATATAAGATTATTAACGGTTTGGACACGCTAGAGGCAGGAAACATGTTCCCGATGTTGGGGGAGTCCAGAACCAGGGGCCACAGTTTAAGAGTAAGGGGTAGGCCATTTAGAACGGATATGAGGAAAAACTTTTTCACACAGAGGGTTGTGAGTCTGTGGAATTCTCTGCCTCAGAATGCAGTGGAGGCCAATTCTCTGGATACTTTCAAGCGAGAGTTAGATAGAGCTCTTAAAGATAGCAGAGTCAGGGGATATGGGGAGAAGGCAGGAACGGGGTACTGATCATGGATGATCAGCCAGTGAATGGCGGCGCTGGCTCAAAGGGCCGAATGGCCTACTCCTGCACCTATTGTCTATTGTTAGTTAATTGGCGTTGGTATAATTGTAAATTGTCCCTAGTGTGTGTAGGATAGTGTTAATGTGCGGGGATCGCTGGTCGGTGCGGACTCAGTGGGCCGAAGGGCCTGTTTCAGTGCTGCATCTCTAAGCTAAACTCTAAACTAAACTAAAGAAAGTTTCTGTGAATATTTGTGAAGCAGAATGAGATACTAATTAGAATTACGGGCCACAGGTTCTGTTCCTGTGCGGTACTGTTTAATGTTCTATGTTCACAACTCCCCACGACCCCGATTCCTGTGCTCCCTCTTCACTTGTGTAGGGAGGAACTGCAGATACTGGTTTACACTGAAGATGCAAGGGTGGCACGGTGGCGCAGGGGTAGAGTTGCCGCCTCACAGCGCCAGAGACCCCGGTTCGATCCCGGCTACGGGCGCTGTCTGCACGGAGTTTGTACGTTCTCCCCGTGACATGCATTGGTTTTCACTGAGATCTTGGGATTCCTCCTGCACTCTAAAAGATAGGTTGGTAGGTTAATTGGCTTGGTATAAATGCTTAAAAAAATGTAGAATAGTGTTGGTCGGCGCGGACTCGGTGGGCCGAAGGGCCTGTTTCCACGCGGTATCGATAAACTCAGCTAAAGTCAACACAAAATGCAGGAGTAGCTCAGCAGCATCTCTGCAAAAAATTAATGGACGTTTCGGGTCGAGACCTTCGTCAGACTGAGAGGACTTTTCCACCTGTTAGGCTGCAGGTATTCCGCTTATTTCCCACTCTATGGGCGCACTGGTTCCACCCTCCCTTTTCAAACTCAATGAGGTCTCAGCTCCCACTCTCACTTTCAACTCACCAAGGCCCAGGTCTCAAACTCCATCTCCACCTGCCTGTACCCTGAGCACTTCCTCTCTACTAGGCCCCAGTTCCCACACTCACTTCACGGGAAAATTTATCATAATATTGCGTAACTTTTGTTAAAATGTCAGTAACAGATGGTTAAGCTGAATGCCAGATTTACTGGTTAGCAAAAAGGTAACTTGAAGTCTTCATTGACTTTCATGTCTTTACTGTCCCGCTGCCCCTGTCCCACTTAGGAGACCTAAACAGCAACCTCTGGTGACCTTGCCCGCCACCCAAAAAAAAAATCAAGGTGGAGGTGACCTGCAACCTCCTACCACCTCGCACGCATATGTTGAAAACCTTCCTCGACCATGAAAAAAAGCGGCTTTGACTAGAATCTGCAACAAAAAAATTATCGATTTTTAAAACGGCAACCTATTTTTAGTCGAGGCCGGTTTTAATCATGATGACAAAATAGCCGCGACCTAGATGAAGCCTCGACCGCGCGGAAACCACTTTCGACCATTATGGAGAGTGACCAAAACCTCCGGTGACCTTTTGGAAACACTGGGTGGCGGGCAAGGTCACCAGAGGTTGATGTTTAGGAGTCATTTGTGGGAAAGGGGCTTTACTCCAGCATTTTGTGCCTATCTTGAGTCTTTATGGATGTTTTTTTTTTGAGATACAGCACTGGAAACTGGCCCTTCAGCCCACGCTGACCAGCGATCCCCGCACACTAGCGCTATCCTACACATTCTAGCTACAATTTACAATTTTTCCGAGCCAATTAACCGACAAAGCTGTGCGTCTTTGGAGTGTGGGAGGAAACCAGAGCGCCCGGAGAAAACCCACGCAGGTCACGGGGAGAATGTACAAACTCTGCACTGACAAGCACCCGTAGTAAGGATCAAACCCGGGTCTCTGGCGCTGTGAGGCAGCAACTCTACCGCTGCGCCACCGTGCCGCACTTGTTGGTGATGTTCAAAAATAATTAGACATTAATCATAACATTACATAAGTATGATTTAAAATGGAAAAGATGAAAAAGATTGTAATTGGGAAACACCCTTGTGAGTAAACCCTTGGTAGAACGGACTACAGAAGGGGTACGGTGTTCGTTAATGCAGATTGTCTGCCACAACTGAGTAAGGCATTGTCATTGTATAAGGGTGCCACAGATTCCATCCTGACTACGCGTGCTGTTTTTTACACGTTCTCCCTGTGACCCGCGTGGTTTTCCTCGGGTGTTCCGGTTTCCTCCCACACTCCAGTGTAGTTTTATAGATATGGGAAGAGAAAATGATTAGTTAAAATAAATGTAGGTCCCTACAGTCAGAAACTGGTGAATTGATCATGGGGAACAAGGACATGGCAGACCAATTGAATAACTACTTTGGTTCACTAAGGAAGACATAAATAATCTGCCGGAAATAGCAGGGGACCGGGGGTCAAATGAGATGGAGGAACTGAGTAAAATCCAGGTTAGCCGGGTGTTAGGTAAATTGAATGGATTAAAGGCCGATAAATCCCCAGGGCCAGATAGGCTGCATCCCAGAGTACTTAAGGAAGTAGCCCCAGAAATAGTGGATGCATTAGCGATAATTTTTCAAAACTCTTTAGATTCTGGAGTAGTTCCTGAGGATTGGAGGGTAGCTAATGTAACCCCACTTTTTAAAAAGGGAGGGAGAGAGAAAACGGGGAATTACAGACCAGTTAGTCTAGCATCGGTAGTGGGGAGAATGCTAGAGTCAGTTATTAAAGATGGGATAGCAGCACATTTGGAAAGTGGTGAAATCATTGCACAAAGTCAGCATGGATTTATGAAAGATAAATCATGTCTGATGAATCTTATAGAATTTTTCGAGGATGTAACTAGTAGAGTGGATAAGGGAGAACCAGTGGATGTGTGGACTTTCAGAAGGCTTTCGACAAGGTCCCACATAAGAGATTAGTATGCAAAGTTAAAGCACACGGTATTGGGGGTTCAGTATTGATGTGGATAGAGAACTGTCTGGCAGACAGGAAGCAAAGAGTAGGAATAAACGGGTCCTTTTCAGAATGGCAGGCACTGACTAGTGGGGTACCGGCAGGCTCAGTGCTGGGACCCCAGCTATTTACAATATATATTAATGATCTGGATGAGAGAATTGAATGCAACATCTCCAGGTTTGCGCATGACACGAAGCTGGGGGGCAGTGTTAGCTGTGAGGAGGATGCTAGGAGGCTGCAAGGTGACTTGGATAGACTGGGTGAGTGGGCAAATGCATGGCAGATGCAGTATAATGTGGATAAATGTGAGGTTATCCACTTTGGTGGCAAAAACAGGAAAGTAGACTATTATCTGAATGGCGCGCCGATTAGGAAAAGGGGAGATGCAACGAGACCTGGGTGTCATGGTACACCAGTCATTGAAAGTAGGCATGCAGGTGCAGCAGGCAGTGAAGAAAGCAAATGGTATGTTAGCATTCATAGCAAAAGGATTTGAGTATAAGAGCAGGGAGGTTCTACTGCAGTTGTACAGGGTCTTGGTGAGGCCACACCTGGAGTATTGTGTACAGTTTTGGTCTCCTAATCTGAGAAAAGACATTCTTGCCATAGAGGGAGTACAGAGAAGGTTCACCAGTCTGATTCCTGGGATGTCAAGACTTTCATATGAAGAAAGACTGGATAGACTTGGCTTGTACTCACTGGAATTTAGAAGATTGAGGGGGGATCTTATAGACACTTACAAAATTCTTAAGGGGTTGGACAGGCTAGATGCAGGAAGATTGTTCCCGATGTTGGGGAAGTCCAGAACAAGGGGTCGCAGATTAAGGATAAGGGAGAAGTCTTTTAGGACCGAGATGAGAAAATCATTTATCACACAGAGAGTGGTGAATCTGTAGAATTCTCAGCCACAGAAGGTAGTTGAGGCCAGTTCATTGGCTATATTTAAGAGGGAGTTAGATGTGGCCCTTGTGGCTAAAGGGATCAGAGGGTATGGAGAGAAGGCAGGTACGGGATACTGAGTTGGATGATCAGCCATGATCATATTGAATGTTGGTGCAGGCTCGAAGGGCCGAATGGCCTACTCCTGCACCTATTTTCTATGTTTCCATGTTTCCAAAGACATACAGGTTTGTAGGTTAATTGGCTCTGGTAAAGATGGTAAACTGTCCCAAGTGTGTGTAGGACGGTGCTAGTGTGTGCGTATCGCTTGTAAGCGCGGACTCGGTTGGCCGCAGGGCCTGTATCCGCTCTGTGTCTCTGAACTAAACTAAATTAAACTAAGTAATAGTAACAAAAAACTGCTGTTGCCAGTAAATACACAAAAGGACACAAAGTGCTGGAGTAACTCTGCGGGTCAGGCAGCATCTCTGGAGAACATGGACAGGTGATGTTTCGGGTCGACTTTCTTCTTCGGACTCTCGGTCTGGAACTGGGCCTGGGATCCGGGTGAGTTGACGGTCCCAGCGTGCTGGTGGCGGGGGGAGAGGTGAGGATCGGCGCAGTCGATGGTCGCGGCCCGTGGGCAGCCAGCGTGCCGGTGAGGGTTAATGAATGAATACGTTTATCGGCCAGGTGTATACACATACAAGGAATTTGCCTTGGTGTTCCACTCGCAAGTAACAACACGACATACAGTAAACAATTAAGAATAAAGCATAAATCATTAAACATTAATAATAAAACATTATAGTTTAAACATGTAAATGAAATCAAATACCAGGGCAAAATGAGGCTACAGATTTTTGGTTATTGAGTAGAGCTACTACTCGTGGGAAAAAAGTTGTTTTTGTGGCAGCTTTGACAGTCCGGAGTCGCCTTCCAGAGGGAAGTGATTCAAAGAGTTTGTGGCCAGGGTGAGAGGGGTCAGAGATGATCTTGCCCGCTAGCTTCCTGGCCCTTGCAGTGTACAGTTCATCAATGGGGGGAAGGTTGCAACTGATCGGACGATTCGCTGGAGCCTCTGGGTGTCGTGCGTGGTGGCTGAGGCAAACCAGACCATGATGGAGAAGGTGAGAACATACTCTACGATGGCCGTGTAGAATTGGACCATCATTGCCTGTGGCAGATTGAGTTTCCTCAGATGCTGCAGGAAGTACATCCCCTGTTGTGCCTTTTTGACTGTGGAGCCGATGGTGGCCTCCCATTGAAGGTCCCTGGAGATGATGGTTCCAGGGAACTTAAAAGACTCCACGGATGTGATTGTGGTGATGTTGGCAGGAGTGGCCTAGTAGTAGCCGGGGAAGCTGTGTGGGCCGGCGGTGGCGGTAGTAGGCCCGACCTGGAAACGAGTTAGGGTGGGGTCAGTAGCCATCAGCAGGTCCGTTCGCGATAACCAAAATCCGTTATGCAGAGAAGATAGACACATTCTGGAGTTAAAATTATGTTCTTTCAACTCTTCAAAATAATGTATGGCAGTTTCGTCATTGGCGCAACAACAATTTGTTTCATTTGACCCAACGCATTTTGCGTTTCTCTGCTGTCCCCTGTATGGGCCACATTGTAATCTTGGTGAAGAATGCAGCCTTACCAAGCGTGTTTAAAGTGAACTGCAAAAGGGGAGATCGACACAAAGTGTTGGAGTAACTCAACGGGACAGGCAGCGTCTCAAGAGCGAAGGAACGGGTGATGTTTTGGGTCGAGATCCTTCTTGAGACTCAAGAGGTCTGTTAAAACAAGGGTGCACTGTCAATATATAATATCCAGAGACAATGCCCAGTGTCCGCATTGACGGAGAGGTGACACCCAGTCTGTGGAAGGGTCCAGAACAGAAATGTCACCCATGCTTTTTCTCCAGAGATGCTGCCTGACCCGCTGAGTTACTCCAGCCTACTGTGTCTGTCGTCAGGGCAGTAACACTTAATAGGACAGTACCCTAGCTTATGGAAGGACCGTTCAGAAGCCTGATTGCAGAGGGGAACAAGCTGTTCCTGAGTCTGGTGGTGCTCGCTTTCAAACTTTAAGGCAGAGATTGATAGATTCTTTATTAGTACAGGTATCAGGGGTTGTGGGGAGACGGCGGGAGAATGAGATTAAGAGGGAGAGATAGGTCAGCCATGATTGAATGGTTGAGTAGACTTGATGGGCCGAATGGTCCAATTCAGTTCCTATCACTTGTGAACTTACGAACATATCTCTTTCATTGAAGATTTGATATAGTGTTGGTGTAAGTTGATATCATGGTTTGGAGGCAGTGCCTCTTACATGTAGCTCCTGATTGACTAACATTGACCAACGATTAACCAAGTTTCTACCCAGCACAGGATCTTCGTTTCACGAGCGATACTGATTTTTCAGTAGTAGAGGAAAGGCTGACCGATGCTCTTAAAGATAGCGGAGTCAGGGGATATGGGGAGAAGGCAGGAACGGGGTACTGATTGGGGATGATCAGCCATGATCACATTGAATGGTGATGCCTGCTCGAAGTGCCGACTGGCCTACTCCTGCACCTATTGTCTATTGAGATGCCCTCAACTGGAAACCCCATGCACAGCTGACGATCTCGCTGCCTTCAATGAAGATGCGGAGAAGTGTGTTCAACTCTGGCTGAACAATATTGAATCTGGATTGAGTGATGTGGACTCGATAAGGAGAAGAAGTTCTTGGGGCCAATGGGATCAAGGGATATGGGGAGAAGGCAGGAATGGGGTACTGATTTTAGATGATCGGCCATGATCATATTGAATGGCGGTGCTGGCTCGAAGGGCTGAATGGCCGACTCCTGCACCTATTTTTCTATGTTTCTTAATGCAAATTGTAAGGTAACAGCCTAGAAGTTGTAGTTAAAAGCTGCGAAGGAAAGCCCTTCACTTTCACAATCCCGATTAATCCAAGGTCACCATTTACATCATTTGTTTCTCTCACGCAGATTTTTTGCTGGCTGCTTCCAATATGTTGATGGAGTGGGAACAAAGTCTACAGACGCCAACGTCCTCTGAGCTCTTCCTCATAACAACTCTTCAATGAAAGATGGGAGGGGAGAGATTTAATAGCAGCCTGCGGGGGCAACCTTTTCACTCTCAGAGGTTGAAAGGTATAAGCAAGCAGTTGCCCGTTGCATAGTGGCGCAGTGGTAGAGTTGCTGCCTCACAGCGCCGGAGACCCGGGTTCGATCCCGACTACGGGTGCTGTCTGCACGCCATTTATACGTTCTCCCCGTGACCTGCACGGGTTTTCTCCGGGCGCTCCAGGTTTCCTCCCACACACCAAAGACGTACAGGTTTGCAGTTTAATCGGCGGTAAAATTGTAAATTGTCTCTAGTGTGTGTAGGACAGTGTTAGTGTGCGGGGATGGCTGGTCGGCACGGACTCAGTGGGCCGAAGGGCCTGTTTCCATGCTGGGTCTGTAAAGTAAAGTAAATTGAACGAAACTAAAAAGCCTAACCTTTGTCATTTTTGAACCGCTGCCACATTTGGAGACTTGGGGAACCTAAGGCAGGAAGTGGTTGATATCCAGCCCTCTAGTTTGGTTTAGTTTAAATTTAATCTGGTCCTCTCCTGTGGCTTTCTGCTGAACCAAAAACATGTTTATTTTGCTTTTATGGTTTAAATGACGAGACACATATTGATTCAAGCAAATACTTATTCTGAAAATTGAAAAAGCACTTAATATACTTGTCCCTTTAATTTTTGCTTTCACAAACTAGTGAGACATTTAGATTGTTAATATACTTTTAAAAATACCGATATGTACATTTTCTAATCATTAAAATAGTTCATTTCGGCCTCATCTACACTAATCCCACCTGCCTGCATTTGGCCCGTCTCTCTCTAAAGCCTTCTTTTACAATTTAGTCTTCAGAGATGTAGCGCGGAAACAGACCCTTCGGCCCACTGAGTCCGTGCCGACCCCGTAAATTAACTATCCTACACACACTAGGGGAAATTTTTACAATTTTTCCAAAGCCTATTATCCTACAAACCTGTACGTCTTTGGAGTGTGGGCGGAAAACGGAGCACCCGGAGAAAACCCACGAGGTTACAGGGAGAATGTATAAACCCCGTACAGACAGCATCTGTAGTCACTATCGAACCCGGGTATCCGGCGCTGCGAGGCAGCAACTCTACCGCTGCGCCAACATGCCCGCTGGACTAACTGGGTTGGTCATCTCGGTCGGCACGGAAGAATTGGGCCGCAATGCCTGTTTCATGCTACATGACTCCTTCTTTGAGGGGAAAGGAATGAAGTCAAGCAGATCAGAAGCGAGACACAAAATGCTGGCATAACTCAGCGGGACAGGCAGCATCTCTGGAGAGAAGGAATGGGTGACCTTTCGGGTCGAGATCATTTTCTTCAGACCCGAAATGTCACCCATTCCTTCTCTCCAGAGATGCTGCCCGTCCCGCTGAGTTAAGGGCCTGTCCCACTTAGGAGACCTAAACAGCAACCTCTGGTGACCTTGCCCGCCACCCAAGGTTTCCATGAGGTCACCAGAGGTTTTGGTCACTCTCCCTAATGGTTGAAAGTGGTTTCCGCGTGGTCGAGGCTTCATCTAGGTTGCTGCTATTTTTTCATCATGATTAAAACCGGCCTCAGCTAAAAATAGGTTGCCGTTTTAAAAATCGATAATTTTTTTGTCGCAGGTCTAGTCGAAGTCGGTTTTCTTCATAGTTGAGGAAGGTTTTCAACATACGCGTGGGAGGTGGTAGGAGGTTGCAGGTCACCTCGACCTTGATTTTTTTTTGGGTGGCAGGCAAGGTCACCAGAGGTTGCTGTTTAGGTCCCCTACGTGGGACAGGCCATTCATGCTCCAGCATTTTGTGTCTATCTTCGGGTTAAACCAGCATCTGCTGGTCCTTCCTACACAGTTCAGAAGAGGGGATGGTTAACTTTGCTACACACCACAGCCCATTAATTCTCTCCCTGGCAAATTGGTAAACATAATTACACCAATATAATGTTACAGGGTGAACTTTGTATCGAAAATGGTGCCTTAGAGGATAATAATAATGCAATTGGATATTGACCTTCCCCCCCCCCCCCCCTCTACTAAAGTCCAATTATATTTGGGTATTTTGTTACTGATTCGGTTCCTGCTTTCTTTTCTAAATCATTTTAAAATCAGACGTAAAATTCTGACGTTCATCATAATGTCAATTGTTTCAATAATATTTTAATTAATATCAATAATATTCTAACTTATTTCAGGTAATTAATACAATTAACTTGCAATCCGTCCATTTCAAAAGTAAAAAATTACTATTATAGTACACTTAAAAGAGATGTGATCATAGACAATAGACAATAGACAATGTGCAGGTGTCGGCCATTCGGCCCTTCGAGCCTGCACCGCCATTCAATGTGATCATGGCAGATCATCCCCAATCAGTACCCCGTTCCTGCCTTCTCCCCATATCCCCTGAATCCACTATCTTTAAGAGCCCTATCTAGCTCTCCCTTAAAAGTATCCAGAGAACCGGCCTCCACCGCCCTCTGAGGCAGAGTATTCCACAGACTCACAACTCTGTGTGTGAAAAAGAGAGCGTGTATTGTGTCATTATCATGTATTGTGGCCTCCACCTTTCCTGAGCCTTTGATGCCGGCTCTGCTTTGTTCTGTATCTTCCCATACCTCTAGTTTCCCACTCTCTGACTCTCAGTCTGCTGAAGGGCCTCGAGTTGAAACATCACCTATTCCTGTTCTGCAGAGATGCTGCCTGACCCGCTGAGTTACTCCAGCATTATGTGTCTATCTTCGGTGATAAACTGACTATTGTGTGTGGTTGCATGTTTTCATTAATGGGTTAAAGTTATTTGTTGATCATAAGAGGCAAAGGGCTTAAGGGGGTAGAGCACCAGAGACCCGGGTTAGATCCTGAGATGCTGCTGCACCCGCTGAGTTTCTCCAGCTTTTTGTGTAACCCTAGATCCTGACCTCGGCTGCTTTCTGCGTGGAGTTTGCACGTTCTTCCCGGGACCTGCGTGGGTTTCCTCCGGGTGCTCCTGTTTCCCCCCCACATCCCAAAGACGTGCGGGTTTGTAGGTTAATTGGCCCTCTGTTAAAAAAATTGCCCCCTACAAGGAGTGGATGAGAACGTGGGAGAACGTCGAACTAGTGTGAATGGGTGACCGAAGGTCGGCGTGCACTCGATGGGCCGAAGGACCTGTTTCCATGCTGAAACTCCAAACAGCAAGTACAAAGCATATTCATAGTTGCTTTGGTGAAAACCTCAGACACTTAGGGCCCCCCCTTGCTGGTCTAGTTTAGTTTAGAGATGCAGCGCGGAAACAGGCCTTTCAGCCCACTGAGCCCGCGCTGACCAGCGATGCCCGCACACTAACACTGCCCTACACACATTAGGGACGATTGGCACATTTATACCAAGCCAAATGACCTACAAACCTGCACGCCTTTGGAGAGTGGGAGGATAGTGAAGATCTCAGAGAAAACACACGCAGGTCACGGGGACAACGTACAAACTCCGTAGAGACAGGCACGCGTAGTCAGGATCGAACCCGGGTCTCTGGCGCTGCGAGGCAGCAACTCCACCGCTGCGCCACCGTGCCGTCACCTGGGGAACTGGCTGAAGCAACGGGTGGACATCTCTGGCACCAGGTCTGGACCGAGCGTCAGATCCAGGGCAGTCCAGCCCATTCAGTATTGCACCAAACCTATGTGTTCCTTCATCAGACAAAAGACTCCATCTATAGATTAGCAGCGATGGCCAACCGTGATAAGTGAAGGCATCCAGATTACACAAATTACAGTGGAAAGCGGATTCCAGTACAATGTCCGATCTACAAGGTAAATGAGACAAGGAATGTAGGGCAGCACGGTGGCGCAGCCGTAGAGTTGCTGCCTTCTAGCGCCAGAGACCCTGGTTCAATCCTGACTGCGGGTGCTGTCTGAACGGAGTTCATACGTTCTCCCCGTGACCGCGTGGGTTTTCTCCCACACTCCAAGGACATGCAGGTTTGTAGGTTAATGGGCTTGCGATCAATGTAATTGCCCTTAATGTGTGTAGGATTCACAGGGGGGTGGGCGGGGTGGGGGGGGAGGCAGTGAGAGAGGGTCTCACCCAACTCCCGTTGGAGAGAAGGGGGCTTCTTCAACAAGGGCAACCCTTGATGAGATTTTGCAGTCTTCCTCAAAGTCGTTTAGCTTAGAGATACAGCGTGGCAACGGGCCCTTTGCTTTTACAGAGGCCTATTCATCTACAAACCTGCACGTCTTTGAGATGTGGGAGGAAACCCGGAGCACCCATGTCAAACCCACATGTTTGCATGGAGAACGAGCAAACTCCACACAAACAGCACCCGAGGGTTGGGATCGAACTTGGTTCTCTGGCGCTGTGAGGTAGCGGCTCTAACCGCTGCACCACCATCCTGCTTGTATAGTTGAGAATGAGTTTAGTTCCATTTAGTTTAAAGATACAGCGCGGATACAGGCCCTTCAGCCGGCCAGCGATCCCTGCACACACTAACACTATCCTACACACATTAAGGGCAATTTACATTTATACCAAGCCAATTAACTTACAAATCTGCTTTGTATGGGAGAAAACCGGAGCACCCGGAGAAAACCCACGCCGGTCACGGGGAGAACGTACAAACTCCCTACGGACAGCGCCCGTAGTCAGGATTGAATCCGGGTCTCTGGCGCTGTGAGGCAGCAGCTCTCCCGCTGCGCCACCGTCGTAGTAGGCTGAGGTGAAAGTGAGTGTGGACCCATGGAAGGTAAATGCAAGCTGGACTGTAATTGAGAGTAAGGAAACGGTAGCCTTGTTAAATGAGCGTTGTATATCCGTTTTCACATCCTGCTGCCATCCATATAATGCACCGTGCTTCCGAAGTGTCAACTAGAAACCTGATATACAACTCTTTCTCCGTCACCAGCCTGCAACCTCGCAGCTTCTGAAATCATGGGAATCCAAGCTAAACATCCACAAAATGGAAGTGTCGTTTGATGATTAGGTGGCCAGTTTTGTCAACATAGTTCGTATTCTTAAAAGCCCCCCCCACCCTGTTCACTTTGTTCACCGCGTAAGAAAAAAACGGCACTGTGAATAGTCTTGAGTGCGTTACCCGATTGATTAGTACGGGGGAGGAGGGGGGGGTCAAGGGTTACGGGGAGAAGGCAGGAAAATTAGATTAGGAGGCAGCGATCAGCCTTGATTGAATGACAGTGTAGACCCGATGGGCCGAATGGCCTCATGTTAGTCCTATAACTTCTGAGAAGCATGGATTCACGATATGGAGACAAGGAAGCAATTTCTAGTAAAGCAAGAAGAAATATAAAGTCAGTTTAGTTTAGAGATACAGCGCGGAAACAGGCCCTTCGGCCCACCGAATCCGCGCCCACCAGCGATCCTCGCGCATTCACACGATCCGACACGCACTAGTGACAATTTACACTTTTACCAAGCCAATATTCCGCGTGGCATTTCCAAAGTCTCTAAACAGGATCACAAACAAATAAATCGCAAATAAATGATTCTTTTTTTTTCACAATTACTTCATTGCTAAGACATCTTTGCAATTTCCCCAACTTTTTACATGGATAATACAAAGCCTCGACCTATCTTTGATCGGACTTCACCAGCTTTATCTTGCACAATATGTCAGTCGCGTTATTCCCTTTATCGTGTATCTGTGCGCTGTGGGCGGCTTGATTGTAATCATGTATTGTCTTTCCGCTGACTGGTCAGCACGCAACAAAGGCTCTTCACAGTACCTCGGTACACGTGACACTAAAGTGAAACTGAAACTCTAATCTAAACTCTAAACTAAAAACTAAAATCTGTGTTGGGCGCCATCTTGGAAGGTACAGAGGTGTGTAAACACACTCCTCCACATTCAGGGACAGTTTCTTCAGGCAACTCAACCATCAACAACTCAACAACTGTGCGGTCACGATGGCGCAGCGGTAGAGTTGCCGCCTTACAGCGAATGCAGCGCCGGAGACCCGGGTTCGATCCCGACCACGGGTGCTGTCTGTACGGAGTTTGTACGTTCTCCCCGTGACCTGCGTGGGTTTTCTCCGAGATCTTCGGTTTCCTCTCCCACACTCCAAAGACGTACAGGTTTGTAGGTTAATTGGCTCGGTAAATGTAAAAATTGTCCCTGGTGGGTGTAGGATAGTGTTAATGTGCGGGGATCGCTGGTCGGCGCGGACCCGGTGGGCCTAAAGGGCCTGTTTCCGCGCTGTATCTCTAGACTAAACTAAACTAAACTAGAGAACAGTCCTGAGCTACTATCTACCTCAATGAAGACTGCATATGATCGGACTTTACTGGACTTTATCTTTCGCTGAACGTTATTTCGTTATTCCCTTTCCCACGTATCTGTACATTGTCCGCGGCTCGATTGTAATCATGTGTTGCCTTTCTACTGGTTGGTTAGCATGCACAGAAAGCTTTTCACCGTACCTCGGTACACGTGGCAATAAACTAAACTGAAACTCAAACTCAGAAGATTGGATAATGAGCATTGAGTTCTGCATACGAAATGTAAAGGAAGGAACCGCAGATGCTGGTTTACACAGAAGATAGGTCATAAGGTCATGTGATAGGAGTAGAATTAGGCCATTCGGCCCATCAAGCCTACTCCGCCATTCAATCATGGCTGATCATGCTGTCATTTATGTTCGCTCTTTCAGCCACCAATCTAGCCTTCTGAACCTTTCCTTATGTTTCCCAATTAATTGTTGATTCCGATATATCATAAGATCATAAGATCATAAAAGGTCTGAGCAGAATTAGGCCTAACCCGGCCCATCAAGTCTACTCCGCCATTCAATCATGGCTGATCTATCTCTCCCTCCTAACCCCATTCTCCTACCTTCTCCCCATAACCTCTGACACCTGTACTAATCAAGAATCTATCTGTCTCTGCCTTAAAAATATGCGCTGACTTGCCCTCCACAGCCTTCTGTGGCAAAGAACTCCACAGATTCACCACCCTCTTGACTAACAAAAAATTCTCCTCATCTCCTTCCTGAAAGAACGTCCTTTAATTCTGACTCAAGGCACAAAACGCCGGAGCAACTCAGCTGGACCGGCAGCATCTCCAGAGAGGAGGAATGGGTGACGTTTCGGGTCGAGACCCATCCTTACGCACACCGTTTCCCTGCCCCTGGACCATGCTATCACCTGGGAGAGAAAACAAACAGAAGAACACGACCGTGACCAACTTCAGAAGAAACCTGGGAACTTCCTACTCAGCCATTCGATTTAATGAAGCACATAGACCATCACACCCATTAAACATCGCTGCACTAGTTAATGTATAACTAAAAACAACCACTTCATTCTGGAACTTGTTCGTTTCTCTTTCAAATAAACTCATAAATCCCACGTGCACCATCTATTTTAAAAAGCCGAGCATAGAGTGGGATATTCTAACCTATATTTAAATTCCTTGAAATTGCAATTCCTTGTTGAATTCAGCGCTCATTCTTCTGATGGGAGAACAAAGGGGGACTCGGTGTGTGTATGTGGGGGGGGGGGCACTCTAGTTTTAGAATCCTCTGCCTAGGGGATAAGCCTGCGTTCGTTTGTTTGTTTGTCCGTTCGTTCCGGTTCAGGCGCTGTGCACACGGCAGACAGCCAACAGTCGCTGGTGTCTTCATTATCTTTTTTTCCCCTCACTTTTAATTTAAATTTAATTTTTCGTGTACCTTGTTATGTTTTTACGACTGTTGGCAGACTAATTTCCCTCCGAGGGACGAATAAAGTTCTATCGTATCCTAGCCTTAAGATATATTCATGTCAGTGAGTTCCGACATTGTGATTCATTAAATAACCACTCTATATGCAGCTTCTTTAACGATCCTAACTTTATCAGTTGCTATCTGTGTTTAGATTGTTAGCTGGCCCTAACTCTTTCAAGTGGCCCAGTGATTAACGTCTGGGATTTTCTCAGGTCTTCCTGCTGGCTGGTGAAACCTAAGCGAGAATCTGATTTCCGTGCATAATTGGAGTTCCTGTTGGATATATAGTGAAGCGACCCTGACTGATTGTAAAAATTTCCTTGAAAACCCCCAGCCTTAACCCCCTTAAAACAATGCAACGTTCTGCTAGCCCTGCGCTGCAGCTTTTGACCAAATCTGAATATGCTCTGCTAAAAGACAAAAAGCTGGAGTAACTCAGCAGGTCAGACAAAGGAATTGGACAGGATAGAAGCAGGAAAAAATGTTCCCGATGTTGGGGGAGTCCAGAGCCAGAGGTCACAGTTTAAGAATAAGGGGCAGGCCATTTAGGACTGAGATGAGGAAAAAAATGTTTTCACCCAGAGAGTTGTGAATCTGTGGAATTCTCTGCCTCAAAAGGCAGTGGAGGCCAATTCACTGGATGTTTTCAAGAGAGAGTTAGATATAGCTCTTAGGGCTAATGGAATCAAGGGATATGGAGAGAAAGCAGGAATGGGGTATTGATTTTGGATGATCAGCCACGATCATATTGAATGTCTGTACTGGTTCGAAGGGCCAAATGGCGTACTCCTGCGCCTATTTTCTATGTTTCTGTGGAAAAAAAGGAATAGGTGACGTTTTGGGTCGAGACCCTTCTTCAGACCCCAAACGTCACCCGTTCCTTTTCTCCAGTGATGCCGTCTGACTCGTTGAGTTACTCCAGCTATTTGTGTCTATCTTAGGTTTTAACCTGCATCAGAGGCTACTTCCTACAACTACTATGCTAAAACTAAACTGAGGCTCTTTCAGGCCACACTTGGAGAATTGTGAGCAGTTTGGGCCCCATATCTGAGGAAGGATGTGCTGGCTCTGGAGAAGGTCCTGAGCAGGTTTACGAGAATGATCCCAGGAATGAGTGGGTTAACGTATGATGAGCGTTTGACGGCACTGGGCCTGGAGATCAAAATGATGAGGGGGAGTCCTCATTGAAACGTACCTAATAGTGAAAGGCTTAGAGTGGATGTGGAGAGGATGTTTCTCCTAGTGGGAGAGTCTAGGACCAGAGGACAATGACTCAGAATAAAATAACATACCTTCAGATATGAGATGAGGAGGAATTTCTTTAGTCAGAGGGCGGTGAATCTGTGGAATTCTTTGCCACAGAAGGCTCTGGAGGCCAAGTCAATGGATATTTTTAAGGCGGAGATTGATAGATTCTTGACCAGTACGGATGTCAGGGGAGAAGGCAGGAGAATGGGGTTGAGAGGGAAAGATAGACCAGCAACGATTGAAGGACGGAGTAGACACGATGGGCTGAAGGGCCTATTTCTGCTCCAATGGCTTATGAACTTATGACCTAAAACCAAATGCAGGCAAAATGTTTTGAGTATGTAAAAAGAACTGAAGATACATCTCTTGGTTCCTGTAAAGGGCCTGTCCCACTGTACGAGGTAATTCAAAAGTTCTCCCGATTTCCCCCCCCCCCCCCCCCCCGATTCAAATTGGAGAATGTCCGTAGCGGGTCCGTAGGAGTTTGTGGGTGTCTCGTAGGGGCTCGTACGAGTAAAAAGTAACAATATTTTTCATCACGAGTATTTTTTACCTCGTGGACATTTTTCACAGTGTTGAAAAAACGTCACGAGTTTGCCGGATTTCCCGAGTACCTGCCGTTACTCGTACGAGCCGCTACAAGACATCCACGAACTCCTACGGACCCGCTACGAACATTCTCCGAGTTCGAATCAGGGGAAAACTCCGGGGAACTCTTGAATTGCCTCGTACAGTGGGACAGGCCCTTTACACATCTTAAAATTCCACATTAAAATAACATTTCTCTGTACCTTGGTACACTTGATAGTTATGGGCCTGTCCCACTTACGCGACTTTTCCGGTGATTGCCGGCACGCGTCATATTGGCAGCAGGTCGCCGAGAAGTTTCACCATGTTGAAAATCCAGCGGCGACCAGAAAAAGGCACGACTCTTTGGGCGACTACCCACGACCATACAGGCGCCACCCCGCCACATGTCGACACGTGACGCCTGTATGGTCGTGAGTAGTCGTCCAAAGAGCCGTACATTTTTCTGGTCGCCGCTGGATTTTCAACATGTTGAAAATGTTCGGCCACCTGCTGCGACTGTGACGGGTGCCGGCAGTCGCCGAATAAAGTCGCATTAAGTGGGACAGGCCCATAAAAAAACATTGATCCATAGTTTGATTCCGGCGTTACAGGGGATGGAGAATATAGAACGTGTGTAGAGCAGGTACAGTACAGGAACAGGCCCTTCGGCCCACAACGGCCGAGCCACGTTCTGCACCTTTTCATACCTCTAGCTTCCCTCTCCTCTGACTCTCAGTCTGAAGAAGGGTCTTGAGCCGAAACGTCACCTATTCCTTTCCTCCAGAGATGCTGCCTGTCCCGCTGAGCTACTCCAGCATTTTGTGTCTATCTTCAGTGTAAACCAGCATTTGCAGTTCCTTCCTATGCATTGCTGTAATTTAGGTTTTGTGTTCCATAAGTGGATTCACATTTCACGACTTTATAAAGCTGCAGGCAAGCGCATTATTGTACTGCTCCACATATTTGCAATGACTGCTCCATATATTTGCAACGACAGTTCTAGGATTCCGCAGTTTGAGAAGCTTCAAGAAGCACGCGCTTTTAAATGAAAACTTTGTAAGAGGCAGGATGAGATCGATATCAGAAATTGTGCCTCCTTCATCCGTGGACCATAGAAACAATTCTGTTTCGTTGGGGAATAGGTTACAATAATACAATGCGATGGTTATCACATGATGAGGGGGGAAGAGAACTCCGAGATGTTTTCGCAGCGCGCTAAATTCTCGGTCACGGTCGTGCAGAGGGAAGCACAGGTCAAAGTTGAAAAGGTGGAGATTACCCAATGATAAAGAAAGGGAAGTTAAACAGTGACAGCTGATCCTGTGTGTGCACTAATTCCCGTCTCGAAAATCCTGCCCTGGCTCGTACGGATGGACTTTTTTCTCTCCCATCTTCAAAAGTATCCCCTTTGATCTCATCCATGACACATCACCTGCCGCCGTTAAGCTGTTTCCTCCCAACAGCTGATCACTTCCCCAACTTCCCTTTTGCAGTTTGGCGCGGGAAGCAACTGCAAGTGCTGGTTCAAACCGAAGATGGAGACACGAAAGCTGGAGTAACTCAGCGGGACAGGCAGCATCTCTGGAGATGAAGAAATGGGTGACGTTTTCCGGGTCGAGAGACCCTTTCTTCAGACCCGAAACGTCACCCGTTCGTTCTCTCCAGAGATGCCGCCTGTCCCGCTGAGTTACTCCAGCACTTTGTGTCGATCTCTCCTTTGCAGTTAACTTTACACATGCTTGGCAAGGCCGCACTCTTCACCAAGATTACAAAGTCGACTCTGCTCGACAATACGGGGGACAGCATAGAAGAGCAAAACAAAAACAAATTGCCTTTGTTCCAATGACAAAACTCCCAAACATAAGTACATAAGTATTTTGAAGAGTTGATGGAACATTATTTTTAATTTCGACACAAAATGCTGGGGTAACTCAGTGGGTCAGGCCAGCGTCTCTGGAGAGAACGGGATCATGATCTCTCCAGATGTGGGGGAAGATTACAGATATGAATCAGCTGTATTCCTCACCCCGATCTTAAGATATTTCTTACACAATTTGCTTTGCCTCCAAATAACACAAGTGGTTAAAAAGAAAATCCGATCATATTTCATTTGTGTTAAATGCTAGCGTTGCGTTTCTGGACACATAATGGGGAATGAGTCCAACTCCCATAGCAACTTTGAACAGTTTCCCTCTTGACTTTATGACTCTCGTTCAACGATACACAGTCTCCAACAAGTTGACAAATCTTCACGAGTCTTCACGAGCTCACCGCGTTTCCCGAGTACCTGCCGTTAGCGTTACGAGCTAAGAGACGCCCCCGAGCTCCGACGTACCCGCTACGTACATTCTACCTGCTTACCACGAGTTTGATTTTTTTTTTTAAACTCGGGAGAGGTCTTGAATGAACTCGCACAGTGGGACAGGCCCTTTACAGTTACGTTCACACAGTTGTACACAGTGCATTTACACCTCACGCTGCCTCGGCAAGGCCAGCAGCATAATCGCACCCCGGCCACTCCCTCCTCTCCCCTCTCCCACCAGGCAAAAGGTACAGGAGTATGAAAACGCACAGCTCCAGGTTCGGGGACTGTTTCTTCCCGGCTGTTATCAGGCAACTGGTTCTGGTTCTGGTTGATTACAGCACAAACACCTCATAAGTGGTTATCTCATGCAGGTCGAAGTGAGTAGAGTAACGATTACATTTTGAGGTGGGCCCTTTATTGACCAAGTTGAGGAATCATCCTTTCACAACCAGTGAGCAGTTGTGAGCCAATTGAATGATCCTAACACAACCAGAGAGCAGTCATGAACTACTATCCTCCTCGTTTGTGAGCTTCGGACTATCGTTGATCGGACGTTGCTGGCTTCCACTTGCACTAAATGTTCTTCCCTTATCATGCATCAGTACACTGTAATTGTCTTTCTGCTGACTGGTTAGCACGCAACAAAAGCTTTTCACTGTGCCTCAGTACACGCGACAACAAACTAACTTTCTCTGCGGACAAAAAGGTGCTGGTAGGCACATCATTGGTAGACAAAAATGCTGGAGAAACTCAGCGGGTGCGGCAGCATCTATGGAGCGAAGGAAATAGGCAACGTTTCGGGCTGAAACCCTTCTTCAGACGTTGCCGAAACGTTGCCTTCTCCCTTTTCCCGTCCGGCAGAAGGTACAGAAGCTTGAAAGCGCGCACCACCAGACTCAGGGACAGCTTCTTCCCCTCTGTCATCAGGCTTCCGAGCGGTCCTTCCATAAGCTGGGGTACTGTCTGATTCACCTCTACCCTATTGCAGACATTGGACGTTTAGGAAACTGATGCACCACGATGCTGAGAAATATACTCTGCACAAAGTATCCGCCCCTGTGCCCGACTTATTGTCCCTGAGTTTGAATTGATTGCAGCTTAGAGCTGCGGTGCTCCAGCGGCGGCGGCGGCCCAGCTTGGAGCTGCGGTGCTCCAGCGGCGGCGGCGGCCCAGCTTGGAGCTGTGGTGCTCCAGCGGCGGCGGCGGCCCAGCTTGGAGCTGCGGTGCTCCAGCGGCGGCGGCGGCCCAGCTTGGAGCTGCGGTGCTCCAGCGGCGGCGGCGGCCCAGCTTGGAGCTGCGGTGCTCCAACGGCGGCGGAGGCCTGGATCACCTCAGCGCAGGGGGAGAACTAGGAGGGATGAAGACAATGACTTAAGACTTTTGCCTTCCACCACAGTGCCTGGTGAACTCACTGTGGTGGATGTTAAATATGTGCTTATTGTGTGTTTTGTTTTTTTATTATATGTTATGACTGCATGGTAACAATTTCGTTCAGACCGAAAGGCCTGAATGACAATAAAGGAATCTAATCTAATCTAATCTTCACACAGAGAGTGGTGAGTCTCTGGAACTCTCTGCCACAGAGGGTAGTTGAGGCCAGTTCATTGGCTAATTTAAAGTGAGTTGGATGTGGCCCTTGTGGCTAAGGGATCAGAGGGTATGGAGAGAAGGCAGGTACGGGATACTGAGTTGGATGATCAGCCATGATCATATTGAATGGCGGTGCAGGCTCGAAGGGCTGAATGCCTACTCCTGCACCTAATTTCTATGTTTCTATTTTAATCTAATCTAATTCATGTTTAGTATTATCTGATTTCATGCAAAACTAAACTCTTCACTGCAGGAGGGAACTGCAGATGCTGGTTTACACCGAAGATAGACTCTAAATGTTGGAGTAACTCAGCAGGACAGGCAGTGTACCAGCAGAGAGGGAATGGCTGATGTTTCGGGTCTGCACTGGACGTAACATGACTGGACAAGCTAGATACAGGAAAAATGTTCCCAATGTTGGTCGAGTCCAGAACCAGGGGCCGCAGTCTTCGAATAAAGGGGAGGTCATTTAAGACTGAGGTGAGAAAAAGCTTTTTCACCCAGAGAGTTGTGAATTTATGGAATTTATGGAATTCCCTGCCACAGAGGGCAGTGGAGGCCAAGTCACTGGATGGATTTAAGAGGGAGTTAGATCGAGCTCTAGGGGCTGGTGGAATCAAGGGATATGGGGAGAAGGCAGGCACGGGTTATTGATAGGGGATGATCAGCCATGATCACAATGAATGACGGTGCTGGCTCGAAGGGCAGAATGGCCTCCTCCAGCACCTATTTTCTATGCTTCTTTTTTTTGTTAAGTATTTTTATTATAGAAACATATTAATAAAAAATACATTGTTTTACATAATTGAAAATACATGATATTAATAATACTTTCATGATATTAATAATATTAATATTATTATCAATATTAAAATTTAAGACTATATGTTTCTATACCCTTTTCTAATTTTTTTTTTAAAGTAAGAAAAGATAGTAAGAGAAAGTATAAAAAACTATGAAAGCGAATGGAGTGTTAATCATTAATCCGTCATTGGAGATATAGGCATGATTTATTATATATATTTCTTCATCCATTCTAATATTCAGGCCTCAGTCAAGCCCTCGTACCGAGCCATTATGACCCTGTAAATATTCAATATATGGAGACCATATCTCTCTGAAGAGATCTAACCTGTCCATTAGGACAAGTCTCAATCTCTCCAGATGAAGTGTCTCCGACATTTCTGTGTTCCACATTTTAGATTGTTGGGGATGTAGGGCCTTTCCAAAATTTTAATATTAATTTTTTCCCAATTATTAAACCATAATCAATAAAGATTCTTTGATTCGTTGTTATTAATTGGTCTGTTTCCAGTATTCCTAGTATTATTACCTTTGAATCGGGAGTCAAAATTATATTGACAACATTCGAAATTATCCTAAATATTTCTATCCAGAATTTTGTAATTTTTATACAGTTTGTAAATGAATGTGACAAATCAGCTTCTAAATATTGACATTTATCACAAATGGGGGATACTTTTGGAAAGATGTTATGTAATTTAAATTTTGAATAATGTAGTCTATGTAGTATTTTAAACTGTATAAGAGAATGTTTAGCATTTAATGAACAATGATGTGTGTGTTGTAAACTTTCATCCCATACTTCTGGTCTTATAATTTGGCCTAGTTCATTTTTCCAAGACCGTCTATATATTTCTGTTGATGGAACATCACTTTCAAATAAGATGTTATATATATATGAAATCATTTTTTCTGTATTCGGATGTTTATTTAAGCATTCATCTAAAATTTCTATCTTTCTATTTCTAAGTTCCTGTGTATTTGCTTTAACATAGTCTCTGATTTGTAAATATCTAAAATAATCTTTAGTGTGTAGTCCATAAATTTGTTGTAAATCTTGAAATGAAAGAAAAGAGTTTTCCTTATAGAGTTCCCCCATCTTAGTAATTCCCTTATTTTTCCATTGTAAAAAAGGTTTATCCATCATTGAAGGTTTAAACGTAACATTATTTACAATGGTAAGAGATAATGGTATAGATTTTAGTTTTAATGTTTTCTTTATTTGTTTCCAAATACGTATTCCATTTTCTATTATCGGGTTTTCACTATAAATTTTCTTAGCTAAATTAATATTAGCAAATATTATAGAACTAATTTCAAAGGGAGAACAATCTTCTTTTTCCATATTTAACCAAGTTGGTTGGTTATCTGTTTCTTCTAACCAAAAATTCGTATTTTTAATGATGACTGCCCAGTAATAAAACATAAAATTTGGTAATGCTAAACCTCCATTTATTTTGGATTTACATAAATGTTTTTTATTAATTCTATGACTCTTATAATCCCAAATGAAGTTAGTGATTAGGGAGTCTACCTTTTTAAATAAATTTTTAGGGAGATATATCGGAATTAATTGGAAAAGATATAATAATTGTGGGAGAAAGATCATTTTTATTGTATTAATTTTACCTAACATTGAAATAGGTAAGGTTTTCCAATATGAAATATTCTTATTTAATTTATTCAATAATGGTGGGAAGTTAAATTTAAATAGAGAATCAAATCTTTTTGTTACGAAAATTCCAAGATATTTAATTTTTTCATTTGTTATCTTAAAAGGGAATTGTTGTAATATGTGTAAATTGTTTTTTTTTTGAATATATATTTTTTTATTAGAGTATTTAGACAGTGGATTAGCAAACATATATTATGATAGAAATATTTAATGTTCAACAAGCATACATTATTAATATTATCAATTGTATCATTTTGACTCTAATAGTTTTTTTTTATAGAGGAGAACAGTAAGAAAAATAGAATAATAATCTATATCAAAGAAGAAAATCATAAAGAAAGGAATAATTTACTATTAATACATCGTAGGAGATAAGATCAAAGAATATAAGATATAACTTTTCATCTATTCCTAAATCCAAGTTTCAGTTAGGGTTCCCTCTACCCTTTTAAGTAATCAATGAAAGAACACCATATTCTAACAAAAACTTCTTGTTTGTCCAATATGTGTAAATTGTTCACCGTTATTGGCATAAGTTCTCTTTTATTTCAATTGATACTATATCCTGAGAGGGATCCAAATTCAGTTATTAATTTTAACAAATTTCGGATACTAGTTTCTGGTTTTGTGATGTAAAGTAATACATCATCCGCATATAAGGAGATTTTATTTTTAGTGTCTCTAGTATCACATCCATATATTTCCATATGCTTCTATGTTTCTATGAGACCCTTCTTCTGACCCTTCTTGACCTTAAACGTAACCCATTCCTACGTTTATCTACAGGGGGAGATTGCAGAAGACCTCTGGATGGGGATTTGAACAAAGGAGTAGAGAATTTCACAAAGCATTCATTGTGGTGTGGAGAGCAGGTGAATCTAACGGACATGAAACCTAGTTTCCAGTCTGCAGCGGATGTCTGAAGAAGGATCTTGACCTGAAACATCACCCATTCCTTCTCTCCAGAGATGCTGCCTATCCTGCTGAGTTATTCCAGCATTTTGTGTCTATTCTTTTCATCTATCTTGGTACAGGTGAAAATATTAAACCTAAACCTAAAGAAAGCTGACAGAATAGTCTCAGAGGTGGAAGACAGATATCTCAGATCTTGCTCATTCTGTACATTAAGTTGTAAGAATGCATCTTGAATGCCCAACGTGGGCTTGGCCTTGAATAACATTCTTTTCATTCCTCGTCTCTGAGCCAATCCTTCACCCATTGCCGTTGATTGGCTTTCACCTCTACCCCTAGGCCGAGCTACCAGGCGTATCCAAAATAAATTGGTCATCTACTCTATTAAAGGCTCAGGCATTACTTCCCCTTGAGATTAACAAACTCATCAGGAAGGCTGGTTCCGTCCTGAGGCAGGAGTTGGATTCACGGCAGGTGGTCTTGGAGGGGAGGATGCTCCTCAAACTGCAGAGCATCCTGGACAATGCAGCTCACCCCCTCCATGACACACTGGTCAACCTGAGGAGCACCTTCAGCAACAGACTGGTTCCACCAAGATGCAGCACAGAACGCCACAGGAGATCCTTCTTCCCTGAGGCTATCAAACTGTACAACTCCTCCCCCTTCTGTCGTGGGGTAGACTGAGACTGAGACTGACTCCCCCCCCCCCCCCCCAATCTTTGCACATCCCCAATCCTTTCCACTCGTCACTTTAATTTTCATGTTTCATGTATCTTGTTGTGTTTTTATGGCTGTTGGCAGATCAATATTTCTTTACTGGGATAAATAAAGTTCTATCATATCGTATCGTATCGTATAAGCATGCTGGCCATTTCCAGATTCTAGATGCTATTTTCCACCCTCCCCCTCAGAACACGTCAGTGTGCAACGGTGGTGGGGGCAAGGTGCCGTGACGGTAGAGACCCTTCTTCAGACTGAAGGGTCTCGACCCCGAAACGTCACCCATTCCCTCTGTCCAGCGGTGCTGCCTGACCCGTTGAGTAGCTCCAGCATTTTTGCGTCTACCCACGTAGGAAAAAGAAGGTTCTATAAATCGCAGGAAATGGGCAACGTTTCAGGCTGAAACCCTTCTTCGGACTCAGGCCCGCTGAGCTTCTCCAGCATTTTTGTCTATTTCCTTCGCTCCATAGATGCTGCCGCACCCGCTGAGTTTCTCCAGTATTTTTGTCTACCTTCGATTTTCCAGCATCTGCAGTTCCTTCTTAAATCGCTTAGAGCATGTTCTCAAAGTGGGGTCAGTGGAAAAGACTTGGAAATCAAATCTTTTTAAAACCACATGGACATTTATTGGAAGTGAGAATTCCTTCCCAATGAGGAGAGGCTAACATTGTGGACTGAGATCAGGAACTGCTCATTAGTGGAACATAAATATGTCATGCCATATCTGGTATTGTGTAGAATCCTTTGTTAAGAAGATTGAAAAGTTACAGGAGTAAAAAGAAGAACGGTTTCTTGTTATCATGCCTCATTAACTTTGATATCTTCCAGAACCTACGCGTGACTGTTTGAAATGATAGAACAACAGGAAAGCTTCCTGAGAAAGTTTATTTTTACCCATTGAATTGAGGATATATTACAAGTAGTTTGCAAATGTCTTTTATCAGCATCTCCTTGTCCTTGTTTGATCACCGATTTAGTTTAGAGATACAGCCCACCGAGTCCATCCCAACCAACCATCCCATCCCTACCACGGCAACCTGCAAACCTGCTTGTCTTTGGAGTGTGGGAGGAAACCGGACCTCCTGGAGGAAACCCACGCAGTTCACGTGGAGAATCGTACAAACTCCGTACAGACTCCTCAAGTCCGAACAGAGGCGGCACGGTGGCGCAGCGGTGGAGCTACTGCCTTACACTGCCAGAGACCCGGGTTCAATCCTGGCCAGGGGTGCTGTCTGTACGGAGTTTGTACGTTCTCCCCGTGACCTGCGTGGGTTTTCTCAGAGATCTTCGGTTTCCTCCCACGCTCCAAAGACGTACAGGGTTTGTAGGTTAATTGACTCACACTTGGTATAAGTGTAAATTGTCCCCAGTGTGTGTACGGTAGTTTTAATCGATGGTCGGCACGGACCCGGTGGGCCGAAGGGCCTGTTTCCGCACTGTATCTGTGATCTAAACTAAAGAAACTAAGAGCATGGCCAATGCTGTTGTTAAGGGTGGATCTGGAAAAACTCTACAGACGGATGGGTCGGGTCAACGGTAATACTTATGCACTGCTCAAGTTAAGTTTCTCATTTGACACGATCTCAGTCGGGTTGTATGTACAGGGACGTCAACCTGATGCTCTCTGGGAGAGGGTATCCGTGAGACTGAAGCTGCGCTCGAGGCCCAGGGGAATGTGTCAAGAGGCTGAGAAATCTCTCAAACAGCGCAGCGACAGAGAACAGGGCATTGGGGCAACCTGGTGATGCTTCAAAGGCCAGGAAACCTGATCCAATTGTAGCTGCAGGCACTCGAGATGACTGAGGCACGATAACTGACTTAACCAGTCCACATCCCACACGCCAAAGTCTTTAGCTAAGCTGCAGGATGGAACTGCAGATGCTGGTTTAAACCAGATAGTCACAAAAAGCTGGAGTAACTCAGCTGGTCAGACAGCATAGATGATACTCCAACATAAAATGGTGGAGTAACTCAGCGGAACAGGCAGCATCTCTGGATAGAAGGAATTTTCTCACAGAGAGTGGTGAGTCTGTGGAATTCTCTCTGCCTCAGAGGGCGGTGGAGGCAGGTTCTCTGGATGCTTTCAAGAGAGAGCTAGATAGGGCTCTTAAAAGATAGCGGAGTCAGGGGATATGGGGAGAAGGCAGGAACGGGGTACTGATTGGGGATGATCAGCCATGATCACATTGAATGGCGGTGCTGGTTCGAAGGGCCGAATGGTCCACTCCTGCACCTATTGCCTATTGAATGGGTGATGTTGTGGGCCGAGACCCGTCTTCAGACCCTCCACCCAAAACGTCACCCATTCCTTTCCTGCACAGATGCTGCCTGACAAGCTGAGTCTTTGTCTACGTTCATGGGTCTGTGACCCAGAAGATCAATTTAGACTTTACTTTAGACTTTAAAGATATGGTCGACACAGGCCCTTCAGCCCACTGAGTCCACACCGACCAGCCATCGCCCCATGCTCTAGCACTATCCCACACACTAGGGGGCAATTTATACTTCACAGAAGCCAATGAACCTACAAATCTGCACGTCCTTGGAAAACGGGAGGAAACCGGAGCACCCGGAGAAAGCGGATCACAACCAGAGAGCAGCGCTGAACCACTATCTACCTCATCGGAGACCCTCGGACTATCTTTGATCGGACTTTGCTGGCTTTACCTCGCGCTAAACGTTATTCCCTTATCATGTGAATGTCTCGATTGCAAACACGTATCGTCTTTCTGTTAGCTGGTTTTCAGGCAGCAAAAGCTTTTCACTGTACCTCAGTGCACGTGACAATAAACTAAACTGAACTGAAACCCACATGGTCACGAGGGGGATGTACAATCTCGGTACAGGCAGCACCCAAGGTCAGGATCGAACCTGGCGCTGCGAGGCAACAACTCTACCGCTGCGCCACCGTGCCGCCCAGCGTCAGGTTTGAACTTCCCCTTTGACACACTGAGCGATGGGGACCCGGCGCTGGGGGACCACTGTGTGTGGGGGGGGGGGGGGGGGATGGGACAAAGTGGGGCCTGGTGCGGAGGTACTTTGTAATTTTCTCAGCGCCCTTTATGTGGCGGCTATTTGCATACCTTGGGCATGCAAGCAAAGAATTTCACTGTGACTTGTCATGTGGTGACTATAAAGAATTCAATTCACTTCAATGAACAGTAGATGCTTCAAAGCCTCAATGACGTGCCATTCAATCTCTTGGTCGCTATAGCTCACGCAGGAAGGAGAGGCAGCATCAAATCCAACACATACATTATAGGTTGAAGGAAAAATAAGAGAGGGCATTAAAGAGATGTCCTCAACTGCTTCTGAAAATTAGGTATGCAGCATAATTAAAAACGAGAGCAGTATATAATAGCTGGCTTAAATGCCATTGAGTTATACATAAGAGGCGGATCAGTTGGAAGGAATCAGAGTAGGTTAAACATTGCCAGCTATCTGAAGCATAGTTTTACAGACCTTAGTTTTTAGAGTTTCTTTCCAGCAAATGTTTAGTGAGTGAATGCTTTTGGCTCTGAATGCTGCACGTACTCAATCGACTGGAACTAAGTACTGACAGGCACTTGGTGGTTTAGTTTGGTTTAAAGATACACTGAGAAAACAGGACCTTTGTCCACCCCACCCCCCCCCCCCCACCACTTGAGTCCGCACCGACCAGCGATCCTCGCACACTGAAGGCCCTGTCCCACTTGCCGATTTTTTTCGGCGACTGCCGGCTTCACATCAGGGTCGCCAAAAGATTTTGAACATTTCAAAATCCAGCGGCGACAAAAAAAATGTTGCGACACCGTGCGTCAATACGTCATTACGCCGCCTCACCGCCGCATCACGCCACGAATTTTTCGGTGACCTGATACATCAGTCAATGATGCCGGCATTCGCCGAAAAAAATCGGCAAGTGCGACAGGCCCTAAACACTATCCTACACACACTGGAGATAATTTACGTGTATTCCAAGCCAACTGAGTCTGAAGAAGGGTCTCGACCCGAAACGTCACCCATTCCTTCCCTCCAGAGATGCTGCCTGTCCCGCTGCGTTACTCCAGCATTTTGTGTCTACCTTCATCATCTGTGTCCTTCCTACTCAACCCAAATTTTTGGTGAACGGGCAGGTTTGGCAAGTGACTGACTCTTCCCCCAACCCTACTTTTCATGTACATTCAGTCATAATTTATTAACTGTAAACAGATTTTAAGATGTCCCAAGGTCAGGAACGGTTCAACATTAAATGCAAGTCCATTTTTATGGCGTTCATTCTTGTTGCCGTAAAACATCTGTGGCATAAACAATTGAAATGGACTTCTACACAACAGGAAGTTGTTATTGCTATAAGCTTCCCTGTAAAATTTACAAAAAAACCTGTACGCTTTTGGAGTGTGGGAGGAAACCGAAGATCTCGGAGAAAACCCACGCAGGTCACGGGGAGAGCGTACAAACTCCGTACAGACAGCGCCCGTATTCAGGATCGAACCCGGGTCTCTGGCGCTGTGAGGCAGCAACTCTCCCGCTGCGCCACCGTGCAGGGATGTGAAATCTGGTCGGGTTCAGTCAGCCAATTATCAGAATCTTTCTAGCGTGAGCCTGTATCAGTAGCTGATGAGTGGAGACTTCACATGACAAGGTTGCAGAGACATCGAATGTACCTGACAACAAAATTGAAAACAAGTAACATGTTTAAAATTGTCGTGCGTGAATCACAAACTGTGGGGCGACTAAGCTTGGTCCATATCCCTTAGGTCGCGACCTTTCTCCAAATGTCTGTTTTGCTTTAGAAGACAGACAAAAAAATGCTGGAGTAACTCAGCGGACTGGGCCAGGCTGAGTTACTCCAGAGAGAAGGGATGGGCAACGTTTCAGGTCGGGACTTTCCTTTGACTCCAGTCCCAAAATGTCATCTATTCCTTTTTCTCCAGAGATGCTGCCTGATCCGCTGAGTTACTTTGGCACTTTGTGTCCATCTTCGGTGTAAACCAACACCCTGCAGTTCTTTGTTTCTACGTGTCTATGTTGTGTATAAAATCATGAGAGGAATAGATCGGGTAGATGCACAGAATAGGCGAAATGAGGGCAGAGGATATAGGTTCAAGGTGAAGGGGAAAAGATTTAATAGGAATCTGAGGGGTACTTTTTTCACGCAAAGGGTGGTGGGTGCATGGAACAAGCTGCCAGAGGAGGAAGTTGAGGAAGTGTGCACGGTTAAGACAGGTTTGGAGGGATATGGACCAAGCGCAGGCAGGTGGGCTTAGTGCAGCTGGGACATGTTGGCCAGTGTGGGCAAGTTAGGCCGAAGGGCCAGTTTCCACACTGTATCACTCTATGACTCTGTGACTCTATGACTCTAATGCTATGTTTGTGATTGCTGTGGGATCCTATTGAAACATATAAGATCGTTAAGGGTTTGGACACGCTTGAGGCAGGAAACATGTTCCCGATGTTGGGGGAGTCCAGAACCAGGGGCCACAGCTTAAGAATAAGGAGTAAGCCATTTAGAACGGATACAAGGAAACACTTTTTTCTCACAGAGAGTGGTGAGCGCTAGATAGGGCTCTTAAAAATAATGGAGTCAGGGGATATGGGGAGAAGGCAGGAACGGGGTACTGATTGGGAATGATCAGCCATGATCATATTGAATGGCGGTGCAGGCTCGAAGAGCCGAATGGCCTATTCCTGCACCTATTGTCTATTGTCTATTGGCTTCTTGAGTGACTTTTAGATACTGATTGTAGGAGCTATTTATGCTTAAGTTAGTTACAGTTTGTATATTATAGCCATGTCTAGATATTTCTAGTTCTTTCTTTTGGTTTGCTTGCGGGTGGCACTTTGATACATAGATAGGCGTGGATTTATGTAGATGGGCGTGACTTTCATAGAACTAAGCGATGGTTGGTCAGGTCAGACGACAGCTGGCACCGGCGAGAAGACGCGGTTTTTATCAGTGGAGATAGTAAGAGAGGAACGCCACAATTTGTATGAGATGATTCTTTGTATTTGCAACTTCAAACAAGAATCAATTAAACTGGAAACAAGTTTCGATTTTGTTATCGTACTGAGTAAATTCGATCCACTCCTCCCTGACAGCGCTGTAATGACAATGGAAACGTTTGAATTTTGCCATTACATTAAAAATAACAGGAGAAAATAAATTGTAATAAATGTTCTCCCGGGTCTGATGGTGATAGACGATAGAGAATAGACAATAGGTGCAGGAGTAGGCCATTCGGCCCTTCGAGCCAGCACCGCCATTCAATGTGATCGTGGCTGATCATCCTCAATCAGTACCCCGTTCCTGCCCCCACCCCATATCCCCTGACTCCGCTATCTTTAAGAGCCCTATCTAGCTCTCTCTTGAAAGCATCCAGAGAACCGGCCTCCACCGCCCTCTGAGGCAGAGAATTCCACAGACTCTGCCTCATGTGGAAGGGTGAGGTAATAACATAGAACGGGACAGCACAGGAACAGGCCCTTCGGCCCACAATGTCAGTGTTGTTCATGATGCCACCTTAAAGTCATCTCCCCTCGTCCTCCATTTGTGAAATGGAAATAGAGAAATACAGAGTGAGGTTATTGAGTGATTTTATTTACAATTTAACAAGTACACTTTAGTTTAGTTTAGTCTTTTAGTTTAGTTTCAAGATACAGCGCGAAAACAGGCCCTTCGGCCCAGCGAGTCTCCACCGACCAGCGATCCCCACACATTAACGCTATCCTACTCACGCTAGGGACATTTACATTACTACCAAGCCAGTTCGCCTGCAAACCCGCACGTCTTTGGAGTGTGGGAGGAAACCGAGGATCTCGTTTAAACCCCACGCAGGTCACGGGGAGAACGTACAAAACTCTGTAGCGACAAGCACCCAAAGTCGGGATTGGATCGCTGTAAGGCAGTAACTCTACCGCTGCGCCACCGTGCACAGAAGATAGGTCGTAAGGTCATAAGTGATGGGAGTAGAATTAGGCCATTCGGCCCATCGAGTCTACTCCACCATTCAATCACGGCTGATCCATCGCTCCCTCCTAACCCCACTCTCCTGCCTCCTCCCCATAACCCCTGACTCCCGCACTAATCAAGATCTCCAGCTTAAGAATCACAGTCTAATGGTTGGAGGCGAACGTCGGAAGTGGAGATGAATTTACTGGCAATTACTGTTGTTGGGAATAAAATATCGTGATTGTTGTAGAAGGTAATATACTTTGTGAACTCTCTCAATGACTTGATGTGATGCAGTCAACAAATGAACTGACCTGAACAGCAGTGAGCCATTTCGACCAGGAAGAGCTCAGCTTCGGTTGTTGGCCTGTGTTCAGTTAACCCATCGCAGTCTGGGTAACAGTGAGGCCAACATGTTGGCCTGCACACTAGTGTTAGTTTGACTTTAGTTAGCGTGGAAACAGGCCCTTCGGCCCACCGTGTCCGCACCGACCAGCGATCCCTGCGCATTAACACTATCCTACACACACTTGCCCGTCGGAAACCAGCACAACTGCGTCGCTAATGTTTTTCAACAATTTAATAATAATACGCACATTAAGGACTGTTTTGTTACAATTTTACCACAGCCAGTTAACCTACAATCCCGCACGTCGTTGGAGTGTGGGTGGAAGCCGGAGCACCTGGAAAAACCCACGCAGGTCACGGGGAGAACGTACAAACCCCGTATTAAAAAAACACCCCGTGGTCAGGATTGAACCGGGATCTCTGGCGCTGTGAGGCCTCCGTACCACCCTGTCCACATCCTAGGATTGGGTGGACAGGAGGAAAATAAACCAGCCTGCGTTCCCACTGTTTCCAGCAACCCCCTCCAGCAGCACGGATATGTTTGGAAAGTATTGGACTTGATAAGGACGACACCTCCAATAAATAGCTGCCTGGCACCCTGCCACTTGGCCTCGACACAAGGAGCACAACTTGGATGCAATCCTAGACAGCTGTTGTTGCCTGCGGATTAGTAAAGCAGCAACATGAGCACAATGTGAAGAGGGAACATCTGAAGGGGCTGGGGTGGGCTCCTGGACAGAAGTGGCTCCATCTCCTTGCCAAGATCTTGCAGGCCTCACTCACTCACAGCAACCAAAATCCAATTTCAGACACAAGGAGCTGGGCCGGAAGGAACTGCAGATGCCGGCTTACACCGAAGATAGACACAAAATGCTGGAGTAACTCAGCGGGGACAGGCAGCCTCTCTAGAGTGAAGGAATGGGTGGAGTTTCGGGTCAATAGACAATAGGTGCAGGAGTAGGCCACTCGGCCCTTTGAGCCAGCACCACCATTCAATGTGATCATGGCTGATCATCCACAATCAGTGACGTGGATAGGATAGGTGACGTTTCGGGTCAGGACCCTTCTTCAGACATCGGAACTGAAGAAGGTTCCCGACCCAAAACGCCACCTATTCCTTTTTCTCCAGAGATACTGTCTAACTGGCTGAGTTACTCCAGCACTTTGTGTAACATGTTATGTCTTCAGTCCAGAGTTTTCATTAGGAGCACATTAAAACTCAACAAAACCACACCACTTACAAAAGGGAAGAGGCGATTTTTGTTTAAAACAAAATTATGTTTGGCCTAAATCCAAAAATGCTTCATTTTAACGTACTATTAAAAGCTGAGCAAGCCCTTTGTTATTTATTCAGTTGTAAATTCTAAATACATTAAGGAGATCTCCTTACAAATGCATCTCTCTTGTAACCTTTTATGGAGAAGTTGTAGTGAGGGTAGATTATTTAAAAGTAAACGGCTGTAGATAATTATGTTAACATTTACTTCATTAGCCTCTTTTTTAACCTCTCCAGAGTCATACAGCGTGGAAACAGGCCCTTCAGCCCAACTTGCCCACACCGACCAACATGGCCCATCTACACTAGTCCCACCTGCCTGTATCTGGCACCCTTTCCAGCTTGACAATATATTTCCTTTCACATGGTGCCCAGAACTGAACACCATACTCTAAATGCAGCCTCAGCAATGCCTTATATAACTGCAGCATCATCTCCCTACTTCTGTACTATAATCCTGTTGTTTTTAAGATTTTTTTAAAATTGTGAGCTTTTTGGAGGCATTATTGGGCCAGACAGCATAGTCATATTGTCATACAGCGTGGAAACAGGCCCTTCGGCCCAACTTGCCCATGCCAACCAACATGCCCCACCTACACTAGAACCACCTGCCTGCGTTTGGCCCAAATCCCTCGAAACCTGTCCTATCCACGCACCTGTCTAAATGTTTTTTAAACTTTGCGACAGTACCTGCCTTAACTCCCTCCTCTGGCAGCTCGTTCCACATACCTACCACCCATTGTGTCAAAAAAGTTGCCCCTCAGGTTCTTATTAAATCTTTCCCCCTCTCACCTTAAACCTATGTCCTCTGGTTCTCGATTTCCCTTCTCTGGACAAGAGACTGTGCATTTATCCTATCTATTCCTCCCATGATTTTGTACACCTCTATAAGATCGCCCCTCATCCTCCTGCGCTCCAAAGAATAAAATCCCAGCCTGCTCAACCTCTCCCTATAACTCATGGCCTTGTCCAGGCAACATCCTTGTAAATCTTTTCTGTACCCTTGCCAGCTTAACAACATGATAGGAATGAACAGTTAGGATAGCAATACCACTGACTATATTGATCAGTCGCACTCTGTTCTTCTCATCAGTTCAGTAATTCCTGTGAGGTTCTTCACAGAGAGTCACTTCTTCACACAGAGAGTTGTGAGTCTGTGGAATACTCTGCCTCAGAGGGCGGTGGAGGCTGGCTCTCTGGATGCTTTCAAGAGAGAGTTAGATAGAGCTCTTATGGATAGCGGAGTCAGGGGATATGGAGAGAAGGCAGTAACGGGGAACTGATTGTGGATGATCAGCCATGATCACATTGAATGGCGGTGCTGGCTCGAAGGGCCGAATGGCCTACTCCTGCACCTATTGTCTATTGTCTATTGAGTCTTACAGTCAGTCAAACAGCACTGAAACCAGGCCCTTTGGCCCAATTACCCATGCCGCCCAACATGCCCCATCTACACTAGTCCCACCTGCCTGCATTTGGCCCATATCCTTCTAAACCTTTCCTTTCCTTGCACCTATCCAAGTGTATTTTAAATGCTGCGATTGTATCGTCTTCGACTACCTCCTCTGGCAGCTGACGCCGCCACCCTCTGAGTTTAAAACGTTGCTCCTCAAGTTCCCATTAAATCCTGTCCCTCTCATCTTAAAATCACTTTGAAAAGACTGATCATTGGGAAATAAAAATCTTACCCTTGCATTGAGACGGAGCAGAATAGCATGAAGGACTTTGGATAAAAAGAGGGAATTTTACACACGTCGTACAAAGTACTGTTACAACTAATTGATAGATCAGTCACTGTTTATCGGTAACTTATTGACCATTTAATGTGAGTGGCTGCAGCTTTATCCACTCTCTTATTATGAATTACCAGATATACATTAAAATGCATTATTTTGCAAAATAAAATGATTTGAACCCATCCATATTGATCATTCAGGCTCCAACTAAGATAATGCAAAAATACTGCGTTTAAATTTCTGTCGCGCTTCCTGCACAAAATTACAAAACTTCTGGAGGGGAATTTTTGATATCTTTTCCAAAATACTTAAAACTAAATTGGATCCCAACATCAGACTGATCACACGAGGTATGTCAGAGGCCTGTTCTGAGCTAACGATATTTCCTTAACTATGGCCTTATAACGGCGAAACAATTAATACTTAAATTTTGGAAACAAACAACAGTCCCTACAGTGAAGATGTGGATCACAGCCATGTCCGAGACACTACATTTGGAACACATTAGGCTTGTCTTGGCGGAAAAACCATATCAATTTCTTAAGACATGGACACCCTTTATCGAATTCTTACAACAATAGCATGGTGAAACACAAACTTAAATTTAAATCCGATGCTGGGTTGGGTTGGGTGGGGGGGGGGACGAGGGGCAAGGTATATCTCCACTTTTCTTTTTCTTTTTTCTTATTTCTATATCTTTCTGCCGCACTACTTTGGGAGCTTAGGGGATTCTTTTTTGTTCTCCTTTAATCTATCTTTTCACTTCCTACTTCTTTTCTTTCTTGTTTTCTCTTGTTTTTCTTTTTTCATTTTCATAATTTAGGTTATAAGGTTAAAAATGGAGCTGTACAATAATTGTATCATTTTAGATGCCGAATGTTGTTGTATCTCTGTACAATTGCTTCTAATAAAAATAAAAATTAAAAAAAACAAAGAAACATTTCTGTTGTGCTGCTGCAAGCATGTATCTCGACCTGAAACATCGCCTACTCCTTTTCTCCAGCGACCCGTTGAGCTACTCCAGCTGTTTGTGTCTATCTAAGAATTTAATTGTTCCGTTTTGGGACAAATGACATTAAAACACCTTTGAATCCTCTGATATGCTGACAATTTCATGACTTTATCACTGAATTTTTATTCATATTTTGTAATTACTGAGGGAGATAGTTTCCTTTTACTTTACTTTATATAAATTTAAGTGTCCGTCTTAACCTACCTGATCTCCCGGTGGCTCAGCACTTTAACTCCCCCTCCCATTCCCAATCTGACCTTTCTGCCCTGGGCCTCCTCCATTGTCAGAGTGAGGCCCAGCACAAATTGGAGGAACAGCACCTCATATTTCGCTTGGGTAGTTTACACCCCAGCGGTATGAACATGGACTTCTCTAACTTCAGATAGCCCTTGCTTTCCCCCTCTCTCCACCCCCTCCCCCTTCCCAGTTCTCCCACCAGTCTAATGCCCCTGTCCCACTTAGGAAACCTGAACGGAAACCTCTGGAGACTTTGCGCCCCACCCAAGGTTTCCGTGCGGTTCCAGGAAGTTCCCGGAGGTTTTTGTGGGGTTCCCGGAGGTCCCCGGAGGTTTTTTCAATTGTTTGAAAGAATCGGCGGAACATAGAAGAAGCGGAAACCACTTTCAACCATTAGGGAGACTGACAAAAACCTCCGGGAACCTTCAGGAACCTCCGGGAACCGCACAGAAACCTTGGGTGGGGCGCCAAGTCTTCAGAGGTTTCCGTTCAGGTTTCCTAAGTGGGACAGGGGCATTACTGTCTCCCCTACATTTTATATTTGTCCTGGCCCCTCTCGACCCAAAACGTCACCCATTCCTTCTCTCCAGAGATGCTGCCTGTCCCGCTGAGTCACTCCAGCATCTTGTGTCTACCTATAAAAATAAACAGCTTGCCAGAAAACAGCAAAGTGATTTTTCAAAATCCAAAGTCTTAATACTAGTCTAGTTTGGTTTATTGTCAAGTGTACTGAGGAAAAATGTAAAGCTATTTGTCGCGTGCTAACCAGTCAGCGGAGAGACGATACGTGATTACCATCGAGCCGTCCAGATACGTGATAAGGGAATAATGTGTGCAATTGTCAGATCTGAAAGGAGATTTAGAAGAGCATAGCTAAAGTAACTTGGTCACCGAGTCTGCGCCGACCAGCGACCCCCGTACACTAGCGCTATCCGACACACGAGAGACAATTTGCAATCTTTACTAATGCAAATTAACCTACAAACCTGCACATCTTTGGGAGTGTGGGAGGGAACCGGAGCATCCGGAGAAAACCCACGCGGTCACGGGGAGAACGTACAAACTCCGTTCAGGCAGCACCCGTGGTCAGGATCGAACCCGGGTGTCTGGTGCTGTGAGGCAGCAACTCTACCGCTGTTGTTACTTACAATGCAAAACTGGGGGAACACCGTTTTTTTGCATTTAATAAACTGTCTTTTTACTGGTACGGCCGGCACGGTGGCGCAGCGGTCGAGTTGCTGCCTCACAGCGCCAGAGACCCGGGTTCGATCCTGACTACGGGAGCTTGTCTGTACGGAGTTTGTACGTTCTCCCCGTGAACGGAGATCTTCGGTTACCTCCCACCCGCCAAACACGTACAGGTTTGTAGATTCATTGGCTTGGTGTAAATGTAGATGTCCCTAGTGTGTGTCGGACGGTGTGAGTGTGCGGGGATCGCTGGTCGGCGCGGACTCGGAGGGCAGGAGGGCCTGTTTCCGCGCTGTATCTCTAAACTATACTATAAAAAGCTAAAACTAAACAAGTTACAGTCATTCCACAGCATCTGTTAAGACCGGGAGGTGTGAGATTAGGTCCTAGAGGAAGTCTCACAAATGAACTAGAGACTTGAACTCGTGCTGAACTTGGTTGCAGATGTATTAGAGTGGATTGTGATTTGCTACAGCTCAAAACCAGGGCAAAAGCAAAATATGCAGCAGAATTATTCCACTAGCTATGCCAACATGTGCAGGAAACCTTCACAAATTCCACATTGTAACCAGTAACAGAACACTACAGACCCTAAATAAGTCCACGACTTGGCTGATTAACGTAAAGGATTTATCTGACTGAACCACAATTAATAAATGTCGATAAATATGAAAGTACCGTAAATTACACATCTATCTTAGCCTAGTTCGGTTTAGTGTCGCGATACAGCGCGGAATCAGGCCCTTCGGCCCACCGAGTCCACGCTGACCAGCGATCCCTGCGCACTAACACGGACCTACGCACACTAGGGACAATTTATTGAATTGAATCCTTGAATTGAATTCAATACTTTCTTGTCACGTGTGACAAGTCACAGTGCAACACTTTGCTTGCATGCACGCACAGCGTACAGAAGCCAATTAACCTACAACCCTGTGTGTCTTTGGAGTGTGGGAGGAAACCGAAGATCTCGCAGAAACCCCACGCGGGTCACGGAGTGAGCGTGCAAACTCCGTACAGACAGCACCCGTGGTCAGGATGGAAACCCGGTTCCCCGGCGCTGTGAGGCAGCAGCTCGACCGCTGCGCCACCGTGACACCCCCAAGTTGTCAGTTTAACCCAAAGTATTAATTCTCCAGGATTTTGGATTACACGCAACTGAAGGGAAAGAAAGGAAGGTTGAGAGGGTAAGAAGAGTAAAGGAGAAGGGGGGGGGCAACGTTTAAAAGCAGATGTGTGGGGCAATTTTTCCTTACTTGGGGTGGCACAGTGGCACACCGGTAGAGTTGCTGCCTCACACAGCGCCAAAGACCCAGGTTCGATCCTAACTACGGGTGCTGTCTGTACGGAGTTTGTCCGTTCTCCCCGTGACCGCGTGGATTTTCCCCGGGTGCTCCTGTTTCCTCCCACATCCCAAAGACGTGTGGATTTGCAGGTTAATTGCCACGACCATCTTGTAACTTGTCCCTAGTGTGTGGGGTGGTACGACTTGTTGGGACACGGGGCTTGTTTCCGTGCTGTATCTATACACGGAGCTGGAAAACATCTTTGGAGTGCGTCAATAGACAATAGACAATAGGTTTGGGTAAACGTTATTCCCTTTATCTAGCCTCAGTACACTCTGGATGGCTCGATTGTTATCATGTATAGCCTCTCCGCTGACTGGAGAGCACGCAGCAAAAAGCTTTTCACAGTACATCGGTACACGTGACAATAAACTGAAACAAAGCTAAAGATACTTGTAACTTTGTCTGTGAGCCCCTGGTCTTGTAGTTCACTGTATGTGCAGTCAGTTGGTAATTCAAGCACTAATTGAATAAACAGTCAAAAAATTACGGTCACATTAAACTTAATGACAGCAGCTCCAGTGCCCTGGCCCCAAAACGACAGAGTTAAAAACTCGCAGGCATGTTTAACATAATTAAAGATACAGGATAGCATGTTCTGGTTTCATGAGACAGACTGCAATACTAACAGCTGCAGTACGATTGGGATTTGGCAATTTTCATACTGCAAGCTATTATTTTTTTTTTGAAAATCCAAATATTTTTGTAAACCTACACAACATCTGTTTTTAATAATCAGACAATTTTATCAAATTGGTGGAATGAATGGAATATGGATGGTTGATTCCTTCAATTTACCAACATGCAATTTGTCAGCTTAACAAGTTGATATTTTACAGTTTTCAAATTACCTTCGAAGTCACTGCACTACTTACACCCGGCAATTTTCTCCCAAAAATGGGCAGTTAGCTTCTGTTCCTGTCACCCGTATGTGTGTTCGCAAACATTAGTTTGTACATTTAAGGAGTAAAAACCATTTCACAAACAGCCCAGCACAATGGCCCAGTGCCAAAGATCCAGGGTTCGATCCCGACCTCGGGCACTCGTCTGTGCGGAGATGCCCTGTGACCACATCCCTACCATTCCTTGACCTCACCATCTCTATTGCAGGTGATACACTCCTGACCGACATCCACTACAAACCAACTGACTCCCACAGCTACCTGGACTACTCTTCCTCCCACCCTGCTTCCTGTAAGGACTCCATCCCCTATTCCCAATTCCTCCGTCTACGCCGCATCTGCTCCCAGGATGAGGTGTTCCACACCAGGTCATCACAAATGGCCTCATTCTTCAGAGAACGGGGATTCCCCTCCCCCACTATAGATGAGGCCCGCACCAGGGTCTCCTCCATACCCCGCAACACTGCCCTCTCTCCCCATTCCCCCACTCGCAAACAGGGCAGAGTCCCCCTGGTCCTCACCTTTCACCCCACCAGCCGGCAAATACAACACATAGTCCTCCGCCAGTTTCGCCACCTCCAACGTGACCCCTCCACTCGCCACATCTTCCCATCTCCCCCCCTGTCTGCCTTCCGCAAAGACCGCTCCCTCCGCAACTCCCTTGTCCGCTGCTCCAGATGCCAGATGATCTATATCGGTGAGACCAAGAGGAGGCTTGGCGATCGTTTCGCCGAACACCTCCGCTCGGTCCGCATTAACCAACCCGACCTCCCGGTGGCTCAGCACTTCAACTCCCCCTCCCATTCCGTATCCGACCTCTCGGTCCTGGGCCTCCTCCACGGCCAGAGTGAGCAACACCGCAAGTTGGAGGAACAGCACCTCATATTCCGCTTGGGGAGTCTGCATCCTTTGGGCTTGAACATTGAATTTTTTCAATTCTGTTAACCCTTGCTGTCTCCTCCCCTTCCCACCTCTCCCTCAGCCCTCGGGCCCTGGCATTCCCTCTCTCTCTCTATCTCCCTCCCCCACCCCAGTCGCACCACTTCTCATTTTCACACCACAAACAGCTTACAATGGCTTGTTCCCTTTATCATCGATACTTTTTTGCATATCTTTCATTCATTGTTCTTTATCTCTCCACATCACCGTCTATATCTCTCGTTTCCCTGATCCCTGACCAGTCTGAAGAAGGGTCTCGACCCGAAACGTCGCCTATCTCCTTCGCTCCTTAGATGCTGCTGCACCCGCTGAGTTTCTCCAGCCTTTTGTGTAACCCTCGATTCTCCAGCATCTGCAGTTCCTTCTTTAACACAATGCCCTGTGACCCGCGTGGGTTTTCTCCGGGTGCTCCGGTTTCCTCCCAAACTCCAAAGACGTGCAGGGTTTGTCGGATAATTGGCTTCAGTAAGTTGCCCCTAGAGTGCAGGGAGTGCATGAGAATGTGGGATAACATAGAACTAGTGTGACACAAAATGCTGGAGTAACTCAGCGGGACAGGCAGCATCCCTGGAGAGAAGGAATGGGTGACGTTTCGGGTCGAGACCCTTCTTCAGACTGGCAGTTCTTTAGACCGAAGAAGGGTCTCGACCCGAAACGTCACCCATTCCTTCTCTCCAGGGATGCTGCCTGACCCGCTGAGTTACTCCAGCATTTTGTGTCTACCTTCGGTTTAAATCAGCATCTGCAGTTCCTTCCTGCACAGAACTAGCCTGAACAGGTGATCGTTGGTCTGCCTGGACTCAGCGGACCAAAGGCCCTGTTTCCATGCGCTATCTCCAAACTAAACTAAGCTAAACTAAATAGTTTCTATCTGTTAACGCAGGATTACATTTGAAAGTAATTTTCCAAGAGGTAAGCAGAATTTGTGATTCCCCCCCCCCCCCCCCCCCCTCCCCCCCCCCCCGATTTAATGTTTATTAATCTTAATGAATCTCAATGTTCTGTTTCAGGAGGTATGACATTGAAACACTTTTGACATCTTTTTGAAGGTAGTCAAAAATGAAACTGAGCGGATGAGGCAGCATCTAATAAGCGAAGGAATAGGTGACATTTCAGGTCGAGACCCTTCTTCAGACTGATCAATTCAAAAAGGGTCTCGACCCGAAACGTCACCCATTCCTGCTCTCCATAGATGCTGCCTCGCCCGCTGAGTTTCTCCAGCATTTTTGTCTATGTGCGATTTTCCCAGCATCTACAGTTAATCTTTTGCCATCTTTTGAATGCTGATTCAGCCTAGTCAAGTCAAGTCAAGTCACTTTTATTTCTATAGCACATTTAAAAAACAACTCTCGTTGACCAAAGTGCTTTACATTGGTGGAGGTACTAACGTTATACAACATTGGTTCATAGATTCAGCACACACATAAATACAAAGATATAGCCCTCCCTCAGAGGACGTCAAGAAAGGCTGAAGAAGGGTCTCGACCCGAAACGTCGCCTGTCTCCTTCGCTCCTTAGATGCTGCTGCACCCGCTGAGTTTCTCCAGCCTTTTGTGTAACCCTCGATTCTCCAGCATCTGCAGTTCCTTCTTTAACACTTGAGGGTAAAGATGGGTTTTAAGTCTCGACTTAAAGGAGTCGATGGAGGGGACAGTTCTGATGGGAAGAGGGGCGCGGTTCCACAGTCTAGGAGCTGCAACCGCAAAGGCGCGGTCGCCCCTGAGCTTTTGCCTAGACTGCGGGATGTTCAGCAACCCCAGGTCGGCCGATCTGAGGGACCTGGAGGTGGTGTGGTGGGTGAGCAGACTTTTGATGTAGCCCATTAAGGGCTTTGTAAACATAAAGAAGGATCTTGAAATTTATTCGGAACCGCACAGGGAGCCAGTGGGGAGAGGCCAGAATCAAAGTGGGAAGCTGTTGAAAGAACGGTGGACGAGACTCAAGAGATGTGTTCAGAGGATCGGTTCCATGGTTCTACACACCGAAGGCTCTTACCAAACTTCTGCAGATGTGCCGCAGGAAGTACCCTGACTGGTTGCAACATTGCAATGCACAGCGACGCAAGATGCTGCAAGGAGTGGTGAACACAGCCCGATCCATCATGGACACAGCCCACCCCACCATCGGAAGCATCATCCTCAGTTGTACAGGGCCCTAGTGAGACCACACCTGGAGTATTGTGCGCAGTTTTGGTCCCCTAATTTGAGGAAGGACATTCTTGCCATTGAGGGAGTGCAGCGTAGGTTCACAAAGTTAATTCCCGGATGGCGGGACTGTCGTATGCTGAGAGAATGGAGCAGCTGGGCCTGTACACTCTGGAGTTTAGAAGGATGAGAGGGAATCTCATTGAAACATATAAGATTGTTAAGGGCTTGGACACACTAGAGGCAGGAAACATGTTCCCGATGTTGGGGGAGTCCAGAACCAGGGGCCACAGTTTAAGAATAAGGATTAAGCCATTTAGAACGGAGACGAGGAAACACCTTTTCTCACAGAGAGTGGTGAGTCTGTGGAATTCTCTGCCTCAGAGGGCGGTGGAGGTTCTCTGGTTGCTTTCAAGAGAGAGCTAGATAGGGCTCTTAAAGATAGCGGAGTCAGGGGATATGGGGAGAAGGCAGGAATGGGGTACTGATTGGGGATGATCAGACATGATCACGTTGACTGGCGGTGCTGGCTCGAAGGGCCAAATGGCCTTCTCCTGCACCTATTGTCTATTGGCTATTGCTCCCTCAAGAAGGCGGCATATATCATCAAGGATGCCCACCATCGGGCTGCTACCATCGGACAGGAGGTACAGAAGCCTGAAGTCCCACAACCATCAGGTTCTTGATACAGCGGGTGAGGCAGCATCTCTGGAGAGAAGGAATGGGCGACGTTCATTCGCTGAGTTACTCCAGCATTTTGTGTCTACCTTCGATTTAAACCAGCATCTGCAGTTCTTTCTTACACAGGCCCTTGAATCAACCTGCTCAACCCTAATCCTACCTCTTGCAGTTCCAATGCATGGGAAGGAACTGCAGATATTGGTTTAAACTGAAGATAGACACAAAAAAACCCGGTCGAACTCAGCGGGTCAGACAGCATCTCTGGAGAAAAGAAATAGATGACATTTCGGGGCTGAAGAAGGGTCTTGACCCAAAACGTCTCTCCAGAAATATTGCCTGCCCCGCTGAGTTACTCCAGCTTTTTTGTGTCTATCTTGCAACTCCATGGATGTGTTTCTAATTATATTTTTGCACTAATGTTTTGCATGACTTTTCCTTTATACTGTCTTGTACACCTTCGTAGGTTCAGAACTCATTGGAGCAGAATTAGGCCATTCGTCCCATCGAGTCTACTCCACCATTCAATCATGGTTGATCTGTCTTTCCCTCTCAACCGCATTCTCTTGCCTTCCCCCCATAACCTTTGACACCTGTACTAATCAAGAATTTGGTTAAAAAATATCCATTGTCTTGGCCTCCACAGCCATTTGTGGCAATGAATTCCACAGATTCACCACCCCTCTGGCTAAAGAAGTTCATCCACGAAAGGTACATCCTTTAATTCTGAGGCTGTGCCCTCTGGTCCCAGACTCTCCCACTAGTGGAAACATCCTCTCCACATCCACTCTATCCAGGCCTTTCACTATTCAGTAAGTTTCAATGAGGTCCCCCTTCAACCTTCTAAACTCCAGCGAGTGCAGGCCCTGTGGCGTCAAACGTTCATCAAACGTTAACCCACCCATACCCGGGATCATCCTCGTAAAATCTCCTTAAATGCAAAAAAAAACGATGTCTCCCTCCGCTGAAAGGGATTGAGCAAGACTTTAATATAATTGAAGTCGCAGTGAGTAATTAGGACAAACTTTTACACTAGAACAATGAACAGCATAGAACAGTGCAGCACAGAAACAGGCCCTTCGGCCCACAATGTCCGTGCTGAACATTACGCCCAATTAATCTAATCTCCTCTGCCTGCATGTGATCCATGTCGCTCCATATCCATGTGCCTGTCTAAAAGATTCATGAATGGCCTATAGTATTTCTCACCACCACCACCAGCCCTGGCAGCGCGTTCCAGCATGGACGTCCGAAGGGGGGGTGCTTTGGGTGCGATCGCACCCCCTCTTTTTTCCCCCAATGTAAGAAAAAACCCCGAAAAAAAAAAAAAAATCTGAAAAAAAAATTTGGGAAAAAAAATCTGAAAAAAAAACATCGGAAAAAAAAATCAGCGTTTCCAGTTTGTCGGAAAAGCGCCAGAAATTCTGGTTCCGGCCGCTGGATGATTTGGGAGAAAAAAATACGACCGTCCGCGCCTGCGCAGTTGGGGAAGCGACGCAACATGACGCCGTCTCTCCGCGCGTGCGCAGTGGGCCCGGGCGGGATCAGACTGCCATGTGCACTCCACACATTGAGCTCGATGCCTCGTGTCATCTACTCCAGGAGACCGTTCTCCCGTCGCTGGGCGGGAGTGGCTGAATCCGGTTTCAAAACCCAGTGGCTAACCCGCGGATAAAGACCAACGCCGCTGTGGCGGGGCCTGCTCCCACCCGGCCGCCGGGGCCCAAGCCATCTTCCCCCCACGCCACCCCCCGCTGGAATCTAAACCCACGCCACCTTCATCGCCCCCCCTCCCCCCGCCCGCTGGGCCCCTGCTGGGCCTGCGCCACCTTCATCTGTGCCCCCCCCCCCGCCATAAAGGAGGAAGGGGAGAGGGGAAGGGAGGTGAGAGAGAGATGGGGAGGGGAGAGAGAGATGCGGGAGGGAAGAGGGAAAGGGGGATTATCTTTAGTGAGATAGCAAAATTAAAGTAGGTTTTAGAGCTATTATTATATTTTCTCCTCCATATGAATAATTTTAAACAATTGGAACTGCTGTCTTTTCCTTGATAACAATACTGAAAAATATGAATTCCATCGTTAAATATACATTTTAATGGGATCATTATATGCAGATGTAACATTTCCATTTCGAGATTCGGGGGGGGGGGCAAATATGTGTCAAGCCAATGGCCTAATCGTTAAAGAGTTAAAAGATAGCCTAATTGATAAAGAGCTGAGAAGAGCTGCCAAGGAAAGGTACTCTGAGAAGTTGAGGAACAAGTTCTCAGCTAGTGACTTCTTCAGCATGGAAGGGCTTGCAAGAAATCACCAGCTATAAGAGGAAAGCCCCCCGCTCTTTGGACGATCGTCAGCTGACGAACAACCTGAATGGGTTTTACTACAGGTTTGAAAATCAGAAAGTAACCCTGGTACCCCCTCCCCAACAAACACAAGCCAGACCCCAGTCTGCAAAGAATGGACCCTGCACCCTCGCCTTCCCATTCACCACTTCACACCTTCTTAAGGCAAGACTCCAGTGTGAAAAGAGTGGACCCTTTCCCACCCCAACCAACACTTCACACCCAATTACTCATTTTTAACCAGTCCCTGCAAAGATGCACTGTCCCTGCCTGCTTCAAAGTCTCCACCATTGTCCCTGTACCCAAAAAGGTAAGGATTACTGGTCTTAATGACTACAGGCTTGTCGCACTGACCTCTGTAGTCATGAAGACCGTTGAAAGGCTTGTGCTGGCCAAGCTGAAAAATATCACAATCCCTCTGCTGGACCCTCTGCATTTTGCATATTGGGCCAATAGATCTGTGGATGATGCGGTCAACCTGGGCCTACACTTCATCCTCCAGCACCTAGACCACCAGGTGCCAGAGCTACTACGCTCCAAACTTTCCGAGTTGACTGTGCCTGAACCCCTCTGTCGGTGGATCACCAGCTTTCTGACGGACAGGAAGCAACATGTGGGAACATAACTCGGACCCACAAATGCTCAGCATAGGAGCACCGCAAGATGCGTACTGTCCCCTCTCCTCTACTCTCGCCACACCAATGACTACACCTCCAGAGACACCTCTGTCAAGCTTCTCATGTTTGCAGACGACACAACCCTGATTGGACTGATCCAGGATGGGGATCTCTGTACTCTTTTCAGTTTGACATCTTTCCTATAACATGGGGCCAGAACTGAGCACAATATTCTAAATGCGGTCTCACCAGCGTCTTATACAACTGCAACATGACCTCCCAACTTCTATACTCAATACTCTGACTGATGACGGCCAAAGTGCCAAAATACGTTTTGACCACCTGATATACCTGCGACTCAAGACCGTCAAGGAACCATGCAACCATCAACCATGCCTCTGCCCACCTGGCTAATTGATCCAGATCCTGCTGCAATCTTTCACAACCATCTTCACTATATGCAAAACCACTCACTTCTGTATCATCAGCAAACTTGCTAATCTTGCCCTGTTCTGTGACGTTTCACAGAGTGCTGGAGTAACTCAGCGGGTCAGGCTGAGTATAGAGGTTGGGAGGTCATGTTGCAGTTGCATAAGAAGGTGGTGAGGCCGCATTCAGAGTATTGTGTTCAGTTCCGGGCACCATGTTATAGGAAAGATGTCATCAAACTGGAAAGGGTACAGTGAAGATTTACGAGGATGTTGCCAGGACTAGAGGGCCAGAGGTACAGGGAGAGGTTGTGTAGGCTGGGACTCTCTTTCATGGAGCGCAGGAGGATGAGGGATGATCTAATAGACGTGTATAAAATCATGATTTGAATAGATATGGTTGAGTCTTTTGCCCAGAGTAGGTGAATCGAGGAGCAGAGGACATAAGTTTAAGGTGAAGGGCAAAAGATTTAGTAGGAATCTGAGGGGTATGTTTTTCACACAAAGGGTGGTAGATATATGGAACAAGCTGCCAGAGGAGGTAGTTGAGGGGGGGACTATCGCAACATTTAAGAAACAGTTAGACAGGTACATGGATAGGACACGTTTGGAAGGATATGGATCAAACGTGGGCAGGTGGGACTAGTGCAGATGGGACATGCTGGACTGAAGGGCCTGTTTCCACACTGTATCACTCTATCACTCTATCTATCTTTGCCTCTCAACCCCATTCTCCTGCCTTCTCCCCATTACCTCTGACACTCGTATCAATCAAGAATCTATCAATCTCCTCCTGAAAAATATCCATTGACTTGGCCTCCACAGCTGTCTGTGGCAATGAATTCCACAGTTCACCACCCTCTGATGTAAGAAATTCCTGCTCATCTCCTTCCTAAAGGAATGCCTTTTAATTCTGAGGCTGTGGCCACTGGTCCTAGACTCTCCCACTAGTGGAAACATCCTCTCCACATCCACTCCATCCAGGTTTTTACCAGGCTGGGACAGACGGCAACAGCTTCACACCGTGTCCCAAAGCTTGTGTCCTGTCCTGCATCACCCAAGGCAGCAGAGACGTTATAGGAGAGGGCAAGCACCGTAACAAAGTAGCTCACGATCGTTTGGGTAACATTCAGGAATGTCTATGCATGTCACATCATGAATATATAATCTATACCTTTTCTCCAGAGATGCTGCCTGACTCACTGAGTTACTCCAGCACTCTGTGACATGTCATCTATCCATGTTCTCCAGAGATGCTGCCTGACCCGCTGAGTTACTCCAGCACTCTGTGACATATCACCTATACATGTTCTCCAGAGATGCTGCGTGACCCGCTGCGTTACTCCAGCACTTTGTGTCGATTTTCCTTTCACCCATCTGCCCAAGCCCACTCTCCCCCCTCCTTTCCTATGTTCCCTTCCACCCATAAACCTCTCTCTGCCTTTACATTTCACTCCTCTTTCAAACCTGCTCTACTTATCTACATGCATTTTTCTGCTTAACTTTTTAGTCATAGAATGATGCAGTGTGGAAACAGGCCCTTCAGCCCATCTTGCCCACACCGACCAACATGTCCCATCTAAACTAGTCCCACTCGCACGAGTTTGGCCCATATCCATCTAAATCTGTCCTATCCATGTACGTGTCCAAATGTCTCTTAAACATTAGGATAGTCCCAGCCTTAACTACCTCCTCTGGCAGCTCGTTCCATACACCCAGCACCCAGTGTGAAAAAGCTACCTCTCATTTTCCTGTTAACTTTGGAAATATTGGTCATAAATTTGGTGCAAAAATGCTCCAAAAGTAAGGCTCAGAATGCATCAGAGAGCATCTAAAACCCCAGAGCTTCCAGGGCCCTGGACCCCGGCATCGAGGGACTTCACGCTTCACACTCGAGATGTGCGCAGCACGCACATTATTTCACATTACATTTTTTGTAAACCTGTCATGCCGCCCCCCTTTTTGGAAAGCTTCGTACGGGCCTGTCCAGGCACCCACCACTCTCTGTGTAGACACACTTGTTTTGTGCATCTCCTTGCCCCTCTCATCTAAATGCTGCTCCCTCTATTATACATTTCCACACTCGCAGAAAGGCTCTGACGAAAGGGCCTGCCCCACTTGCCGATTTTTCCGGTGACTGCTGGCATCATTGACCGACGTATCCGGGTCGCCGAAAGATTTTGAACATCTCAAAATCCAGCGGCGACAAAAAAAAATGTTGCGACACTTGAGGAGACAACGCGCGTCAATACGTCGTCACGCCGCGTCACGCCACGAATTGTTCGGTGACCTGATACGTCAGTCAATGATGCCAACAGTCACCGAAAAAAATCGCCAAGTGGGACAGGCCCTTTGCAATGCCCCTCATCATTTCATATCAGGTCTGCCACCAACCACTGACACTTCAGAGAGAACATTCCTAATCTGTTGCAACTCTCCTTATTTGCTAATAACCTCTGATCCAGGCAGCATTCTCGTAAACCTCTTATAAATGCGAGAGGCATCTGACATTTATTGCTGAAACGGGTGGCAGTGGTAAACAGGCTCATCACGTATAACATGTGAGCACTTGTTAGTTGACACTGAACAAGTCACACACAATTAATTGGGGAAAGAGATACCGGTCGTCTAAAGTAGACAAAAATGCTGGAGAAACTCAGCGGGTGAGGCAGCATCTATGGAGCGAAGGAATAGGTGACGTTTCGGGTCGAGACCCTTCTTCAGACTGATGTGGGGGTGGGGGGGGGGGGAGAAGAAAGGAAGAGGCAGGGACAGTGGGCTGTGGGAGAGCTGGGAAGTGGAGGGGAAGGAGGGAGAAGGCAAGGACTATCTGAAATTGGAGAAGTCATTGTTCATACCGCTGGGGTGTAAATTACCCAAGCGAAATATGAGGTGCTGCCCCTCCAATTTACAGTGGGAACTCACTCTGGGCATGGAGGAGGACCAGGGAAGAAAGGTCGGATACGGAATGGGAGGGGGAGTTGAAGTGCCGAGCCACCGGGAGATTGGGTTTGTTAATGCGAACTGTGCGGAGGTGTTGGGCGAAGCGATCGCCAAGCCTGCGCTCGGTCTCACCGATGCAGAGCAGTTGACACCTAGAGCAGTGGATGCAATAGATGAGGTTTGAGGAGGTGCAGGTGAACCTCTGCCTCACCTGGAAAGACTGATTGGATCCTTGAATGGAGTTGAAGGGGGGAGGTAAAGTGACAAGTGTAGCATTTCCTGCGGTTGCAAGGGAAGGCACCAGGGGAGGGGGTGGTTTGGGCGGGAAGGGACGAGTTGACCAGGGAGTTACGGAGGGAACGGTCTCTGCGGAAAGCCGAAAGGGGAGGAGATGGGAAGATGTTGCCAGTGGTGGGATCCAGTTGGAGGTGGCAAAAATGTCGGAGGATTATCTGTTGTAAGTGTCGGCTGGTGGGGTGAAAGGTGAGGACAAGGGGGACTCTGCCCTTGTTACGAGTGGGGGGGATGGGGAGTGAGAGCGGAGCTGCGGGATTACAGAGGAGACCCTGGTGAGAGCCTCATCTATAGTCAAACAGGGGAACTCCCGTTCCCTAAAGAATGAGGACATCTCCCATGTCCTGGTGTGGAACACCACATCCTGGGTGCAGATGCGGCGTAGACGGAGGAATTGGGAGTAGGGGATGGAGTCCTAACAGGAAGCAGGATGGGAAGAAGTGTAGTCAAGATAGCCATGGGAGTCAGTGGGTTTATAGTGGATGCCAGTCAGTAGTCTGTTACCTGCGATGGAGATAGTGAGGTCTAGAAACGGTAGGGAGATATCGGAATGGGTCGAGGTAGTCTAAACATCTTTTTCAAGTTGCGAGGTTGTGAGTGATTACATTTCCTCCGCAAACCTCGTTTTAGTTTTTAGTTTTTTAGTTTAGAGATACAGCGTGGAAACAGGCCCTTCGGCCCACCGAGTCCGTGCTGACCAGCGATCCCCACACATCAACACTATCCAACACCCGCTAGGGACAATTTTTACATTTAGCCCAGTGGTATGAATATTGATTTTTCTCACTTCAGGTAGCCCCGGCATTCCCTCTCTCTCTCTATCCCTCCCCCACCCAAGTCACAACAGCTCCTCATTTTCACCCAACAAACAGCTAACAATGGCCTGTTTCCTTTATCATCGTTACTTTTTGGCATATCTTTCATTCATTGTTCTTTATCTCTCCACGTCACCGTCTATATCTCTCGTTTACCTTATCCCTAAACAGCCTGAAGGAGGGTCTCGACCCGAAACGTCACCCATTCCTTCTCTCCAGAGATGCTGCCTGTCCCGCTGAGTTACTCCAGCTTTTTTGAGTCGAACTGCAGGTGCTGGCTTACAAAACATTAACAAAATGTGCTGGAGTAACTGGAGTTAAGGGCGGCACGATGGCGAAGGGGTAGCGTTGCTGCCTTACAGCGCTTGCAGCGCCAGAGACCCGGTTCAATCCCAACTCTGTGCGGAGTTTGCACGCTCCCCCCCGTGACCACGTGGGTTTTCTCCATGATCTCCGGTTTGCTCCCACACTCCAAAGACGTACAGGTTTGTAGAGTGATTGGCTTGGTTATAAATGTAAATTGTCCCCAGTGAGTGTCGGATGGTGTTAATGTGGGGGATGGCTGGTCGGTGCGGACTCGGTAGGCCGAAGGGCCTGTTTCTGCGCTGTGTCTCTCTTCTACACTAAACTGAACAGAAACTGAACTCAGCGGAGGAATATCTGGAGCATCTCCAGAGATGATGCCTGACCCGCTGAGTTTCTCCAGCACTATAATTGCTGAATCTGTTTCATTGATATTTAATAATATGATTTTGATTATTATTAAAGGAATGTGTTATCCATCCACAGCTTGTTTCTGCATATTTTATTATTACGTTTATCTTTTAATGGACCAGAAATGTGGAAGGGCTACAAACCATTTTCATGTTTGGACTTCAAAAAGGGTTCCGACCTGAAACGTCACCTATCCCTGTCCTCCAGAGATGATGCCTGGACCGCTGAGTTACTCCAGCACTTTGTGCTTGATTCAAGATTTCAGCATGTGCAGTTCCATGCATTGCCATTCCATTTTGAGATAGGGCATGGATTCTTCCAAGGAGATTTCCTTTTCTTTAGTCACCTTTCAGATACATCTTGGCTCCCTCTAATTCTCTTCATCCTCCCGGAGAGAGATTCCGAGAGGATTCTGAAAAGCACATTCCAATGCCAAAAGAACCTTTATTGCTCATTGATTTCAGATGCTTTGGGGCGGGCCCGGTTGCGCAGATAGCTGAGTTATAGAGCCAGCCATATACAGCAAGGAAACAGGCCCTTCGGCCCCACTTGCCCACGCTGACCAAGATACCCCATCTACACTAGTCGCACCTGCCCGCATTTTAGTTTAGTTTAGCTCATGGATACAGCGCGTAAACAGGCCCTTCGGCCCACTGAGTCCGCACCGACCAGCAATCCCCGCACATTAACACTACCCTACGCACACCAAGGACAACTTTACATTCATACCAAGCCCCAATTAACCGACAAACCCGCACGTCTTTGGAGTGTGGGAGGAAACCGAAGATCTCGGAGAAAACCCGCGCAGGTCACGGGGAGAACGTACAAACTCCACACAGACCTTTGTCCCATGCAAATGTCCTCTACATTACTTCCATGTCCTTAAATCAATCTTCCCTCTGTGGTAATAAATAACCCTCAATCACGTGCCCTTTTATTCCACATAAAATCCTTTTTAAGTGCCATTTGTTTCGACAGCATTGTAACAGGTCACATTAGCTGTTCTGTGGGAAGGGTCTGACTATCTTCCCATCTCCATTAAGTTGAGAATAATTGATCATTGTAAGCTGTGTCTTGTGCGCAGATGCGTGTAGAATTTGGAGCGAGTTGATGAGGTTGGAAAACATAAAAGAAAATGGGATTATCGCAGGATTAGTTGTTGATGGTCGGCAGATATTTGGTGTGTTGAGAGCGGGTGTTTTTGTTTGCTCCTTGTCTCCATGAATCTTGTCCGATTCCATCTGTGCATGATGGAAAAAATATCCTAATTTGATCGCCTTTGCCAAAAAGGCCGGAGATGATTCAATCCTCCTGAGATCACGGCACAAACAGCTTTCATGAGATGACAACCCTTATCTAAAAGCAGTTGCGGTCCAGTCACAAATCTGGATGCACACTTTGGAGCAAATTCATGTCGTTTTACCCATTCATCAACAGAAATAAAGTCAGAAAGGGATTGTAGCAACGGGGAAAACATTGCCTCCAATCATGTATGCAGCCTGGTGCAAAATTCCTTTCTTATTGGGCGGCACGGTGGCGCAGCGGTAGAGTTGCTGCCTCACAGCGCCAGAGACCCGGGTTCGATCCTGACCATGGGTGCTCTCTGTATGGAGTTTGTATGTTCTCCCCCCGTGACCTGCGTGGGTTTTGTCCGAGATCTTCGGTTTCCTCCCACACTCCAAAGACGTTCAGGCGTATCAGTTTATTTATTCTGGTGACCCTTCTCTGTACCCCCTCTATGGCAAGAATAGGGCATCGAGTCCACACTGACCATCGTTCACCCGTTCACACTAGTTCTATGTTATCCAACTTTCTCACCCACTCCCTACACACTAGGAGCAATTTACACAGGGTCAATTAATCTACAAACACACACATCTTTGTGATGTGGGAGGTAACCGGAGCACAGTCAAGGTTTGACCCGGGTGTCAGGCACCATGAGGCAGCAGCTCCACCATAAATTCAACAGTTCATAAGTGATAGGAGCAGAATTAGGCCATTCGGCCCATCAAGTCTACTCCGCCATTCAACCATGGGTGGATCTGTCTCTCCCTCCTAACCCCAATTCTCCTGCCTTCTCCCCATAACCTCTGACCCCCGTACTGATCACAAATCTATCTATCTCTGCCATAAAAACATCCATTGACTTGGCCTCCACAGCCGTCAGTGGCAAAGGATTCCAATGACTGCCAGCTATGTCACTGCGCGTCACATAATTTTAAATGCTTCTATCTGGTCCCCCCTCAGTCTCTGACAATCCAAGTTTGCCCAACCTCTCCTTATCGTTAACACTCTCTAATCCCTGGCCCCACCTCTCCCATTCCCTCTCCAGAGGCTCTGCATCCTTCCAGCAATGCGGCCACCAGAACTGCACAGTCTGTATCCAAAGACCTGTTAAGTGAAAACACCTCCATCACCCAGAGTCCCCGGTTCGATCCCCACTACGGGTGCTGACTGCACGGAGTTTGTACGTTCTCCCGGAGACCTGCGTGGGTTTCCTCCGGGTGCTCCAGTTTCCTCCCCCACTCCAAAGATTTGTACACGTTTTGGATGTTAATTGGCTTTGGTAAAAAGTGTAAACTGTCCCCAGTGTGTGTAGGATAGTGCTAGCGTGCGGGGATCGCTGGTCGGCGCAAACCCGGTGGGCCGAAGGGCCTGTTTACGCGCTGTACCTCTAAACTAAACTAAATCTACCTACCTGGGTGCCATCAGAAAGAAATCCTTTTAATTCTTAATGCAGTGCCGATAAATCAGCTGGAGTATTTCCTAACTAAACCACAAACAATCAGAGCAAGGAACAGAGTGATTAAACTAATGTTAACGTCTGTGTTTGGTTTAACATTGGAAACTACTGCAAATGAAATATGTTCATTCCCCATGGTCACAAGGCATGGAACTGTGGATTGTAACAGATGAAGTAAACGCTCGATTATTTACTTTCATTATTTTTCCACAAGGGAGATAAGGCATTATGCTGACAAAGTGATTTATGTGAAACCGTGTGGCTTAAATGCATGGGGCAGCCCGGTGGCGCAGCGGCACTAGAGGCCCCGGTTCGATCCTGACTACGGGCGCTTGTCTGTACCTTCTCCCCGTGACCGCGTAGGTTTTCTCCAGGATCTCCGGTTTCCTCCCACACTCCAAAGACATTTCAGGTTTGCACTTTAATTGGCTTGGTGGAATAGTAAATTGTCCCTAGCGTGTGTAGGATAGTGTTAGTGTGCGGGGATCGCTGGTCGGGGCGGACTTGGTGGGCTGAAAGGCCTCTTTCCACGCTGTATCTCTAAACTCGAATAAAACTAAACTGAATACCGTGAACATGGACATTTTAAGGAAATGGTAATTGCAGTGTTCTTCCAAAGCCTTCTGAAATATTTTAATGTTTACATAGATAATCCTTGAAAAATGATATTCATCTTACTATCCACAAAAGCTATAATATGGCGTGTGAATTATCCCCAATTAGATTTATGGAAGAAATTTGCCTGTTTCTCTCAAACAATTCATAGTCAGCGTGGAAACAGGCCCTTCAGCCCAACTTGCCCACACTGGTCAACATGTCTCAGGTACATTAGTCCCATCTGCCAGCATTTGGTCCATATCGCTCCAAACCTGTCCTATCCATGTGCCTGTCTAACTGCTTCTCAAATGTTGGGATAGTCCCAGCCTCAACTCCCTTTATTTTTTGTGGGTACCCAGGTACAGTGAACTACTTTTTTTGCACACATAATACCATACATAAGCACAAAGTGCCGCTGAGTGTACAGAACAGCCCACCGAGTCTATATGCGAGAGTTGCCATTTTGCGCCATTTTACGGTCCCAGCTGCAGCCGGCCACAAAGGCCCGCTGCAGCCGTCACCTCCCATCCCAGTCGTCCCAGGGGACCTCGTGGGTTTTCTCCTGGTGCTCCAGTTTCCCCCCACATCCCACGAAATACAATTTTTTGGGGTTAATTGCTTACTGCAAATTATCCTTGGCGTGTAGGATAGAACTAGGGCATGGGCGATCGTTGGTCGATGCAGACTCGGTGGGTCGAAGGGTCTGTTCACACCCTGCATCCCTAAACTAAACCAGTGAATGGGTGATCGTTGGTCAGCGCGGACCATAAGGTCATAAGGCCAGAAGTGATAGGAGCAGAATAAGGCCATTCAGCCCATCAAGTCTACTCCACCATTCAATCGTGGCTGATCTATCGCTCCCTCCTATCCGCATTCTCCTGCCTTCTCCCCATAACCCTGACTCGGTGGGCCGAAGGGCCTGTTTCCATGCTGTATCAGTAACTACACTGAACCAGTCTACTGGTGATCAATATCTCTAAACTAAGCTTAAACTTCAGACCAAGTGCAGTCTTTAACAGAGAGTCGGAGTAATTAAGCGAGGTTATGCAAATGTCAGTGACTACTTTAAAGTATTAACATCTGTCATTTCCATATCGCCCTTTGATGTAGTTAAATGAAAACAATTACAGCAGTAGTGGTTAAGTTATGAGTATGCAAAGTTCTGGACCATTGATTCAAAGCCCCAAGTTCAATTCCCACCAGGGCAACTGGGGAATTTTAATTTAAGTAATTAAATAAACCTGGAACAAACTAGCTGGTATCAATAACACTGAGATTGAAGCTAATGGATTGTGGAAGCCCATCGGGCCAAATTCGTTTATGCCGTGTACCTTTTCTTGACCTTGTGTTCCTACTCTAATGATTGTAGAGTGTCTATTGGCTGACTTTCAGTGGTACATTTTGATAATTACTTTCCAAGATGATCTTAAACTGCCCTTGGGCTGTCAGATCTCTGCAGGATGTGAACACTGGTATCTCTGAATTGAAGATGCGGCTTCTGGATGCCAGTAACGAACCTCGAAAGGCCTGGACAGAGTGGATGCGGGGAGGATGTTCCCACAAGTTGGAGAGCCCAGGACCAGAGGGTACAGCCTCAGACTTAAAGGGCGTTCTTTGAGGAAGGAGATGAGGAGGGATATCTTTAGCCAGAGGGTGGTGAATCTGTGGAATTCATCGCCACAGAAGGCTGTGGAGGCCAAGTCAGTGGATATTTTTAAGGCAGAGATAGATAGATTCTTGATTAGTGCGGGTGTCAGGGGTTGTGGGGAGAAGGCAGGAGAATGGGGTTGGGAGGGAAAGATAGATCAGCCATGATTGAATGGCGGGATAAACTCGATGGGCCGAATGGCCTAATTCTGCTCCTTTCACTTATGAACCTATAACCACTCTATCTGGAGAGGTTAGTTGCATCAATGTACTTCTCAGAAGGAAATGTATTCATTTATTTTATTTCATTAACTTTTCTCTGTTAAAGATGTTATGCTGGGATGGACCTAACCGGATAAAGCCCCTGTCCCACTTTCACGACCTAATTGGCGACCTCTGCCGAGTTGGCCCTTGTCTCATACTCACAGCATGGTCGCCACGAGGTCGTAGGAGGTCTTCCTAACTCTTCCTCATGCTCACGAGTGGTCTCCGCGTACTCGCGGCCTCAAGTAGGTCGCGGCGTTTTTTCCAGCCTGATTAAAAAAATGTCCACGAGTAAAAAAAAAGGTCGGCTATGAAAAAATGGATACTTTTTACTCGTAGGTAGGTCGTAGGTAGATCGTGATGGTAGTCGTGGGTAGTCGTAGGTCGGTGACTGGCCCGAGAAGCGAAATGCAAACATGACATAATTTTATCGTGTAATCATTTTCCACTCGTAGCTAGTCGTAGTTGGTCTTAAGTGTGGAAGACTGAGGTCGAGGGGGGTCGTAGGAGATCGTAGACATAGTCGTAGGAGGTCGTAGACATAGTTGTAGGAGGTCGTAGGAGGTCTTTTACTTTGGCGAGTCAACACGACCTTGACATTTTTATCAACTCGTCTAGGGTCTTCTAAACTCATGGATTAGGTCGTCCAAGTGGGACAGGCCCTCAACTCTTCATGCGAATCAGGCTTATTCTTTGAAATAACTTTCATCTCTCAGATTGGATAATCAAGAGACGAGTGTATTCAATGTATTCGCTGATACATTTAGTCCGTTATTCACTACAATCAACTGCAGAATGGAGGAACAATATTGCTTGTCTGAAGAAGGGTCTCGACCCAAAACGTCGCCTATTTCCTTCGCTCCATAGATGCTGCCTCACCCGCTGAGTTTCTCCAGCATTTTTGTCTACCTACAATATTTCTTCCATTGGCTTTACATTTCTCACCCGTTTGTCTTTTCAGCTCTGGCCCACGTCCAACCATCTGCCTATCTAACACCCCATTCGCCTGTATCCACCCATCACTCACCAGCCTTGATCCTGTCCCCTCCTCTCTTCCGGCTTTCTCCCACCCCCCCCTGCCCTTCCCCCTCCACTCCCCCTCCCCAATCACATTCCTTTCTACACACCCACGATAATTGAGGTCCGTCATTGCGAGAGTTTACTGTGTTCATGAATCAAAATGCACATATTTACGAAAATTACGGCAAGCCATGTTTGGGCACAGATAGGGGAGATCAACTTGGAAAGTGATTATCACTATGAACCACCAAAAGTCAGCCAACAGACACTCTACGATGATTAGAGGAAAAAGACAGGGACAGGTAAATGGCATAAAGGCATTTGGCCCGATGGGTTTTCACAATCCACTAGTTTCAATCCAAGAACCTTCTTCCCATGAGGGTGGCGCAGTGTTGCCTTGCAGCGCTTAGGCGCAAGACACCCGGGTTCGATCCCGACTGCGGGTGCTGTCTGTACGGAGTTTGTACGTTCTCCCCGAATGCTCTGGTTTCCTCCCGCCCCCCAAAGACATACAAGTTTGGAGGTGAATTGGCTCCTGTAAATTGTTCCTGCTGCGTGTCGGATAGAATTAGCGTACGGGGCGATCACTGGTCGGCGAGGACACGCTGTATTTCTGAAATATAAGGTTAACGTGCTTGTGTTAACATGCTTGTGTTTACATGCAGATTAACTGGTGGAGCTTCTCAATAACATCATTACCAGTTCTCTCTTCCTCTGCCATTATACTTCGGATCTGCGGCAAATCAATGCCGGCTGGAATGTTAAATGGTGTGAAAGAAAATTATATTTGAGATACGTACTGGAAATATAAGAAGTGTACGCAACAAAGCCTTCAAATCCTGACTACGGGCGCTGTCTGCGCGGAGTTTGTACGTTCTCCCCGTGACCTGCGTGGGTTTTCTCCAAGATCTTCGGTTTCCTCCCACACTCCAAAGACGTACAGGTTTGTAGGTTAATTGGCTTGGTATGAGTGTAAAATTGTCCCTGGTGTGTGTAGGGTCGAGTTAGTGTGCGGGGGATCGCTGGTCGCTGCAGACTCAGTGGGCCGAAGGGCCTGTTTCCGCGCTGCATCTCTTAAATGAAAACGAAAACAGAGTGGCAATGACAAAGTCTAGAGGCCATAGCTTAAAGGTGAGAGGGGCAAAGTATATAAGAAATGTGCGGGGCAGGTTTTTAAAGGAGTAGTGGGTTGCCTGGAAGATGCTACTAGTAGTGGTGTTGGAGGCAGATACAATGGGAGCATTTATCTTTTTAGATAGGTACATGGATATACAGGGATTGGAGGGCTATGGGTCATGTGTAGAGAAGATTATGACATCATGCACATCACAGACATTGTGGGCCAAAGGGCCTGTCCCTCTGCCGTATTGCTCTATATGTACGAAGGAACTGCAGATGCCAGTTTAAAGCGAAGACAGACACAAAAAGCTGGAGTAACTCAGCGGGTTCAGACAGCATCTCTGGAGAGAAGGAATGGGTGATGTTTCGGGTCGTGACCCTTCCTCAGACTAAGAGTCAGGGGAAGGTGAAACAAGAGATATAGACGGAGATATTGAGAGATGTAGGACGGATGAATGAAAGGCCATGAATGCTAAAAAGTAGTAGAATCATAGAAACATAGAAATTAGGTGCAGGAGTAGGCCATTCGGCCCTTCGAGCCTGCACCGCCATTCAATATGATCATGGCTGATCATCCAACTCAGTATCCCGTACCTGCCTTCTCTCCATACCCCCTGATCCCTTTAGCCACAAGGGCCACATCTAACTCCCTCTTAAATATAGCCAATGAACTGGCCTCAACTACCCTCTGTGGCAGAGAGTTCCAGAGACTCACCACTCTCTGTGTGAAAAAAGTCTTTCTCATCTCGGTCTTAAAGGATTTCCCCCTTATCCTTAAGCTGTGACCCCTTGTCCTGGACTTCCCCAACATCGGGAACAATCTTCCTGCATCTAGCCTGTCCAACCCTTTAAGAATTTTGTAAGTTTCTATAAGATCCCCTCTCAATCTCCTAAATTCTAGAGAGTATAAACCGAGTTTATCCAGTCTTTCTTCATAAGACAGTCCTGACATCCCAGGAATCAGTCTGGTGAACCTTCTCTGTACTCCCTCTATGGCACTAATGTCCTTCCTCAGATTTGGAGACCAGAACTGTACGCGATACTCCAGGTGTGGTCTCACCAAGACTCTATACAACTGAAGTAGAACCTCCCTGCTCCTATACTCAAATCCTTTTGCTAAGAATGCTAACATACCATTCGCTTTCTTCACAGCCTGCTGCACCTGCATGCCTACTTTCAATGACTGGTGTACCATGACACCCAGGTCTCGCTGCATCTCCCCTTTTCCTAATCGGCCACCATTCAGATAGTAGTCTGCTTTCCTGTTTTTGCCACCAAAGTGGATAACCTCACATTTATCCACATTATACTGCATCTGCCATGCATCTGCCCATTCACAGATGATCTCACCCAGCCTATCCAAGTCACCTTGCAGCCTCCTAGCATCCTCCTCACAGCTAACACTGCCCCCCAGCTTAGTGTCATCCGCAAACTTGGAGATATTGCCTTCAATTCCCTCATCCAGATCATTAATATATATTGTAAATAGCTGGGGTCCCAGCACTGAGCCTTGCGGTACCCCACCAGTCACTGCCTGCCATTGTGAAAAGGACACGTTTACTCCTACTCTTTGCTTCCTGCCTGCCAGCCAGTTCTCTATCCACATCAATACTGAACCCCCAATGCCGTGTGCTTTAAGTTTGTATAATAATCTCAATAATGTTGATAAAGGAGACAGGCCATTGTTAGCTGTGGGCTGGGTGAAAACGAGTTGCAGACAATGACTCAACAAGACAACTTTGAAGCTGGTGTGACTTGTGCAGGGGAGGGGATGCAAGGGTTACTTGAGGTTAGAGAAATCAATATTCATACCGCTGGGTTGTAAGCTGCCCATATGACTGTAGGTTGTTCTATTTTGCTTGGGCAGCTTCTCTCCAGAGATGCTGTCGGACCCGCTGAGTTACTCCAGCTTTTAGTGTGTGTATCGTTCTATGTTCTGTGTTAAAACTGTGCAAAACCTCAGACCAACGGGCCTGGAATTGCTTTGGTACCTGCAGAGGAAGGAGATGAGAAGGAATTTCTTTAGCCAGAGGGTGGTGAATCTGTGGAATTCTTTGCCACAGAAGGCTGTGGAGGCCAGGTCAGTGGATATTTTGAAGGCAGAGTGAGATAGATTCTTGATTAGTACGGGCGTCAGAGGTTATGGGGAGAAGGCAGATGAATGGGGTTAGGAGGGAGAGATAGATCAGCCATGGTTGAATGGCGGAGTAGACTCGATGGGCCGAATGGCCTAATCCTACTCCTTTCCCTTATCACCACATACAATTGCTGCTGCACTCAGCCCCATCCATCGCTCATCCTTCACGAAGCTTTTAATTTTCCTAAAGACTGCTGAGCCGGCTGACCATTAAGACATCAACCAAAATGGCATCTGCCCAAGATCCAAACGGCGCAGAAGATAAGCCTCTCAAACACCACGAGGGGGTTTGGCTTGAGGAACAGCACGATCAACTGCATACGTTCAATTATATGTAATATTGCACAAATCATATGCATTCCAACAACAAGACATGCCAATGAGTGTTATGCTTGGAAGCTCCCCAATCTGATAGTCAACACGGCATGAAGTGCAAGACTTCAGAGCAACTCAACTCGCATTACACAACGGAAGGATTCTTACCTCATCTTAGTTTAGTTTAGTTTAGAGATACAGCGTGGAAACATGCCTCTCGACCCACCGGGTCTGCGGCGACTAGCGATCCCCGCACACTGAAGGGCCTGTCCCACTTCCACGACCTAATTCACGGCCTCTGCCGCGTTTGCCCTTGACTCGTACTCGCAGCACGGTCGACACGAGGTGGTGGGAGGTCGCACGTGGGTCGTAGCAGGCCGTGATGCCAGTCGTAGGTACTCGTGGCATCAAGTAGGTCGGGGCGTTTTTTCAACATGATGAAAAATGTCCGCGAGTAAAAAAGGTTGTGAATTAGGTCGTGAAAGTGGGACAGTCCCTTAACACTATCCGACACACACTAGGGACAATTTACAATTTACTGAAGCCAATTAGAATGAAGAAGGGTCTCGACCCGAAACGCCACCCATTCCTTCTCTCCAGAGATGCTGCCTGTTTCGATGAGTTACTCCAGCAGTTTGTGTGTATCTTCAGCCGACAAACCCGCACGTCTTTGGAGTGTGGGAGGAAGCCGGAGAGTGTGTGAGGGAAACCCGCACAGGTCACGGGGAGAACGTGCAAACTCCATGCAGACAGCGCCCGTGGTCAGAATCGAACCCGGGTCCCTGGCACTGTGAGGCAGCAACTCTACCGCTGCGCCCCCGTACCGCCACTATTCCAGTTAGAACTGCCATGCCAGAACAGAGCAGGGAGAAAAACTATTTGTTTAAGAAAGAACTGCAGATGCTGGAAAAATCAAAGGTTGACAAAAATGCTGGAGAAACTCAGCGGGTGAGGCAGCATCTACGGAGCGAAGGAATAGGTAACGTTTCGGGTCGAGACCCTCCTTCAGACTGATGGGGAGGTTGGGGGGGGGGGGGGAAGAAGAAAGGAAGAGGCGGAGACAGTGGGCAGTGGGAGAGCTGGGAAGGGGAGGGGAAGGAGGGAGAAAGCAGGGACTACCTGAAATTGGAGAAGTCAATGTTCATACCGCTGGGGTGTAAATTACCAAAGCAAAATATGACGTGCTGCTCCTCCAATTTGCGGTGGGCCTCACTCTGGCCATGGAGGAGGGCCAGGACAGAAAGATCGGATTCGGAATGGAAGTGGGAGTTGAAGTGGCGAGCAACCGGGAGATCAGCTTGGTTAGTGAGAAAAACTAAATAGGTTGAGGGGTTGCCCATAAGTGGGGGTGGGGGGGGGGGGGGGGGGGGGGGGGGAGGGTTTGATGGGGGTTGTGAATTGGAGAGGGGAGACAGTCACAGACAGTTAGTTGCTGTGTTCATGGGGAAAGGCGCTGATCTTTGGCTGCTGGGGGGTGGGTGTGTGAGGTCAGGGGTACGTGGGCAGGTTGGGTGCCGCAGTTTTGTTTAGTTTTTCGTTTTAGAGATACAGCGCGGAAACAGGCCCTTCAGCCCACCGAGTCCGCGCCGACCAACACACTAATACTATCCTATACACACTGGGGGCAATTGACACTTATCCCAAGCCATTAAGCTTACAAACCTGCGCGTCTTTGGAGCGTGGGAGGATACCCGCAGATCTCGGGGAAAACCCACGGGGAGAACGTACAAACTCCGTGCAGACAGCACCCGTAGTCGGGATCGGACCCGGGTCTCTGGCGCTGTGAGGCATGTAATCTACCGCTGCTCCACCGTGACAACAACCTCTCCCTCCGTTCTCTCCGGTCCGTTCCGTTCCGTCACCTGGAGTCCCTTTACAAGCTTTCTTTATGATGTAGAGTTGGGGACAATTTTAATGAATCACTTGTTTCACTAGAAGGCCAACAGTGATGTGATGATATTCAACATCTTCTGAGCACCCAACCATGCCAGTCAGACATGCTGGCTACATTCAGATTAGTGTTGCTTTGCCGATTATTGCAGGGTCCTTTTCACTCAGCTTACCGTTTTCAATGGTTTCTTTACTTTCACGTACACCAAGGCACAGAGAAATGCTTTTTATTGCACACAGGCCCAGCGTACATGTGTACAATCGCCTGGTTGCTACAGAGTTTAGAGTTTAGAAGAACGAGTGGGGACCTAATTAAAACATACAGAATAGTGAAAGTGCTTGAATAGAGTGGATGTGGAGAGGATGTTTCCACCAGTGGGAGAGTCTAGGACGAGAGGTCACAGCCTCAGCTGGCAACAAGGACCTGTTGTAGCTGTCACCTCCATTCCAGTCGTCCCCCGAGCCATCGTACCTCTCCTCACCCGGCTTTCTCGAGCCCTTGTGGGGGGGACTCCTGCAGCTGACCTCAAGGATGCAGATAGGATCCCCCCCCCCCCCCCCCCCCGGTTCTTCTCACAGGGCCCCATTGTCCAGCATCCACCGCTATCTATCTCCCTCCATCCTCCACTCCCCGGCTTCCCTCTCTGCGGTCAGGCTCACGGTGCGTGGCGGGTCAGCCAGGCCTGTCCTTGGGCTGGCACGTCACCATGCGGTCGTAACGCCAGAAGGGCATAAGTGATAGGAGTAGAATTTGGCCATTCGGCCCATCATGTCTACTCCGTCACTCAATAATGGCTGATCTATCTCTCTCCTTCCCAACCCCATTCTCCCGCCTTCACCCCATAACCTCTGACACTGGTACACTCCATCCCGTAGCTGACCGGGACCAATTATACTCGCTCAGCTGCCCAGACGCACAAATACAAGTAGCAGAGAAACTGCAACTACTTAATCTCCAAAGATAGACACAAAAAGCTGGAGTAACTCAGCGGGACAGGCAGCATCTCTGGAGAGAAGGAATGGGTGACGCTTCAGATCGAGACCCTTCTTTAGTTATTCTCCTGTTGTGCATCGCTCACTTTTGCACCATTCCAAAATGTGGAATCTCACTTTCTCCAAGAGATCAGTACAGCCAAGATGGGCTGAAGGGCCTGTTTCCCTGCTCTTTGTCTCTATGACCCTAAATACGACACTTGAACCTTCAATAATACAGATTCCTCATCATTCTTGCACAAATATAACAATAATCAGATCATCTTGGCATCGACTGTTAGTACAGTCCCTACTCTAATACATGTATAAATCAAAATATATATAGTTTAGTTTAGAGATACAGCGAGGAAACAGGCCCTTCGGCCCACCGGGTCCGCTTCGACCAGCGATCCCCGCACACTAACACTATCCTACACCCACCAGGGACAATTTTTGCATTTATACCAGGCCAAGTAACCTACAAACCAGTACGTTTTTGGAGTGTGGAAGGAAAGCAAAGTTATCGGAGAAAACCCACGCAGGTCACGGGGAGAACGTACAAACTCCGTACAGACAGCACCCGTAGTCGTGATTGAACCCGGGTCTCCGGCGCTGCATTCGCTGTAAGGCACCAACTCTAACCCTGCGCCCACCGTAACCGCCCATTCTCTATTTTCTAACCTGTCACCTCAATTTAATTTTGCTACCGTAATTGTGGATGTGCAGTTTAAATTGTGCAATTTGTGTCTTCACTCCATCACAGAACATTCTTTACTGCCCATATTAAACTGTATGATATTTCCTTAAATTAAATGCTTCCTGTATCTAGTTCACTAATTTACCAAATTGATGCTGAAGTCTTAAAACTTCCTGCTGGTACTCTATAATGATCTTCCCCAGAGCTTATTTATAGCTTGCCCACAAAAGCATCCATACAGTATATCCACCCAAAAATAACTTCAAGCAGACTACATTGAAACTATTAAACTATCAAATGTAAATTCTTCACGGACTCTACTGTATTGAGTATAGATGTTGGGGGGGGTCATGTTCCAGTTTGGTATTGTTGTGTTCAGCATGGAACCAGGGCCTTTAGTACACGAAGTCCATGTCCACCAGCCCATAATCACCTAGATACACCAGTACTATCCTACGCACTAGGAACGATTTACTATTTGTACCTAAACCAAATTAACCTACAAATCTGTTTAAGAAGGGACTGCAGATGCTGGAAAATCGAAGGTAGACACAAGTGCTGGGGAAACTCAGCGGGTGCGGCAGCATCTACGGAGCGAATGAAATAGGCAACGATTCGCGCTGAAACCCTTCTTCAGACAAATCTGCACGTCTTTGGAGTGTGGGAGGAAACCGGTGCAGCCGGAGAAAACCCCCTGGTGGTCTCAAACTCCAAGCAGGCAGCACCCGTAGTCAGGATCTAACTCAGGTCTCTGCCGCTGTAAGGCAGCAACTCTACCACTGCGCCATCGTGCCACCGTTGATTGTGGAAGTGTCAGTTATTCAATTGAAGAATGCATTTTAATTATCAGGCAACTGGAGCATCCTGCCGCAACCAGAGAGCAGTCCTGGACTACTATCTACCTCAGTGGGGACCCCCGGACTATCCTTGATCGGACCTTGCTGGCTTTGCCTGGTACTAAATGTTATTCCATTATCATGTATCTGTACACTCGATTGTTATCGTGTATTGTCTTTCTGCTGGCTGGTTAGCAGGAAACAAACGGCTTTCACTGAGTTTAGACGAATGAGGAGGAACATCATTGAAACTTACCCGAAAAGTTAAAGGCTTGGCCCAGTGGATTTGGAAAGAATGTTTCCACTAGTGGGAGAGTCTAGGACTAGAGGACATAGCCTCAGAATTAAAGGATGTTACGGTAGGAAGGAGATGAGTGGGGATTTCTTTAGTCGATGGTGCATCTGTGGAATTCTTTGCCACAGAAGGCTGTGGAGGCCAAGTCAATGGATATATTTAAGGCAGAGATAGATAGATTCTTGCTTAGTACGGGTGTCAGAGGTTATGGGGAGAAGACAGGAGAATGGGGTTAGGAGAGATAGATCAGCCATGATTGAATGGCAGAGTAGACCTGATGGGCCAAATGGCCTAATTCTGCTCATATCACATATGACCATATGACCTTCACTGCACAACCAGTACATGTGACAATAAACTAAACTGAACTGAACTGAACTCAATCATGAGATTACTCCCCAATTAAAGTTGTATTCAGTCATTACTAAATACATGTTAATATCTCCGCACCTTTATCTGTGGAACATTTCATTGAGGCCTTCTTCAGAGCTGCGGGGCCCAAGTAACGCTGATCAGTGAAATGCAAAAGAACGCTTGTGATTCATTTCAGCTCATGGCTTTCGTTAGACTGGTTTTGACATTTCTCCAGAAATCGTTCACCGCTTTACCAGAGCCCTGTTTCAAACAATCGTCTCTCTTGGGGATTTGTGGAGTAATTGCGGGATGAAGCAGAGCGGTTTTGTTTGGAAGTGCGAGTGATATCTGAGAGAGACAGACAGTTGCAAAGATCTCTTTCCTCTCAGTCTGTGTGTAATTTACGAAGACATACGAAAAAAACCCACCAGTGTACAGATCCCCCACATCAGTTTGCCACGATTAGGCTAAACACTATTGTAATTATTGTACAGAAACAGGCAGCATCTCTGGAGAGAAGGAATGGGTCGAGACCCTTCTTCAGACAGTGGGACTGAGTCTGAAGAATGGTCTTGGCCCAAAACGTCACCCATTCCTTCTCTCCAGAGATACTGCCTGACCCGTTGAGTTACTCCAGCATTTTGTGTCTATCTTCGGATTAAACTAGCATCTGCAGTTTCTTCTGACACCCGTACTATCTCTGCCTTAACAATATCCATCGACTTGGCCTCCGCAGCCTTCTGCACTGTGTGTGTGTTTTTCCTCTGAAATACTAATGTTTATTTATCTTCAGTTGAACTTGTCAAAACCTTTAGCACGAGTTGATTAGACTGTAGAGTATTCACACTATTTATTTCAATTTACTGGAAAACATTTTGTGGTGAATGTATCGCAATAGAAACATTTCCTTGATGATTGAAACTACTTTAGCTCTGTGATAAAGAGTTGTGAATTTCAAGGGTGGCACGGTGGCGCAGCGGTAGAGTTGCTGCCTCACAGGGCCAGAGACCCGGGTTCGATCCCGACTAGGGGTGCTGTCTGTATGGAGTGTGTACGTTCTCCCTGTGACCGCGTAGGTTTTCTCCGGGTGCTCCGGTTTTCTCCCACGTTCCAAAGACGGACAGCATTGTAGGTCAATTGGCTTTCTTAAGTTTTTTTTTAAAAGATGTCCCTAGTGTGTGTAGATTAGTGCACGGGGTTCTCTCTGAAGTCTAAAGTCTAAATTTCTCTACAGCTCAAGAGAAAAGGCAAAGGTGGTGGGAAAGGAAAATTGTACAGTAATTATTGATAGCAGAGGGGCAGGTGGGAATTATTGGGAATAGGCAAGATATCCCACGACTTAATTCCCTTTCAACATAACTAGCCGGCATTTTTAACACCGATTTTCTGGCAATCTTTGGTCCTGGCCCCATAATCCGGACAAAGTCCCCTCCCGGAAGTCCCCACTGTGACTAAAGTCTAAAAGGGCTGTCCCACTTGGGCGACCTAATTGGCGAGTTTGACATGTTGAAGACCCCCTTTGACCTCCTTCGACTATGTTGAAGACCAGCCTCGATTAGCTACGACTAACTTCGGGAAAATTGGGCACCGAATAGTGGAGAGTGAAGACGATCTCCTTCGATCTCCTTCGACTACGATGAAGACTATCTACGACTACCTTCGACTACCCTCGATTTCCTACGACTAACATGCCGACCTACTACGACTAAACCTATGAGTAAAAAAAGTAGCAATTTATTTCATGGTGACCTTTTTTTACTCGCGGGCATCTTTTAACATATTGAAAAATTCCGCGATCTAGCTGAGGCCTCGAGTACGCGGAGACCACTCTTGAGCATGAAGGAGAGTTACAAAGACCTCCTACGACCTCGTGCCGACCATGCTGCGAGTATGAATCGAGGGCAAACTCGCCAGAACTTGCGGATTAGGTTGCCCAAGTGGGACAGGCCCTTAAAGCTAGCTCTGTGGTTGCCAGAGTTGGCATCCAACTTTCATCACGTACGGGTCCACCACCGGTGGTCTGGCAACTGGTGGTCCGGCAACTCCTTACATCAGGACAAAATTACGAGAGTCCACTTGACATCTCCCCCCCCCCCCCCAAACCCCCCACCCCCCGGAAGGTCCCTCAAAAATGTGTCGCCCAGGTTGAGGCGTCCGATCTCAAGCTCAATGGGGCTTGAGTGGCCGATCTGCGGGTCAAGTTTGTCCCCCTGAGGCCGGGGCTCGGGAGTCAGCTGATCCGTTCCCGTTGCCGACTTTCCAGGCCGGTATCCCGGCCCCACCAAGATCTTGACATCACGAGGCTCAGTTAAAGCCTGATAACATTTTACGGAATACTGCTTATCTGCAAACTTTTAAAGTAAACAGCAGTTTCTTGGAAAATGCTGGATTGAACAAAAACAAACATTGGTACCAATGGAAAAAACTTAGCATTAAATGTCCCCCAGTTCATGTTGGGTGGAAATAAATAAAAAACATTGGGAATATGTGAGAATAATATGAATCCATCAGACTAAAAGTGTTAAGCTAATGCTCTAATCGTAATCAATAAGAAAATTGTTAATTTGCAATATAACAGGGATTCTCCACTTTTAATTAAAGATATCTTAGAGGAGAGGATACACTGCACAGTGGCGCAGCAGTAGAGTTGCTGCATGTGTTCGATTCCGACTACAGGCGCTGGGTCATGGGTTCGATCCCGACTACAGGTGCTGTCCGTACAGAGTTTGTACGTTCTCCCCATGAGTTGCATGGGGTTTTCTCCGGGTGCTCCGGTTTCCTCCAACACTCCAAAGATGTACAGGTTTGTACGTTAATTGGCTTGGTAAAATTGTAAATTGTCCCTAGTGTGTGTGTAGGGATCGCTGGTCGGTGCAGACTCGGTGGGCCAAAGGGCCTGTTTCCGCGCTATGTCTCTGAACTGAACTAAACCATGTGTAGGTACTATCGCAATGTTTAAGAAACATTTAGACGGGTACATGGATAGGACAGGTTGAGTGGGGTATGAACCAAACGCAGGCAGGTGAAAACCCTGTCCCACGGTACGAGTTCATTCCAAGAGCTCTCCCGAGTTTGCCCTGATTCGAGCTCGGAGATTTACGGTAATGGCCGCTCGTCGGTACTCGGGGCTCTCGTGGACATTTTTCATCATGTTGAAAAATCTTCACGAGTCTTCCCGTGCTTACCTGCCATTAGCGAGTCTTCCCAAGTACCTGCCGTTAGCGTTATGAGCTGCTAAGAGACGTCCCCGAGCTCCGACGTACCCGCTACGTTCATTCTCCGTGCTTACCACGAGTTTGATTTTTTTTTAAATCGGGAGAGCTCTTGGAATGAACTCGTACCGTGGGACAGGGCTATGACACTAGTGTAGCTGGGACATGTTGGTCGGTGTGGGCAAGTTGGGCCGAAGGACCTGTTTCCACATTGTATCACTCTATGACTCATTCACTGTAACCCTTATTGAAAATGATTTGCAATAAGGAATCCATTCAATATAACCCTTACTTATAGAGACCTGTTGTAATTGTCAAAGCTTGGTGCTTCTAACAGCGACTTGCCTGAAAGGATAATAATGTTTGCAAGATTAATTGATGGGTTGCAGTGCATGTTACAGTAACAATGATCAACAGATGTGACTGGGTTGTTTTAAAACTAAGTAAATAAGTGTTCCAACCATTCAAAATGCCATCTATTACATGGCCTTAAATAGTATATCGTCCAGCTATAGACCAGAGAGAAAAATGTCACGATGACACAGAAGTTTTCGAAGGCTTCGCCAACAGAAATGACTTTGAGTTACCACAAAGCTGAGGGATGTATTTAATATTTTACCCCCTGTTTGTGCAGAAGACAAACAGGCTTAATGCTAGCAGGAAACGTTTCAATGCGTTCAGCGTACAAAGACTAACTCTCTTTCTTTCTTTGCAAATTGTAGAGACCGATTGATCATTCTGGCAGTCGTGGAAAGCCTCTTGTTCGTTCTGTGTGACATTGTGTTTACTTTTCAGTTCTGGGTCACAATTGCTATTCGTTTGTTGTCAGAGGTCCTTGGCGAAGAACAGTGCTGGAGTCAATCTTGCTGGCACCGCCGACAATGTACTTGGCAGTCGCGCGCTTCCTGCGTACTTGTGCACATGACATTTTCACAGCAGCAACTAAACTACACCAACAACCCATTAGAGCACTCATTTTTCTTTTTCTTTTTTTTTTGTTTTAGCCAAGAGGTCTTTTTAGCGCAGGAATCCTGGTTATGGGTCATTTGCAACACACAGGAACAATGCCATAAATGAACAAGGTTCAATTCTTGCAGTCTTACGGTTAGATTCCCATTCAATTACTCATCTCAACGCGAGGTTTTAAATGGCTCTATCTTTAGCACTTCACGAGTACACTCGAGCAGAATTAAAATTGTTATTCCTTTCACATCTCCACAGCTTATTTTTTTGCCAGAAGGGTCTCAACCCGAAACGTCACTTATCCACATTCTCCAGGAATAGACACAATAAGGAACTGCAGGAAAAATGTGCCCAATGTTGGATGGGGGGGGGGGGGGGGGGGGGGGGGAGTCCAGAACAAGGGGTCCCATTTAAGAATGAGGGGTAGGCCATTTAGGACTGAGATGAGAAAAAACGTTTTCACCCAGAGAGTTGTGAATCTGTGGAATTCTCTTCCATAGAAGTCAGTGGAGGCCAATTCACTGTCAGGTTTCAAGAGAGAGTTAGATTTAGCTCTTAGGGCTAACGGAAACAAAGGATATGGGGAAAAAACAGGAATGGGGAACAGATTTTAGATGATCAGCCATGATCATATTCAATGGCAGTGCTGGCTTGAAGGGCCGAATGGCCTACCCCTGCACCAATTGTTCTATGTTTCTAAGCTGGAGTAACTCAACGGGTCAGACAGCATCTCTGGAGGAAAGGAATAGGTGACGTTTTGACTCAAGACCCTTCTTCAGACTACGGGGATGCTGCCTGACCTGCAGAGTTACTCCAGCACTTTGTGTCTTTTGTGCATTGACCAGCATCTGCAGTTCTTTGTTTCAACTTTTGCCGTGATTTATCATCAGGTTTCCAGTTGCATCGTTATTTGCATCCTGCAGCTGAATATTCATTTTTGCCAGTTCTCTTACAATTACAAGGGTGTCAGAGGTCATGTGGAGAAGGCAGGAAAATCGGGTTGAGAGGAGAGATAGATCAATCATGGTTGAAGGGCTGAATGGACAAATTCTGCTCAAATCACTTCTGATCTTATGAGCAATTTTTGAATGATGTCTTATTTAGGCAAATAGAATCTGTTTGATAGTTTAGTTTTTAATTATACAATCTGTAAAATCGACTAAACTGGCAGTACAGCAGAGCAAACTGGTAGACAATAGACAATAGGTGCAGGAGTAGGCCATTTGGACCTTTGAGCCAGCACCGCCATTCAATGTGATCATGGCTGATCATCCCCAATCAGTGCCCCGTTCCTGCCTTCTCCCCATGTCCCCTGACTCCGCTATCATTAAGAGCTCTATCTTACTCTCTCTTGAAAGCATCCAGAGAACCGGCCTCCACCGCCTTCTGAGGCAGAGAATTCCAGACTCACAACTCTCTGAGTGAAAAAGATTTTCCTCATCTCCGTTCTAAATGGCTTACCCCTTATTCTTAAACTGTGGCCCCTGGTTCTGGACTCCCCCAACATCGGGAACATGTTTCCTGCCTTTAGCGTGTCCAAACACTGAATAATCTTATGTGTTTCAATAAGATCCCCTCTCATCCTTCTAAACTCCAAAGTATACAAGCCCAGCCGCTCCATTCTATCAACATATGACAGTCCCGCCATCCCGGGAATTAACCTGGTGAAGCTGCGCTGCACTCCCTCAATAGCAAGAATGTCCTTCCTCAAATTATCTTACAACAAAGGTGCAAGATAATGGGACCAACATGTGACTTTAAACTTGGACAGAAATAAATAGTTTGCTATGAGTATACTGTAAAATGCTTGGAGGTCAAGATGAACTCAAGGCTGTTATGTAAGTTGTGTGTCAATGTGACTTTGCAAGATTTACTCTTTTATCATCTTTGCGTCAAGTGTGGTGATTAAAATTCTGACCAGTGTAGATACAAGATTGGTATTATTCTAAGACGATAAGCCGAATCGCAAAATTTGTCTTAAGTATCGTTGGAACTGACAGAAGTGTGCGAGCCCAGCCAACTCAAAGCGAGCTTGCAAATGTAAAAGCTGCTTGGCCAGTAGCTCAGCCATTAACACCAGACGTGCACAACCCATCTCAAGTTCAGTTTAGTTTAGAGATACAGCACGGAAACAGGCCCTTCGACCCACTGAGTCCGCGCCGACCAGCGATCCCCGCACATTAACACGCTAGGGACAATTTACTCATACACCAAAGTCAATTAAAGATAACTTTCCTTACAAATGATCACTGATAAGTGTTAAAAGGTTGGTGAACAGTTCTCTGCTGAGATATTGGGGCACATATAATTGCATCCAAAATATCAAGAGTCTAAGTTTAAATGAGATTGAAAAGAGAAGGAGCCTGTGGGAAGAGTAAATGCATACTTTCATTCGTACAGGTGTCAGAGGTTATGGGGAGAAGGCAGGAGAATGGGGTTAGAAAGAATAAGAAGGTAGATTATTATCTGAATGGTGTCAGATTAGGAAAGGGGGAGGTACAACAAGACCTGGGTGTCCTTGTACATCAGTCACTGAAAGTAAGCATGCAGGTACAGCAAGCAGTGAAGAAAGTTTATGGTATATTGGCCTTCATAGCTAGAGCATTTGAGTATAGGAGAAAGGAGGTCCTACTGCAGTTGCACAGGGCCCTGGTAAGACCACACCTGGAGTATTGTGTGCAGTTTTGGTCCCCTTAGGTAGCAATGTTACAAAATTTTGAGATTTAAAAAATCAAGTTTGCAATTTATCCCATCAGATAAGGCATAAAAATAAGTTTAATTTGACACCTAATTCACTTTCATATCTTCATTAAAAAAATTATGGCCATTTTCATACTCGGAAATTAGCATCTTGTTCCCCATTGCCTTTCCATTGACTTAACACAAAAGCTGTGATCTAGGACAGTCAAAAGCCCCTAACTTTCTTAAAAATTAAGAGAACTCAATGAAATTTTCAGTTATTATAGATTGAAGCATCCTGAAACAAATATGAAACAATATTACTTGGATGACCTGAAATTAAAGCATATAATTAGTTAGTTACATCATTGTAGCTAATTACAAAATTCAATTACTAGATCTAAACATCTATCCATTTCTTAAGAAAAGATAAACTTTTTTAAATTGCCTAAGTGTCCAAATAACATTCACACAATAATTCACAATATAACATGATTTTAAAATCTCATTTTTATGAATTTATAGGCCAAATGTAAGGAATTTAGTGTTTAATTCCTGTAAATTAATGGCCATTTAAATCAACTTGCGAGTGGGTTTTAGTGGCTTTCCATTGACTTAACACAAAAGCTGTGATCTAGGACAGTCAAAAGCCCATAACTTTCTTAAAAATGCGGTGGATTGGAACGTTGCGGTTTGCGGTGAAGTCAGCAGGAAAAACACTGCCGGTTCATGCATTTTTTTTGTCCCTATTTCGCAACATGAAAATGTGATTAAATGCTTCCTAAAAACCAAGTTTTAATGTAAAAATAAACTGTGTACTTTATTTTCTCCACTACGTAAAATCCTTTCCGTTGTCGGCGCTCACGGCTTTAGAAGATGATTTTTAAATTACTCTAGCTAATAAATAATCTAGTGTAATTTAAAAATACCTTCATGAATGAAATGTCGGAGCGATATTTCTTCAGCAACGAAATCCCCTGACATGGATCGATTTGCCCCGTCTGTGGAAAAACGGCACTTTAAACACGCCCCCCTCTGAAAGGCGCCAAAGTCACGCACACGGGGAGCGGCAGAACTGCAGCGCTGCTCAAGGTAAGTTTTGTAACATACCTACCTTAGGACGTTCTTCCTACTAAGGAAGGATGTTCTTGCTATTGAGGGAGTGCAGCGTAGGTTTACAAGGTTAATTCCTGGGATGGCAGGACTGTCATATGCTGAAAGAATGGATCGCTTGGGCTTATATTTGCTGGATATTAGAAGGATGAGTGGGATCTTATAGAAAAATGTATAATTCTTAAGGGATTGGACGGCTAGTTGCAGGAACAATATTTCTGATGTTGAGGGAATCCAGAACCAGGGATCACAGTTTAAGAATAAGGGACTGGCCATTTAGGACTGAGATGAAGAAAAACGTTTTCACCCAGGGAGTTGTGAATCTGTGGAATTCTCCTCCACTGAAGCCAGTGGAGGCCAATTCACTGGATGTTTTCAGGAGAGAGTTAGATATAGCTCTTAGGGCTAATGGAATCAAGGGTTATGGGGAGAAAGCAGGAATGGGGTACTGATTTTGAATGATTTGCCATGATCAAATCGAATGGTGGTGCTGGTTCGAAGGGCCGAATGGCCAACTCTGCACCTATTTTCTATGTCTCTGTGTTACGAGGGAGAGATAGATCAGCCATGATTGAATGATGGAGTAGACTTGATGGGCAGAATGGCTTAATTCTATTCCTATTCCTATGATCTACGATAAAGGGAATCCTTGCAAATGTGACTGTTCTGGCATTCGGTAATCAAGCATTTTATAAATCAATTACTTTATATTGTGAACTTTATTTAAGCAAACTAAATGGCGCACAACTAACTGTGGCACGGTGGCGCAGCGGTAGAGTTGCTGCCTCACACCACCAGGGACGCGGGTTCGATCCCGACCACGGGTGCTGTCTGTACGGAGTTTGCACGTTCTCCCCGTGACCTGCCTGGGTTTTCTCCGAGATCTTCCCACACTCCAAAAATGTGCAAGTTTGTAGGTTTACTGGCTTGTTATAATTGTAAATTGTCCCTAGTGTGTGTAGGATGGTGTTAGCGTGCGGGGATCGCTGGTCGGTGCGGACTTGGTGGGCGGAAAGGCCTGTTTGTATCTGTAAACTAAACAAAACTAATCTAAAAAGGAAAATGGATTGTAGGCTGAACTGTCCTGGGCCTTACTACAGTTCTGTAATGCTGCGACACAGTTCAGTCTGAAGAAGGGTCTCGACCCAAAAACGTCACCCATTCCTTCCCTCCAGAGATGCTGCCTGTCCCGCTGAGTTACTCCAGCATATCTTCGATTTAAACCAGCATCTGCAGTTCTTTCCTACACGCTATGGTTCCGTTGTCTGTTTTATGAATTTTGCCCCAGATGTATTGAGAGTCAGTCTCCCAATTCATCTTCTCACAAGATGTCTTTAGCAGATCAAAGGAAATTATTTTGAGATCTTGAGATTTTCGAGATGGACTTTTCATGTCCATCTTGTTTCAAATGTTGACCATCGCTGTCATCGTCCGTCCTGAAAAGGACGCAAGGTCCCGGCGACAATCAGTGGGAGCCATCACTTGTCGCAGTAGATGATGGTGGTAGCAGAATTAGCTCGGGATACTTCCAGTTCCCAGCCCCGCCACGTGGACGCTTCTGCTATGGGGCCATATTTGGATATGAGGAAACTACAGATCCTTGTGCGAGTTCATTAAATAAGTTTTTTTTACACACTGTGACACTGAAATGCCATTTACGGATTGCAAATGTGACAGGTGAGGTTTGGAAAGTGGATAGAAAGGGCAACGAGATTTTCTTGGCAATTGAAAAGTGAACAGAGATTCCCCCAATCCAGATTTCTGCAGCTTCACTAACCCGGCTGAGGCAATACCTTTCACTGATCATTTTATAACAGTGCAATATTTCATATAGGTATTTAGCCTTTTAGACTTTAGAGATACAGCGCGGTAGCAGGCCATTCAGCACGTGAGTCCGCACTGACCAGCGATCTCCGCACACCAACACTCTCCTGCACACTAGGGACAATGTACAATTTTACCTGAAGCCAATTAACTTACAAACCTGTACGTCTTTGGAGTGTGGGAAGAAGCAGGAGATCCCGGAGAAAACCCAGGCTGGTCACGGGGAGAAGGACAAACTCCATACCGACAGCATCCGTAGTCAGGATCGAACCCAGGTCTCTGGCGCTGTAAGGCAGCAACTCTACTGCTGCACCATCTTGCCACCTCCAGTATTATTAAATGGCTTTTACATCTAAACTTTTACCATAAGTACTGATCTTAATGGATACTAAACGATTTCAGATGCTGCCTGACCCGCTGAGTTACTCCAGCATTTTGTGTCTATCATCAGTGTAAACCAGCATCTGCAGTTCCTTCCTACACAATATTAAAGTTATTTCAATTATGATTGTCAGCTAGCTCATTTGCATGCAGAACATTCCTTACGTAATTTGCATGAGAACAAATTATATTTATATTAATTTTGCATTGAAGTGCATTTTCACTGTGTCTTGGAATTAGTTTAGTTTAGAGATACAACATGCAAACTGGCCCTTTGGCCCACTGAATCCATGCTGATCATCAATTTTACAGAGGCCAATTAATCTATAAACTGCACGTCTTTGAGATGTGGGAGGAAACCGGAGCACCTGGAGGAAACCCACGCAGTCACAGGGAGAACAAACAAACTCCACACAAATAGCACCCGAGGTTGGGATCGAACCCGGGTCGCTAACCGCTGCGCCACTGTGATGCTGGTATTGTTGAGAATGTTTAATTCAATTTAGTTTAGCGATACGGCTCGGAAACAGGCCCTTCGGCCCACCGAGTCTGCAACGACAAGCTATCCCCGCACATTAACACTACCCTACACACACTAGGGACAATTTTTACATTTACACCCAGCCAATTAACCTACAAACCTGTACGTCTTTGGAGTGTGGGAGACCTTGCAGAAAACCCACGCAATGCACCGGGAGAACGTACAAATCCGCGCAGACAGCACCCATAGTCGGGATCAAACCCGTACGAGTAACGGTAGGTACGAAGGAAATCCGGTAAACTCGTGATGTTTTTTCAACACTGTGAAAAATGTCCATGAGTAAAAAAATACTCGTGATGAAAAAATAGTAAGATTAAATGAGAACTTACCTGTTTGAAGTTTGATCTGTATTTTATGAGGAGTTACGATGAGGGATTACGTGAAGACCCCGTCCAGCACGCATGCGCGACATTTCTTCAAAGCAGCGGTGTGGATTCACAGAAAACACAACAATTGAAATAAATATAGTAAAGAAAAAATAAGAACTTAATTACCAGTTGATCTGTATAATAGAGGGTGGGAGCGGAGGGCACGTAATCCCTCATCGTAACTCCTCATAAAATACAGATCAAACTTCGAACTGGTAAGTTCTCATTTAATCTCACTATTTTACTTCGGAGTCACGTGAGTGACTGCGTGAAGACTTCAAAGCTCTGTGAATCCGAACCGTGTATCAGCTCATGCTTCACTCACTGTCTGAAGACCTTAGAGGGAGGAAGTATGTTATCACAATCAACAATAACCTGTTTGGAACAATAAAGGTTTATTAATGACAACAAAAAACAGAGAGCTCCCCCGGGCTTAAATTAAATATTAGCTGCAGACTCTAAAATTCTGTCTGCAAATGTAGCAGGCTCCGCCAGCGGCTTATTATAAAACCTTTGGAAAGTTCTTTCCGAGGACCATCCTGCTCTGGCCAGAATATGGTCCATAGGCACATCCATTCGCCTAGCTGCCGACGTAGATGCAGCCCTGGTGGAGTGAGATTTGTAAACATTAGTATTGACTCCCGCGGACTTAAGCACCTGCTTGAGCCACCTTGAAATGGTTTGGCTCGTCACCTGACCATGAGGCTTCTTGTGGCTTATCCATAAGGCTTTTTCTCTCCCTCTTAAGTTGTATGTTGTGTCTATGTAATTGGCGAGATGGTCTTGGCACACAGCCGTGGGTCAGATGAATATGCCCGGAACTCCATGACTGGAGGCGTGGTACCTGGTCTAGTTTGTTTGACCAGTCCCTGAATATGAAATGTGAAACAGTCCAATGACTTTGTCATGCTGTCCAGCCTCAGAAGGTGGAGGGACTGTACCCTTTGAGCTGACACTAGTGCCATGAGCATGACTGATTTCAGAGTAAGTTGTTCCAGCGTGAGTGACCTGGGTGGTGGCCATCCCCTAAGGTACGTCAGTACAATGCTGACATCCCAGATCTGAGTGTACCTTGGTCTGGGGGAATTGGTGTTAAAAATGCCCCTCATGATTTTGACCACTAGTGGATGGACCCCAAAGCCAGTTGTCCTGCTGCTGGAACCAAATAAGCCGACAACGCAACTCCTGGCTGTATTAATGGCGCTGTAGCTGAGTCCTTCCCGATGTAATCCAACCAGAAACTCCACAACACTGGTGGCTGTAGCTGTAGTGTAGGTAGTTCCTGTTTTGGAGCAATACCGTTCCCATTTTCTTTATGTTGGTCAGGTATTGTCTTCCTGGTGGACTCCCGGTGGGATGCAGTCATCATGTTGATGGCGTCCTCAGACAGTCCCAGGCCCAGTAGAGGTCTTTTTAGAATCTGCAAGCCAGGAGATTGATTCTATCATGGCACGGGTGACTAATGCCTGACACTGGGTGGATTAATATTTCTGGACTGCTGGGGAATTCCACGGTGTTTCGACAGCCATGTCGAGGGCCACTGGGAACCATGGCTGTGTAGGCCAGTCGGGTATTATCAAGATTCCTGAAGCGGAATCCAATTGAATCTTGTGTAATACCCGACTGATGAGGCAGAAGGGAGGAAAAGCATAAAAGAACATTTTCCCCCAATGCAGCGAGAATGCATCAACTGCTGCTGCCTCAGGGTCTGGTTCCCAAGCGACATACGTTGGTACCTGGTGATTCAGCCTGGATGCAAATAGATCGATATCTGGTGTGCCATATTGCTTTGTAATTTCAGCAAATACTTTGGGATTTAACATCCATTCGATGTTATCGTTGAATTTGCGTGACCTGGTGTCTGCCACTGTATTTTGCTTACCTGGTAGGTAAGTTGCTGATAACCAAATATGTCTTTCGACACACCATTGCCAGATTAGGTTGACCAAATTGTCACACGATATCGACTTTACACCACCCATGTGGTTGATATAAGCCACCACCGTGGTATTATCTAATTGCAACCGGACATGTGCATGATGCGTATTAGATGAATATGCTCTTAAACCATAAAACGCACCCAACATTTCTAAGTAGTTGATACCCCGTGTCTGTAGGCAAGATGATTCAAATTTAGTCCATCTGCCCCCTGTGCTGGATTGCATGTTAGTTGCTCCCCAGCCCAAAGCACTGGCATCCGTTTGAATGGTTAATACTGGGTTGGTGATTATTATGGGACTGGAACTGAGCCTTACGTTCCTTGCCCACCATTGTAACTCTGGAATGGATTCAGCAGTTAAATTCATAACTCGGTCAAAGTGACCTGAGTTTTGCTTTAGTGCGTGCACTTTTGCTCTTTGCAAATTTTGATAGTGCAAAGGCCCAAATTGTACAGCTGGAAAAGCTGCTACCATTTTACCAATAACTCTAACTACCTGCCGTATGGTTGGCTGATGTTTATCCATTAGTTTGTTGCATGATAGTGCCAACTCTGATGCTTTCCCCTTCGGCAGAGTTACAATCATGCGAACAGTATCAATCGTAAATCCAGATAGTCCATGGTAGTGGACGGTGTAAAATTGGATTTATCTGGATGTATGACAAACCCCAAAGTTTCAAACAAACGTTTGGTGGCTGCTACTGCCGAAATGGCTGTCTCCAAGGTTTTCCCTACTATTAAAATGTCGTCTAAGTACGCTATGACTATATGCTTTTGTTTCCTCAATAATGCCAAGGCGGGTTTTAAGATTTTAGTGAACAACTTTGGAGCGGAGGTTAGCCCATTTGGTAAGGCTTTAAATTGCCATAGCTGTTTCATCCAGATAAACTTTAAGTATTTACGATGCTCCTTGTGTATGGGTACTGAGTAGTAGGCATCTTTTAAATCAATGCTTGCTAGAAAGTACCCTCTAGAAACCAATAGTCTGGCTGTTTCAAAAGTTTCCATCTTGAAATGTATATACTTAACAGACTTGTTTAAAGTAGTTAAGTCAATGATGATGCTACATCCACCATCTTTTTTAGTTTTAGTGAAAATATTAGACACAAATTCCAAAGGTTCATGTTTTGTTCTTTCAATTACACCTTTTGCTAGTAGCCTCATCAGTTCAGCTTGACCCTCTTGTTTCTCTTTGACTGAGAGGGTGAATACCCTTTGGGGTATATGCTGAACTGGCGGAATGTTTTCATGAACAAAGTCAATTTTATAGCCATGAATGCTGCTGAGTATACACTTGTCATTAGTGATGGATTCCCATGCATCCAAAAACAAGTGCAATCTCCCCCCTGTTAGTATAGAGCCCCTACTGCTCATATGCTGAGAGGAACCAGACCCACCTACCTCCATGGTTACTGGTGCTTCTTCTGCCTCTTCGCTGGGCGATGAGGCGTCTGCTGGGCTGTAGAGGGTTGATGTTGATGTTGCTGTTGATGTTGTTGGGGGTGGCGCATTTTCCATGGGGTCCGCTCTGGGCCCTGGCCTAAAAAAGGCTTACGGGGAATGGTTGCGGACCCCGAGCTTTCACCAGTCCCATAGTGTGGTCGACGACTGGTGGACGCCGTGGGGTACTGCCGCCTGGGTTTGTTAGGTCTGCTCGGTCCCAAACCTGCCCTCACGAGACCAAAGGTCTTGGATTCTTCCTCTAGGTCTTTCACCTTTTTCGGAAGGTCCTTTCCAAAGAGCAGAATTGGAGGTTCTGAACCCGGTGTTTTGCAAAGTCCCGCAAATTTAGGGTTGAGGGCAGGCTTGATGATTTCCTTCCGTAAATTGTTTATTTCATATTGAGTGGTGCACAGCAGAGCTAATGTGTCTTGCTGATTTGTGGAGATGTCCACACCATCAATGGACCGAGCATATGATGTTATTCCTGCAGTCAGGAGTTTAAGGATTTTCTGGAGCTTCAACTCCAGGTTCCTGATGTTCTGCCCCAAATGTCCCCACATTTGGCTGTTTACAGCTGGTACATTCAATGATGTACAATTTTCTGGGGCTGTATATAGTTCAAGAGCCTCATTGACCACCTGTTCTTGTAGGGGTTTTGAAGACAGCTGGTCAATGCTGGCTGCAAGTTTCGGCTCTAACGGCCGACCCGCTCGTGGAATGGCCACGTAGCGGTTGACCACACCCAGCAGCTCTTCCTGTTCCTGTACACCCTGCGTACTCCGGACATCTTCAGCCAGCGACCCCTCTTCTTGACCAGCCCAGACCTGGTCGCCAATGCTGCCTTCAAAAGAAGGTGAAGCAATGGCCAGTGCCGTAAAGGGCACTGCGGGAGTGCCTGAACTCCCTTGGCGAGGCTGCTGCTGCTCTCTCAGCAGATCTCGCTGGAGTAATTGCTCCATAAGCCGTTCCAAGCGGCTTAGGCGGCTGCCTGTGCCGCTCTCGAGCGGTGAGGCATCTTCATCCGAATCGTCGGACACTACCGCCCGGTTCTGGCTGCAGGTACCTCCAGCCCGCTGCTCAGGCAGCACGAGCGGTGCTGGGCTCGGCTCGGTAGTTATTACCCTGCCGCCTCTTGCCCCCCCTCCAAAGAACATTCCTCAACGGAGGACGAACGGGGGCGAGCTGCAGACTTCTTTCCTCTGGTCTTGCTCATTCTTTCTGGAACACAAGCAGACCACAGAGAAAAAGACACACGGCCACGGTAAAACTTACCTGTCGGCCCGACTTTTCAACTTGTAGCGGGAGCGCCTTGAACTCCCGTTCGTCGCGGGTGCACTGCATGAACGCTAATGTCGCGCATGCGTGCTGGACGGGGTCTTCACGTAGTCACTCATGTGACTCCGAAGTAAAATTGTAACTTTTTACTCGTACGAGCCGCTATGAGACATCCACGAACTCGCTACCGGACCCGCTACAGACATTCTCCGAGTTCGAATTAGGGGAAAACTCGGGAGAACTCTTGAATTACCTCGTACAGTGGGACAGGCCCTTTAATTGGCTGCTGTAAATTGTCCTTCGTGTGCAGGTAGTGGATGAGAAAGTGGGATGACACAGTGTGATCGATGGTCTGCACGGACTGGGTGGGCCGAAGGGCCTGTATCCACCCTATATCTCTAAACTAAACTAAAATGTTGTGTCAACAAACTGAGGTGGATTACAGCGGGGAATGGTTTCGCTTATCGGTCTGTCTACAAATAGGTCTGAGAGTTTACAACGGGCCCATAAATTCTCATGCTATCTGTGTCTCTGCAAGTGTTATTGAGTGATGTGCGACTGGTAGCTGTCAGGGGAACAGCCTTGGTCAGGATGGCCAATTCTCTGCTACGTTTCCTTCTGGCGCAAAGTTATGGTTCAAAGTGAAGGAGTCAGCTGTCAAACTCTGCAACTAAATCGAACTTTACTCCAGCTACGAACAGCAAATACAATACAGATCACCCCCTCCATGACACGCTGGTCAACCTGAGGAGCACCTTCAGCAACAGACTGGTTTACACCAAAGGCAGACACAAAATGCTGGAGTAACGCAGTGGGAGCTTCAGACTCCATTTTTGCTTTATTTTATGCTGTGAGTTTGCCCTCGACTCACACTCGCAGCATGGTCGACATGAGGTCGTAGGAGGTCTCCGTAACTCTCCTTCATGCTCGAGAGTGGTCTCCGCGTATTCGATGCCTCAGCGAGGTCAATATGTTAAAAAATGCCCGCGAGTAAAAAAAAGGTTGCCATGGAAAAAATTGCTACCTTTTTTTACTCGTAGGTTTTGTCTAAGTAGGTCGTAGTAGGTCGGCATGTTAGTCGTAGGTAATCGAGGGTAGTCGTAGATAGTCTTCATCGTAGTCGAAGGGAGGTCGAAGGAGATCGAAAGAGGTTGTCTTCACTCTCCACCATTTGGTGTCCAATTTACCAAAGTTAGTCGTAGCTAGTCGAAGCTGGTCTTCAACATGTCATTTTTTCAAACTCTTCTAAACTCGCCAATTAGGTCGCCCAAGCGGGACAGCCCATTTACAGGTGTACATCCAGGTCGACAACAGCCTTACTTGCTCCAATATCAATATGCATGCATATCTGCTTTTCTCAACTCACTAGTATAGTTTAGTCTGGATACAGCATTGAAACAGGACCCACTGACACACCGAGAACGCGCCGACCAACCATCGCCCGTTCGCTAGCTCTACCCTACACGCGAGGGACACAGTTCACACAAGCCAATTGGCTTGTGTGAACTGTGTCCCTCGCGCGTAGGTTGGAGCTAGTACATCTTTTGCAATATTGGAGGAAACCAGAGCACCCGGAGAAAACCCACACGGTCACAGGGAGAAGGTACAAACTCCGTACGGACAGCACCCCTGTGGTCGCTGGCGCTATAAGGCAACAACTCTACCGCTGCGCCACTGTGAGGTCCCGATTAAGTTATTAAATGAATGCCTTCGCAGTTGAAACTGAAAGCAATAAGCGCCTCTACCTGCAGTGGAAGGAAAGCTAGCCAAGTAATACAATATTGTGGAGTTAAGATTTGGCATTAAGATGAGCGGCAGCAGTTTCATTTTTGTTTCCATTTAGCTCGACAGCTCACAGAATAAACTTGCCGAGTTATCGCTAGTCATTCAATTAATATTCTTATCGTTTGTCCCTTACAGCAGGATAAACACCAAGCCCCATAGACAGAGGATTTCCCCGATCACTTCCAGTGTTCTGTTTAGAGCTCCAATAATACCAGAAAGGATCGGTGGTGTATTCTGTTCAATCAAATCAGATAACACCAGGTATAAATGCAATCAAGACGAACAGGGACATCAGGCAGAGCAAAGGGGAAGATACAGAGCGCAGAATATAGTTCTCAGCATTGTAGATCACCAGTTCCAGAGACAAAGTCCAATGTCCGCAATGGGGGTGGAGGTGAATCGTACAGTACCCTAGCTTATGGAAGGACTGTTCAGAAGCCAGATCTACACAGTGGAAGAAGCTATTGATAGACACAAAATGCTGGAGTAACTCAGCGGGACAGGCAGCCACTAAGGAGAGAAGGAATGGGTGACGTTTCGGGTCGAGACTCTTCTTCAGACTGTTCCTGATGCTGGCGGTGCGCGCTTTCAAGCTTCTGTACCTTCTGCCGGACGGGAGCGGGGAGAAGATGGGATAACCAAAGGGGTGGGGACAAGTCTTTGATTCCGTCAGCTGCTTTTACGAGGCAGCGTGAAGTAAAGATGGGGACAATGGTGGAAGAGGCTGGTGTGTGTGTGTGTGTGACGGACTGGGCTACATTCACAACTCTTTGCAATGTCTGGCAGTCTCTTGGGAAGAGCTGGCGCCAAAGCAAGACAAAGTTAAAGGTCTATCATTGCTGAGGTTATGCAACAGGACATTGTGGCAAAACGCAAACCATGCAAGTCGCCATTCTCCACAAACTGCGTCTTTCTTGTAACATTACGCTGCATTGATTAGACGGTGATTCAGCTTCTGTAATGAGCTCTCTTATACTTTCTCAGTAAACTGACTGTCGGTTCCTCAATTGACTGATTAGACATGAGCACAGTCACATACCACACTCCACATTCTACACGTTAATTGGCAGTGTTATCACAGACACTCTGCCAGGATTTACTGCTGAGTTGGCAATACTTTTTTTTAGTTTAATTTAGAGATACAGCACTGAAACAGGCCCTTCGACCCACCGAGTCCGCGCCGACCAGCGATCCCCGCACACTAACACTACCCTACGCACACGAGCGACAATTTACATTTATACCAAGCCGATTAACCTACATCTTTGGAGTGTGGGAGGAAACCGAAGGTTTTCAGAGAGATCCCACGGGGAGAACGTACAAACTCCACACAGACAGCACCCGTAGTCGGGATCAAACCCGGGTCTCTGGCGCTGTGAGGCAGCAACTCCACCCCTGCGCCACCGTGCCGCCCACTTCTGCATAGATCTTTTACCCGGAGTAGGAGAGTTACGAACCAGAGGTCCCAGGTTTTAGGTGAGAGGAAAAATACTTGTTGGGGACCCGTGGGGAAACGAGAATGTGGCTGATGACTGGAAGGAGGTGCCAGAGGAGATAGCTGAGGCAGGTAGTGGAACAACATGTAAAAGACATTCGGACAGGTGCATGGATAGGGAAGATTTAGAGGGATTTGGGCCAAATGCGGGCGGGTAGGACTAGTGTAGATGGGCCGGAATGGGCATGTCGGGCAGAAGGGCCTGTTTCCACGCTGTATGACTTGATGCACACGTGATGACGTGGATATTTACTCTTGTGTGCTCAACCCGGCGCGCACAATCAAATAAGATCAAATAGAACAAGTTGTCCTGTAACTTTAGGCTGTGCAAGACAAAAAATATTTTTGCTTTTATCAAATTACTGGCCCCCAAGTTTCATCAATCTTCTCCAGGGTCCTAGGCTGACCGCTGGAGCAGACTGTGGGTCTGGAGGGCGAGCTAGTAGATCACCCACACATTCGCCTCATGAATGATGCATTGTGTAGAGAGAACAAACTGTTAAAATGGAAGGGAGTTGGAAATGAAACAGCAGTATGTTTTCTCAAAGTCAGTTACCATCTGCACATTGTCTACGTGACACACTCGGGTTTTTAGAGAGAAAAACTCATGGCATGAAACGCAAAAAGCTGTGAAAAAGGGAGAGCAGTTGAAAGGGAATCAATTGAATCAGTCAAAAGAAATGCATATTGTAATGTACATTTTTTTTTTTACAAATACCTTATTTTCAAAGTGTGGAAGGCAATTGTGTTTGGTCGTCACTGCCTTTTTGATTCCTGTTTATAGTAAAATGCATGAATCATTTACTGTTTTCCAGACCAGAGTTACATCTGAGATAGTTCCCGATGTTGGGGGAGTCCAGAACCAGGGGCCGCAGTTTAAGAATAAGGGGTAAGCCATTTAGAACGGAGACGAGGAAACACTTTTTTTACGCAGAGAGTTGTGAGTCTGTGGAATTCTCTGCCTCAGAGGGCGGTGGAAGCCGTTCTCTGGATACTTTCAAGAGAGAGCTAGATAGGGCTCTTGAAGATAGCAGAGTCAGGGGATATGGGGAGAAGGCAGGAACGGGGTACTGATTGGGGATGATCAGCCATGATCACATTGAATGGCGGTGCTGGCTTGAAGGGCCGAATGGCCTACTCCTGCACCTATTGTCTATTGTCTATTATCTATTATCTCCAAAATTTGTATGGTATCTCTAGAAAATAAGCATGTGTTTGCAGATGTTGATACAAGGGTGGAGACTGAGCCTTCTGTTTAATGTTTCAACAGAAGACACTGATGAAAATAACTAAATTGTGTTACCTTTCTGTAATAATAATCCGAATAATTATATATCCATATTAATGGATCATGGATGGCACGGTGGCACAACGGTAGACCTGCGGCCTCACAGCGCCGGAGACCCGGGTTCGATCCTGACCACGGGTGCAGACTGTACAGAGTTTGTACGTTCTCCCTGTGACCACGTGGGTTTTCTCTGGGTGCTCTGGTTTCCTCCCACACTCTAAAGACATACAGGTTTGTGGGTTAATTGGCTTTGGGTGAAAAGTGTTAATTATCGCTGGTGTGTGTAGGATAGTGCAAGTGTGCAGGGTGATCACTGGTCAGCGCGGGCCGAAGGGCCTGTTTCTGCACTGCGTGTCTAGTCTAAACTAAAACCCGGCTGCGATCCTGACCTTGGGTGCCGTCCGTTCAGCGTTTGTGACCAGTGTGGGTTTTTTTTCTGGCTGCAGGTTTAGAGGTTAATTGGCCCTCTGTAAATTGCCCCTGGTGTGTAGGGAGTGGATGCAAAAGTTGGATAACATAGGAAGAGGAGGATGCTACGAGGATGCAGGGTGTCTTTGAAAAGGTTGGGCAAGTGGGCAGATGCATGGCAGATGCAGTTTAATGTGGATAAATGCGAGGTTATCCAATTTTGTGGAAAAAAACAGGAAGGCAGATTATTATCTGAATGGTGTCAAGTTGGGAAAAGGGGAAGTACAATGAGATCTGGGGGTTCTTGTTCATCAGTTACTGAAAGTAAGCATGCAGGTACATCAGGCAGTGACGAAAGCTAATGGCATGTTGGCCTTTATAACAAGAGGAGTTGAGTATAGGAGCAAAGAGGTCCTTCTGCAGTTGTACAGGTCCCGAGTGAGACCACACCTGGAGTATTGTGTGCAGTTTTGGTCTCCAAATTTGAGGAAGGACATTCTTGCTATTGAGGGAGTGCAGCGTAGATTCACAAGGTTAATTCCCAGGATGGCGGGGCTGTCATATGTTGATAGAATGGAGCGGCTGGCCTTGTATACTGCAATTTAGAAGGATGAGAGGATATATTATTGGAATATATAAGATTATTAAGGGGTTGGACATGCTAGAGGCAGAAAACATGCTCCCGATGTTGGGGGAGTGCACAACCAGGGGCCACAGTTTAAGAATAAGGGGTAAGCCATTTAGAACGGAGATGCGGAAAAACTTTTTCATCCAGAGAGTTGTGAATCTGTGGAATTCTCTACCTCAGAAGACAGTGGAGGCCAATTCTCTGGATGCTTTCAAGAGAGAGTTAGATAGAGCTCTTAAAGATAGTGGAGTCAGGGGATATGGGGAGAAGGCAGGAATGGGTTACTGATTGTGGATGATCAGCCATGATCACAGTGAATGGCGGTGCTGGCTCGAAGGGCCGAATGGCCGACTCCTGCACCTATTGTCTATTGTCTATTGTCTATTGTCTATAGTGTGAATGGGTGATCAATGGTCGGCGTGGACTCGATGGGCTGAAGGGCCTGTTTCCGCGCTGTGTCTCTAAAGCGAACCAAAGAGTTTAATTCACTTGCATCCCAGTCGTTGGTTTAATTAGTTCTGACAAATGATGTCTCCCTTCCAACTTTTGGACAGTGTTGCGTTACATTCACTTACTTAAAAACTAAACGGCAACTTTTATAATGAAGGGTAGCAGAGTAATTACAGTCTTCTTACAAATTACACACTTGGGACTATTGTAAGTCCATTTGTCATTTTTAATATCACCTTCCACTGTTGCAAATAGAACACAAAGCAATCGTTATTTCGGAGCAGAAACAAAGTCTCGCTACTTGCGCTAAGACAACATTCACCTCTACGCTGGCCTCTTGGAAACATTATCCATATATCATGTTATTTTTAATTATAGCTTGCTCCTAAAACTAATCTCCAGTTGCCCTCGTAAACAGCTTTGTTTTTTCTCCCCCATCAATTTAATCATCATTGCCTTCCATTCTTACACGTTCTGAACCTTATTAAAATCTGTTAATTTACTATTTCTCTGCTGCAAATGTAACCGGGGTTGTGGTCAGGGAGAGGAGAGCGGGTGGTTATTGATTATTGATTAGTACGGGTGTCAGGGGTTATGCAGGAGAATGGGGTTAGGAGGGAGAGCTACATCAACCATGATTGAATGGTGGAGTAGACTTGATGGGCCGAATGGCTGAATTCTGCTCCTACCACTTATGACCGTTTCCTGGCTTGGGCAGTGTGAGGTCACCCATTCCTTCTCTCCAGAGATGTTGCCTGTCCCGCTGAGTTACTCCTGCATTTTGTGTCTATCTTCGAAGTTTTAATTAACCTGGGTAAAAGGCATCTTCTGTGCTACTGATGGAACGGGTTGTGGTTGAGTCACGGAGAGCAAAGATCCAGAAGAGCCTTGGAACGGCTCAGCAGTTGGAGCCGCTGCCTCACAGCGCCAGAGACCCGGTTCGATCCTGACCTCGGGTGCTGCCTGAGTGGAGTTTGCACCTTCTTCCTGTGACAGAAGGCTGCAGAAGCCAAGTCCGTGGATATTTTTAAGGCAGAGATAGATGGATTCTTGATTGGTACGGGTGACAGGGGTTTTGGGGAGAAGGCAGGAGAATGGGGTTAGGAGGGAGAGATAGATCAGCCACGATTGAATGGCGGAGCAGACTTGATGGGCCGAATGGTCTAATTCTGCTCCGAGACTTTATGGTTGCATGGCTTTCCTCCATGTGCTCTTTTTTCTCCTACATCCCAGAGACATGCGGATTTGGAGAATAATTGCCCCGAGCGTTTCATGAGTGTAGGCAAAAGTACTTTCAAAGTTTTTTTCAACTTTCCCTCACGGTTCTGGTAGACCCTGAGCGAGTTCGGTACTCCGACTGCGCGTGCCCAGATAAGCACTCTCGCCGGCTGTGCTGCTGCATGGGTGCAGACCTGCGTTTCGTCCGTGGTCGGGGTCGGGCCCGGGTCTCCAACGCCGTTGAGTTGCTGCTGGGCTGACGGGACACTGGCCCAGAGCAGTGGGGTTGACGCTTCTAGTCCACGCTGGCTGTGGCCTTGGGCCGCACCGATCGGGGATGGGGCGCTCGGGAGGGGCCGGGGCCGGGCCGGGGACGGTCCAGTGGTGATTCGGCAGCGCTTGCGGCTCCAGGGATCCGGGTCCGATCCCCGCTACGGATGAGACGCAGGTCAGTGTGCATGGGGCAGCACGGTTGCCGAGAGTGTTTATCGCCAGTGACCTTTGACAAATCCCATGATTCCTTGCGTTTTTCGGAATACCGAACTCACTTATTAAACTCGTGTCAGTATTCATCATCAGATGGAGTGTCATGGAACTCGTGCGGAAACAAAGAACTGCAGCTGCTGTTTAATAAAAAAAGACACAAAGTGCTGGAGTAACGCAGCGCAGCAGGCAGCATCTCTGGGGAACATGGATAGGCCATGTTTCAGGTCGGGATCCATTTTCAGACTGATTATTTAGTTAGTTTTAGTCTATTGTCACGTGTACCGAGGTACAGTGAAAAGCTTTTGTTGCGTGCTAACCAGACAGCGGAACGACAGTCTGAAGAAGGCTCTCGACCCGAAACATCACCCATTCCTTCTCTCCAGAGATGCTGCCGGTCCCGCTGAGTAACTCCAGCATTTTATGTCTGTCAGCGGAGAGACAATACATGATTCCAATCGAGCCATTCACAGTGTACAGATACATGATAAGGGAATAACGTTTAGTGTAAGGTAAAGCCGGTAACGTCCGGTCAAAGATAGTGCGAGGTCCACGATGAGGCAGTTCGTAGTTCAGGGATGCTCTCTGGTTGCGGTAAGATGATGGGGGAGAAAGCTGGGAAAGAGACGTGGACGGAGGGACTTGGCAAGAGATAGTCATCTACTGCATCCGCTGCTGTAGATGGCAGCTGATCTACTTCGGTGAGACGAAACGTAGGCTTGGCGATCGTTTCGCCGAACACCTCCGCTCGGTCGGCATTAACCAACCTGATCTCCCGGTGGCTCAGCACTTCCACTCCCCCTCCCATTCCGAATCTGACCTCTCGGTCCTGGGCCTCCTCCACGGCCAGAGTGAGCAACACCGGAAATTGGAGGTGCAGCACCTTATATTCCGCTTGGGCAGTCTGCATCCCAGTGGCCTGAACATTGACTTCTCCAATTTCCGGTAGCCCTTGCCGTCTCCTCCCCTTCTAAGCTCTCCCTCAGCCCTCTGGCTACTCCTCTTCCTTTCTTCCTCCTGCCCCCCCCCCCCCCCCCACCCTGCATCAGTCTTAAGAAGGGTTTTGGTCCGAAACGTTGCCTATCTCCTTCGCTCCATGGATGCTGCCGCACCCGCTGAGTTTCTCCAGCAATTTTGTCTACCAAGTGATAGGTGGATACGGATGAAGGAAGGGTCGATAGGAGAAGGTATATTTTCCCACCTCACCACCACAAACGAAGACTTCCTTCCAACGAACGAGGTCAAAGGAGCAGAATTAGGCCGCTCGGCCCATCCAGCCTACCCCGCCATTCAATCACGACCGATCTATCTCTCCCTCCTAACCCCATTCTCCCGCCTTCTCCCCATAGCCTCTGACACCTGTACTAATCAAGAATCTATCTGTCTCTGTTTTAGAAAACCAAACTGTGTTTAGTTTCACACCACTACTTTCCCACCAGTCACGCAGGTGTCCTCTACAATAAAGGCTTGGCCTTTCCTCACCTCCCCACTTTAAACATAATAAAGCTCACAATTGTTTCTATTGTTGAATCAATTTTTCTCCCACTGAATAGAAAAGAATGATGATCTTTGTTCTTTTCAATATTCCCGATCTCACAAGAGTGTAAAGTAATATTTTTGAAGATATTAAGGATCGCTTGCTTAATATCAAGTAATTGTTCCAACTTCAAACCGGCCTTAAACTGAACTCCATCTCTGATTTCTATGCCTGCTGAGGCAGTAAGATCAATGACCTCCATTTTTTTTAATCGAGAATCGGGCAGTATTTCCTCTGTTTTGAAAACCATTCTGCCGCAGAAACGCTTTGTTTGCCCCGGATCCTTCACACAGAAGGTGGCATCATTGTGATTTTCTTTCAATAATTGTTCGCAAAATGGAGATTAGGTTTAGTGTAGTTCAGAGATACAGCGCGGAAACAGGCCCTTCGGTCCACCGAGTACGTGCTAGCCAGTGATCCCCGCACACACTAACACTATCCTATACAAGGGGCAATTTTACATTCTATACCAAGCCAATTAACCTACAAACCTTCAGGTCTTTGGAGTGTGGGAGGAAACCGAAGATCTCGCAGAAAACCCACGCAGGTCACGGGGAGAACGTGCAAACTCCGTACAGACAGCACCCGTAGCCGGGATCGAACCCGGGTCACTGGCGCTGTAAGACAGCAACTCTACCGCTGCGCCACCATGTCGCCCAATTCACCGTCGGACTTTATAACAAAAGAATCTAGAACGTTATTTAACTCTTGAACTTAAAAGATAAGAGATGCTGTTTGGACCCTTTGTCAGTTAAAGGAAGTGGAACTGTTCACCACTTTCTGTGAAGTTTGGATCACATCTTGAATTTCTAGACAAGGAGGAGAATGATTTTGATGCAAAGCACAACTTAGGCCGCGGCAGAGGAAAGAGTCGTGCCTTCAAAACCTTCGCAGTTGGCACGCCGTCTAACTTGGCATTCAGAGCAGTGTTGATCCACTTCAGGAAATGCAGAACGTCTAATTTATTATCAGCTAACACGGAGGAAAGAATGTGTTAGGTTTGAGATAATCACTTCTCCCATAAAGCGAGGCTCACCAGAATAAATTGATACCAATTCACGTGAATCGCATATCATACAATAGTGAAAGACGCGGTCTGCTGTTTATTAAATGAAATAATTACCGTGCCATTTTGAAATGGTAAAACTAGCACAACCAGATCAGCTTCAGCCAGAAGGTGGACACAAGGTGCCGGAGTAACTCGGCGGGTCAATAGACAATAGAAAATTGGAGCAGCAGGAGGCCATTCAGCCCTTCGAGCCAACACTGCCAATCAATGTGATCATGGCTGATCATCCCCAATCAGTACCCCGTTCCTGCCTTCTCCCCATATCTCCTGATTCTGCTATCTCTAAGAGCCCTATCTAGCTCTCTCTTGAAAGCATCCAGAGAACCGTCCTCCACCTGCAGAGAATTCCGCAGACTCCCAACTCTCTGTGAGAAAAAGTGTTTCCTCCTCTCTGTTCTAAATGGCTTACCCCTTATTCTTAAACTGTGGCCCCTGGTTCTGGACTCCCCCAACACCGGGAACATGTTTCCTGCCTCTAGTGTGTCCAAACCCTTAACAATCTTATATGTTTCAATAAGATGCCCTCTCATCCTTCTAAACTCCAGAGTATACAAGCCCAGCCGCTCCATTCTCTCAGCATATGACAGTCCCGCCATCCCGGGAATTAACCTTGTAAACCTACACTGCACTCCCTCAATAGCAAGAATGTCCTTACTCAAATTACGGAACAAAAACTGCACACAATACTCCAGGTGTGGTCTCACTAGGGCTCTGTCCAACTGCAGAAGGACCTCTTTGCTCCTATACTCGAGTCCTCTTGTTATAAAGGCCAACATGCCGTTCACTTTCTTCACTGCCTGCTGTACCTGCATGCTTACTTTCATAGACTGATGTACAAGGACCCCCAGATCCCGTTGTACTTCCCCTTTTCCCAACTTGATGCCATTTAGATAGTAATCTGCCTTCCTGTTTTTGCTACCAAAGTGGATAACCTCACATTTATCCGCATTAAACTGCGTCTGCCATGCATCTGCCCACTCCCCCAACCTGTCCGAGTCACCCTGCATTCTCATAGCATCCTCCTCACAGTTCACACTGCCACCCAGCTTTGTGTCATGTGCAAATTTGCTAATGTTACTTTGAATCCCTTCATCCAAATCATCGATGTACAAACCTGCAAATCTTTGGAGTGTGGGAGGAAACCGAAGATTCCCCTATTCTGGGCAAGAGATTCTGTGCATCTACTCAGATCTATTCCACTCATCACTTTTCTACGTGATTGTGAGGTTCGGTATCAACTCATCCTCTATGCGATCAATTATTCTTTCGATTTTTTAGTAAGCATTTTATCTGTTTGTTTTGACAACCGAAAATTTTCAGATCTTAAGTTTCATCAAAATATATTAAGTTGTGTTAATATTATATTCTTAAATTTCAGGTCATGGTACAGGCTAGATATAGTCATTTAAATTCAGCCATAATTAATAGTGACATTATATGCTGTTTAGAGATACAGCGTGGAAACAGGCCATTTGGCCCACCGGATCCGCGCCGACCTGCGATCCCCGCACATTAACACTATCCTACATGCGCTAAGGACAATTTACAATTTTACCAAGCCAAAACTGTACGTCTTTGGAGTGTGGGACACATACTTCAGGAGGACACAAAATGGGGAATACGCCCCAATCTCTATCAATGGGGACAGTGTGGAGAGAGTGTCCAGCTTTAGGTTTCTGGGCACACACATTTTGGAGGACCTCACATGGTCCACCAACACCGCTGCGCTGGTCAAAAAGGCACAGCAACGACTGTTCTTCCTAAGAACATTGAAACGGACAGGTCTTCCCCAACAGCTGCTGACGACCTTCTACCACAGAGAGCATTAACGTACGGCATCTCTGTGTGGTATCTCAGCTGCACGGATGCGGAGAGGAGAGCTCTTCAGCACGTCGTCCACAGAGCGCAGAAGATTATTGGGACACCGCTACCAGCCTTGGAGGGCATCTACCACACACGGTGCCTCAGGAAGGCCATCAGCATCCACAAAGTTCGAACTCCTACCTTCCGGCAGTCGTTACAAGGCCTTCTACGGCCGCACCTCCAGACTCAGGAACAGCTTCATCCCCAGAGCTATCGCTGCTTTGAACCGGCCCTGCTGAGTGCCCCCCCCCCCACCCCCATGAACTGTATTCATGCACATCGACCCGGCACAGACATATTTGCACTTTACACTGTTTTACTGTTTCACTGTTCTTTTTTTAAATTTAAATTTTTTATATAAATCATGTTTCTCGGGGTATCTAAATTTGATTAGTTGTTTAAGTTATGACTATCATATGGAAGTTGCATACCACGTCTCATGCACCTATGTGCAATGACAATAAAAGATATTATTAATATATTATTATTATTATTATTATTATTATTATTATTATTATTATTATGATTATATTTTCAAGGAGGCATTGAAAACACCCTTGAATTGTTTCATCTGTCCACCTTCTTCTTCTTCTTTCGTGTCCATCTTCCAGGTTTCAAATGTTGACCTCGCTGTCATCGTCCGTCCTGAAAAGGTCGCAAGCTTCCATCGACAATCAGTGGAAGCCATCACTTGTTGCAACAGATGATGGTGGTGGCAGAATTAGCTCGGGATACTTCCAGTTTCCAGCCCCCCCCCCGCGACGTGGACGCTTCTGCCAAGGGACCTTCTGTAATCTTCTGTTGACAGAGATTAGTGTGGACACCGCCTTCAGAAATCTCATGCAGGTGATGTGGTGGGGACATCTGGAGACTTATTGTCCGTTTTTTAATCTGCAGGGGATGATGATATTGGGTGCATCGTGTGAAGATGCGGTTGCTGATATCTCAATGGGTTCAGGTTCCAGCTGTAGGTTGTCCAGGTCTCCAAAGCACACAGGAGTGGATGTGAATGATTGCAAGATACAGGCCCTTCAGCCCACCGTGTCCACACAGGCCATCACTCAACTGTTCACAACAGTTCTACGTTATCCCACTTTCTCATCAATTCCATTCTCCGCAATTTACAGCGGGCCAATTAATCTACACATCCCGCACGTCTTTGCGATGCGTAGATGAATTAATTGTCACTGTCACTGACAATAATAACTTGGAGAGAGACCCTTGAAAAAACATTAAAATCTCCCAATAGACAGACATAGACAATACGTGCAGGAGTAGGCCAATCGGCCCTTCGAGCCAGCACCGCCATTCAATATGATCATGGCTGATCATCCACAATCAGTACCCCGTTCCTGCCTTCTCTCCATATCCCTTCTCTCCATATCCCTTATATCTTATATGTTTCCATAAGATCCCCTCTCATCCCCTCTCATCCATCTAAATTCCAGGGTATACAAGCCCAGCCGCTCCAATCTATCAACATATGACAGTCCCGCCACCCTGGGAATTAACCTGGTGAACCTACGCTGCACTGCCTCAATAGCAAGAATGTCCTTCCTCAAGTTTGGAGACCAAAACTGCACACAATACAGGTGTGGTCGTGTAGGTGTGAATGACAAAATGCATCACCATCTATTCTTTCCCAGCACAATGTTCAAAGATCGCCCTCCTTCCTCCCACCTGGCTCATGGACAATGTAGCAATAGTATTTTCTTTCATTATTTGATCTATAGCTCTCTATATCACCGTCTATATCTCTCATCTCTCCTTTCCCCTGACTCTTAGGCTGAAGAGGGGTCTCGACCCGAAACATCTCCCATTCCTTCTCTCTCGAGATGCTGCCTCCAGTATTTTGCGTCTATCCAAGGAACTGCAGAGACTGGTTTACAGAAAAAGACCAGAAGTGAAATACTCCAGGGGATGCTGCCTGACCCGTTGAGTTGCAGCAGCACTTTGTGCCTTTTCTAAAAACATTAATCCTCACTTCCACCATGTGTTGGATTTTCGAGAGCAGGCACGCAAACAAAAGGTAATCTTCAACCTCTTTGAACATTGCTATATAATACATCCTTCTGCCCTCATCTCAAGGAAGCATAATAGACTTTGCAGCAGAGTAATGTAATCCCCTTTGCATATCCCAGGGGTTCTCACTCTTTACCCAAAGCTAAAATAGCCTGTTGTAATATAGATCCAAATAAGATGTCAGTTCATTCACAGCAACCTCGTACAATGCTGCTGCCACTTTGACAGCCATTGGACAGAGCAACATTTTATTTTGTTTAGTTAAGAGTCTACTTAGTCTACTTTAGAGTGTAGTTTAGTCTACTCTAGAGTCTAGTTCAGAGTCTAGAGTCTAGTTTAGTTTGGAGTCTAGTCTTGTTTAGAGTCTAGTTTAGTCTACGTTAGAGTCTAGCTTAGAGTCTAGTTCACAGTCTTGTTTAGAGTCTACTGATACAGCATAGAAACAGGCCCTCTGGCCCACCAAGTCCCAGGCTGACCAGCGATCACCCGTTCGCACTAGTTCCACCTCATCCCACTTTCTCATCTATTCCCGACACACTTGGGGCAATTAACCTGCAAACCCGCACGTCTTTGGGATGTGGGGAGAAACCAGAGCGCCCGGAGGAAACCCACCTGGTCGTAGGGGGAATGCGCTAATGCCACACAGGCAATATCCGAGGTCAGGATCGAACCTGCGTCTCTGGTGCTCTGAGCAGGCAGCCCTACCACTGCGCCACTGGGCTGCCTTCTTTACTTGTCAAAAAACTTGTCAAAGGAAATCCATACCGCTCCTTGAAGAATTGTTTTTTTTTTAAAGAAATTAAAATTAACATGCTCCAATCACCTGCTCTGCGATCTGCCATTTTATATTAAAAGAAGCTCGTAATGTCCCCAAGCTTGCTTGATGCTATCTGGAAATGGTAACGAAAGATGTTACTATTAACCTTTGCGCGGCACGGTGGCGCAGTGCCCGTGGCCCAGGTTTCACCTTGACTACGGCTGCTCACCATGCAAAATGTGTACGCTTTCCTTATACCGCGTGGGTTTTCTCCGGATGCTCCGGTTTCCTTTCACGTTCCTAAGAGGTGCAGGTTCACAAGTTCACAGGTTATAGGAGTAGAATTAGGACATTCGCCCCATCGAGTCTACTCTGCCATTCAATCATGGCTAATCTCTGCCTCCTAATCCCATTTTCCTGCCTTCTCTTCATAGCCCTTGGCACCCGTTCTAATCAAGAATCTATCTGTCTCCACTGACGTCGCCTCCACAGCCCTCTGTGGCGATGAGTTCCACAGATTAACTACCCTCATTTAAGAAGTTCCTCCTCGCCTCATTTCTAAAAGAGTCCCCTTTAATTCTGAGGCTATGACCTCTGGTCCTAGACTCTCCCACCAGTGGAAACATCCTTTCCACATCCACTTAGATAAAGCCTTTCGTTATTCGATCCGGACTAATTTCTGGGGTATTTTGCCGCTACAAATTGACCCTGGTGTGCAGGATATAACAGTTGGCTGACAAGAACTGGTGTGAATGGGTGATCGATGGCCAGCATGGACTCGGTGGGCAGAAGGGCCTGTGTCCATGCTGTATTTCTAAATTCTAACCGTTGCTATGGTTACATTGATTTGAAACACAGATCATGGACCAGAGTACCCAAATAATCCTCTGTTACAGTATAGCTGTCATCTCCCGAATCCTAGCGTACATCTGACCCTTTGGACATCTATATAACTAAAAGTCTCATCTTGACCACTTCCTGTCTGTGCTGTACATTGATTGTAGAAAAAATGCTACCATATAGCGCTATGATTTTTAGCCATCTTACTCACAGTCCTCCTCCGCTAAGGCAGCCCCGAGGATTTTTCCAAACGATGAAAAATAAAAAAGGTTATGAGTGTTTAAAAAATCTTGAGATCAGTTGATTGGTCCTCTCTCCTGTCGATCACCACAATGAAGGTAACGCCCATTCCGGGGGGGGTGGGGCAGGACTATAAAAATTCCGGATGCCTGGACGTGAAATGCTATGAAATTGAACTTGGTGGCCTGCACTCTGCTTGAAATGCTGTGAAATTGAATTTGGTGGCCTGCACTCTGCTTGAAATGGAATTTTAAGGAATAGCTGTGAGTGAACTGCCAGCCCACCAGCCCTGAGTGATTGATCTGCCAGCCCACCAGCCCTGAGTGACTGAACTGCCAGCCCATCAGCCCTGAGTGACTGAGCTGACAGGCCACCAGGCCTGAGTGACTGCGCTGCCAGCCGACCAGGCCTGAGTGACTGAGCTGCCAGCCCAATAATCCATTTGGCCTACAATGTCCATACTAGCTCTCTGGAACCAGTCCCTTCGGCCCACAACACCCATACTAGTGCTCCAGAAATCCCCCCCCATCCCCCACTGGCCACCAATATTGGAATGGGTGGAGAGGTGGAATATTGCGTTGGGGGACCAGCCCTCCCATGTGAACATGGGACCCAACGGGTCCCACTTAGTCTAGTACTATATAACCAGCATAATTAAGGACAAGTCTCACCCCGACACGGTGGGCTGAAGCTCCGCACTGTACCTCTAAACTAAACAGCTTTTCACTGCACTTCGGAACGCATGACAATCAACTAAACTAAATCAGACATAAAGGCAAACATTTAGTTTGCTGGTAACAAGACGCAGCTGAAATGAATTCTACTATAAAAAAGCAGTACACGGGGAAGAAATAGACTTAAATGACATTAGAAAGTTAAAGGGTATTTCTTGTCCTAATTGTCAGGTAGAGTTGAGTCATTTTGACAGAAGGATAAATCAACATGACAAAATAATACGAGATTGAAATATTGTCAAAAAAACCCCAAAGCGAATCACCACCCATGTTTATATTGGATTCAAAGTGCTTCCACCTTTGAATTGGGGGTGGGGGGTGGAGGGGGGGGGGGGATAATAAAAATATGTTGTATGATGGATGTACGATTGATACATTAAGTGACAGTCTGATGATAACATGGGTCGCTGGGGCTCTCTGAAATATACCGCAGAGTCGAGTATTGCCCTGGGCAGTGGGTGAGACTGGGATGTATGAAGCATTCTCCTCTGATCTGCCCCCAAAACACTGCAGGAAGGATACAAGGGCTTTGATAGGAGCCCCGCGTACATTCAACAGCGTGACTGAAAGCCTCGGGGGGGTCATTTGTTGAACAGGGGTTACATAAACTTGGCCGGTTTCTCCTCGAGTTGAAAAGCCCGAGGAGAGAATATAAAGGTCATTGCCTATAAATTTGGTGGTGGAGTGATATTTAATTCTGCGCCGTGAGATTGAAAATGACATGAAGTCCTTTGCCAACCATATCCACATCATTTTGATCGAGAGCTGCATGATTTACATTCAGTGTTGCCGAGAGGACATTTCACTGGGAAAATATGGAGTTTTCTTGCTGCAGGAGGGAACTGCAGGCGCTGGTTTCCACCGAAGATAGTCACAAAATGCTGGAGTAACTCAGCGGGACGGGCAGCACCTCTGGAGGGAAGGAATGGGCGACGTTTCGGGTCGAGACCCTCCTTCGGACTGAGGGTCAGGGGAGAGGGGGAGACTTGAGATATGGAAGGGTGAGGTGTGAAAACGACAGATCAAAGGGGAAGATGATCAAGGATATGCAGAATGGTTCATCGTTAGCTGGGGAGGGGGGAGGGGGGTGGAAACGACGAGCACAATCGGAAAAATTAATCATGAGGATTAATAAATCCTCCTGATTAATCCGAATAAACTAGTCGGACAACGAAGGATGGAGTAACTCAGCGGGTGAGGCAGCATCTCAGGAGAGATGGAATGGACCACGTTTTGGGTCGAGACATTTCTTCAGACTGATGTGGGATAGGGACGGAGAGAGAGGGAAAGCAAGGGTTACATGAAGTTAGAGAAATCGATATTCATACCATTGGGAGACAAAAGTGCTGGAGAAACTCAGCGGGTGAGGCAGCATCTATGGAGCGAAGAAAATAGGTAACGTTTCAGGCCGAAACCCTTCTTCATACCACTGGATAGTAAGCATTGTGTTTACAAATAAGGTAGCATGGATTATATTGTCTAAGGGTGGGGGGAAATAATGCACGAAATAGGAAAAGTGGAAATATGAGTAGCTCACTTGAATATTAGATTTGATCGTAAACCCCATGCGAACATGACTACAACTATACCATGGAAACAGGCCCTTCAGCTCACCGGGTCCCCACTCACCATCAATTCACACTGGTTCCACGTTATCCCGCTTTCTCATCCACTCCCTACGCACCAGGGGCAATTTGCCGAGGGTCGCTCCATCACACAAACCAACCTCCTTTCCATTGACTCCATCTACACCTCGCGCTGCCAAGGCAAAGCCAGCAGCAAAACCAAGGGCGGGTCGCACCCCGGCCGCTCCCTCTCCCCCCCCCCCCTCTCCCATCGGGCAAAAGGTACAGCAGTGTGAAAACCCACACCTCCAGATTCAAGGACAGTCTCTTCCCAGCTGTTACCAGGCAACCGAATCATCCTACCACTACCAGGGAGCAGTGCTGAACTACTATCTATCTACCTCATTGGAGACCCTCAGAATAATCTCGATCGAACTTTACTTCCATTCTGTACCACAAAACCAAGCTATAGTTAGCCTACAGCACGGTGGCACAGTGGTAGAGTTGCTGCCTCACAGCTCTAACAATGCCAGTGACCCCGGTTCGATCCCAACTACGGTGCTGTCTGTACGGAGTTTGCATGTTCTCCCTGTGACCTGTGTGGGTTTGTACTTTCATTGTACAGTATTTAATGTTTTAACATCAATACTTCAGATTTATTTTCTATTGCAGTATTATATTAATACTTAGATGTTACAAGTCAAAAAGGCACAACAGAGGATGTACTTCCTGCGGCAGCTGAGGAAGCACAATCTGCCACAGGCAATGATGGTCCAATTCTACACGGCCATCGTAGAGTCTGTCCTCACCTTCTCCATCATGGTCTGGTTTGGCTCAGCCACCAAGCACGACACCCGGAGGCTGCAGCGAATCGTCCGATCAGCAGAGAAGGTTATTGGCTGCAACCTTCCCTCCATTGATGAACTGTACACTGCAAGGGCCAGGAAGCGAGCGGGCAAGATCATCTGTGAATGGGCAGATGCATGGCAGATGCAGTATAATAGAAACATAGAAACATAGAAATTAGGTGCAGGAGTAGGCCATTCAGCCCTTCGAGCCTGCACCGCCATTCAATATGATCATGGCTGATCATCCAACTCAGTATCACCTGCCTTCTCTCCATACCCTCTGATCCCCTTAGCCACAAGGGCCACATCCAACTCACTCTTAAATATAGCCAATGAACTGGCCTCAACTACCCTCTGTGGCAGAGAGTTCCAGAGACTCACCACTCTCTGTGTGAAAAAAGTCTTTCTCATCTCGGTCTTAAAGGATTTCCCCCTTATCCTTAAGCTGTGACCCCTTGTCCTGGACTTCCCCAACATCGGGAACAATCTTCCTGCATCTAGCCTGTCCAACCCCTTAAGAATTTTGTAAGTTTCTATAAGATCCCCTCTCAATCTCCTAAATTCCAGAGAGTTATAAACCGAGTCTATCCAGTCTTTCTTCATAAGACAGTCCTGACATCCCAGGAATCAGTCTGGTGAACCTTCTCTGCACTCCCTCTATGGCAATAATGTCCTTCCTCAGATTTGGAGACCAAAACTGTACGCAATACTCCAGGTGTGGTCTCACCAAGACCCTGTACAACTGAAGTAGAACCTCCCTGCTCCTGTACTCAAATCCTTTTGCTATGAAAGCTAACATACCATTCGCTTTTTTCACTGCCTGCTGCACCTGCATGCCTACTTTCAATGACTGGTGTACCATGACACCCAGGTCTCGCTGCATCTCCCCTTTTCCTAATCGGCCACCATTTAAATAATAGTCTGCTTTCCTGTTTTTGCCACCAAAGTGGATAACCTCACATTTATCCACATTAATACTGCATCTGCCAAACATTTGCCCACTCACCCAGCCTATCCAAGTCACCTTGCAGTCTCCTAGCATCCTCCTCACAGCGAACACTGCCCCCCAGCTTAGTGTCATCCGCAAACTTGGAGATATTGCCTTCAATTCCCTCATCCAGATCATTAATATATATTGTAAACAGCTGGGGTCCCAGCACTGAGCCCTGCGGTACCCCACTAGTTACTGCCTGCCATTGTGAAAAGGACCCGTTTACTCCTACTCTTTGCTTCCTGTTTGCCAGCCAGTTCTCTATCCACATCATACTGAACCCCTAATACCGTAATGCTTTAAGTTTGTATACTAATCTCTTATGTGGGAACCTTGTCGAAAGCCTTCTGGAAGTCCAGATATACCACATCCACTGGTTCTCCATTATCCACGCTACTAGTTACATCCTCGGAAAAATTCCACAAGATTCGTCAGACATGATTTACTTTTGTAAATCCATGCTGACTTTGTCCAATGATTTCACCACTTTCCAAATGTGCTGCTATCCCATCTTTAATAACTGACTCTAGCAGTTTCCCCACTACCGATGTTAGACTAACTGGTCTGTAATTCCCCGTTTTCTCTCTCCCTCCCTTCTTAAAAAGAGGGGTTACATTTGCTACCCGCCAATCCTCAGGAACTACTCCAGAATCTAAAGAGTTTTGAAAGATTATCACTAATGCATCCACTATTTCCTGAGCTACTTCCTTAAGTACTCTGGGATGCAGCCTATCTGGCCCTGGGGATTTATCGGCCCTTTAATCTATTCAATTTACCCAACACCACTTCCCGACTGACCTGGATTTCACTCAATTCCTCCTTTGACCCACAGTCCCCTGCTATTTCAGGCAGATTATTTATGTCTTCCTTTGTGAAGACGGAACCAAAGTAGTTATTCAATTGGTCCGCCATATCCTTGTTCCCCATGATCAACTCACCTGTTTCTGACTGCAAGGGACCTACATTTGTTTTAACTAACCTCTTTCTCTTCACATATCTATAAAAACTTTTGCAGTCAGTTTTTATGTTCCCTGCCAGTTTTCTTTCATAATCTATTTTTCCTTTCCTAATTAAGCCCTTTGTCCTCCTCTGCTGGTCTCTGAATTTCTCCCAGTCCTCTGGTATGCTGCTGCTTTTTCTGGCTACTTTGTATGCATCATCCTTTGCTTTGATACTATCCCTGATTTCCCTTGTTATCCACGGATGCACTACCTTCCCCGATTTATTCTTTTGCCAAACTGGGATGAACAATTTTGTAGTTCATCCATGCAGTCTTTAAATGTCTTCCATTGTATATCCACCGTCAACCCTTTTAGAATTAATTGCCAGTCAATCTTGGCCAATTCACTCTCATACCCTCAAAGTTACCTTTCTGTGGATAAATGTGAGGTTATCCACTTTGGTGGCAAAAACATGAGCGTAGGCTATTATCTGAATGGTGGCAGATTAGGAAAAGGGGAGATGCAACGAGACCTGGGTGTCATGGTACACCAGTCATTGAAAGTAGGCATGCAGGTGCAGCAGGCTGTGAAGAAAGCGAATGGTATGTTGGCATTCATAGCAAAAGGATTTGAGTACAAGAGCAGGGAGGTTCTACTGCAGTTGTACAGGGTCTTGGTGAGACCACACCTGGAGTATTGCGTACAGTTTTGGTCTCCAAATCTGAGGAAAGACATTCTTGCCATAGAGGGGGTTCAGAGAAGGTTCACCAGACTGATCCTGGGATGTCAAGACTTTCATATGAAGAAAGACTGGATAGACTCGGCTTGTACTCACTGGAATTTAGAAATTAAGGGGGGATCTTATAGAAACATACGAAATTCTTAAGGGGTTGGACAAGCTAGATGCAGGAAGATTGTTCCCGATGTTTGGGGGAGTCCAGAACAAGGGGTCACAGTCTAAGGAAAAGGGGGAATTCCTTTAGGACCGAGATGAGGAAAACATTCTTTACACAGAGAGTGATGAGTCTGTGGAACCTCCCTGCTCTTGTACTCAAATCCTTTTGCTATGAATGCCAACATACCATTCGCTTTCTTCACAGCCTGCTGCACCTGCATGCCTACTTTCAATGACTGGTGTACCATGACACCCGGGTCTCATTGCATCTCCCCTTTTCCTAATCGGCCACCATTCAGATAATAGTCTGCCCTCCTGTTTTTGCCACCAAAGTGGATAACCTCACATTTATCCACATTATACTGCATCTGCCATGCATCTGCCCATTCACAGATGATCTTGCCCGCTCGCTTCCTGGCCCTTGCAGTGTACAGTTCATCAATGGAGGGAAGGTTGCAGCCAATAACCTTCTCTGCTGATCGGACGATTCGCTGCAGCCTCCGGGTGTCGTGCTTGGTGGCTGAGCCAAACCAGACCATGATGGAGAAGGTGAGGACAGACTCTACGATGGCCGTGTAGAATTGGGAGATTGGGTTCCCTCAGCTGCTGCAGGAAGTACATCCTCTGTTGTGCCTTTTTGACTTGTAACATCTAAGTATTAATATAATACTGCAATAGAAAATAAATCTGAAGTATTGATGTTAAAACATTAAATACTGTACAATGAAAGTACAAACCCACACAGGTCACAGGGAGAACATGCAAACTCCGTACAGACAGCACCGTAGTTGGGATCGAACCAGGGTCACTGGCATTGTTAGAGCTGTGAGGCAGCAACTCTACGGCTGTGCCACCGTGCTGTAGGCTTACTATAGCTTGGTTTTGTGGTACAGAATGGAAGTAAAGTGCGATCGAGATTATTCTGAGGGTCTCCAATGAGGTAGATAGATAGTAGTTCAGCACTGCTCCCTGGTAGTGGTAGGATGATTCGGTTGCCTGGTAACAGCTGGGAAGAGACTGTCCTTGAATCTGGAGGTGTGGGTTTTCACACTGCTGTACCCTTTGCCTGATGGAGAGGGGGGGGGGGGGGGGGGGGGGGGGGGGGGTGGGGGGGAGGGGGGGGGGGGGGGGGGGGGGGGGGGGGGGGGGGGGGGGGAGAGGAGCGGCCGGGTGCGACCCGCCCCTTGGTTTGCTGCTGGCTTTGCCGTGGCAGCGCGAGGTGTAGATGGAGTCAATGGAAAGGAGGTTGGTTTGTGTGATGGAGTGACCCTCGGCAAATTGCCCCTGGTGCGTAGGGAGTGGATGAGAAAGCAGGATAACGTGGAACCAGTGTGAATTGATGGTGAGTGGGAACCCGGTGAGCTGAAGGGCCTGTTTCCATGGTATAGTTGTGGTCATGTTCGCATGGGGTTTACGATCAAATCTAATATTCAAGTGAGCCACTCATATTTCCACTTTTCCTATTTCGTGCATTATTTCCCCCCACCCTTAGACAATATAATCCATGCTACCTTATTGGTAAACACAATGCTTACTATCCAGTGGTATGAAGAAGGGTTTCGGCCTGAAACGTTACCTATTTTCTTCGCTCCATAGATGCTGCCTCACCCGCTGAGTTTCTCCAGCACTTTTTGTCTCCCAATGGTATGAATATCGTTTCTCTAACTTCATGTAACCCTTGCTTTCCCTCTCTCTCCGTCCCTATCCCACATCAGTCTGAAGAAATGTCTCGACCCAAAACGTCATCCATTCCATCTCTCCTGAGATGCTGCCTCACCCGCTGAGTTACTCCATCCTTCGTTGTCCGACTAGTTTTTATTCGGATTAATCAGGAGGATTTATTAATCCTCATGATTAATTTTTCTTCCCACTGCTCCTCGTTTCCACCTCCCCCCGCCCCCACCCCAGCTAACGATGAACCATTCTGCATATCCTTGATCATCTTCCCCTTTGATCTGTCGTTTTCACACCTCACCCTTCCATATCTCAAGCCTCCCCCTCTCCCCTGACCATCAGTCCGAAGGAGGGTCTTGACCCGAAACGTCGCCCATTCCTTCCCTCCAGAGGTGCTGCCCGTCCCGCTGAGTTACTCCCAGCATTTTGTGACTATCTTCGGTGGAAACCAGCACTTGCAGTTCCCTCCTGCAGCAAGAAAACTCCATATTTTCCCTAACCCTAACCCTAACCCTAACCCTAACCCTAACCCTAACCCTAACCCTAACCCTAACCCTAACCCTAACCCTAACCCGATGGGTTGATTGCATTCATCAAAACAGGGTGGACCACATGAAGGTTGCCATCTCCCACCCCTTCAATATGATCATGGCTGATCATCCAAAATCAGTACCCCCGTTCCTGCTTTCTCCCCAAATCCCTTGACTCCGTTTGCCCCAAGAGCTAAATGTCACTCTCTCTTGAATACATCTGTACACTATGCACATCTTGCATTGTCTTGTGGGTGGAAACCTGAGCACCCGGAGGAAACCCACGCAGGCCACGGGGAGAAGGTACAAACTCCGTGCAGGCAGCACCCGTGGACAGGATCGAACCCCTGTCTCTGGCGCTGTGAGGCAGCAGCTTTACTCCACCGTTCTCCCGCCATGAGTTGGTTTTAGCCGCTGGATCTTCACAGCGGTCCATCCTCGTGAGAAGAACCATGAATGCGTTCACCAAGCAGACACTTCTGTTTCACTGCCACTGTTTGGCTCCCACAACCTGACAGCTCGACTGAAACCTCTCGGAAATGAGTAAACAGCTTACTTCAAAACGTATACACTCTAAAAATGCGAAATATTCCAAAACTCCATCCTTCCACTGCTGGTGTTTACTCAAGTTGCTTGTCCATGCCCCTAATCTCTCCCTGCGAGTCATTCACTCAGCAAGATAAGGTTGTGGGTGGCACAGCGGTAGAGTTGCTGCCTCACAGCGCCAGAGACACGGGTTCCATCACGACTACGGGTGCGGTCTGCACGGAGTTTGTCCATTCAGCCTGCGGGTTTTCTCCAAAATCTTCGGTTTCCTTCCACGTCACAAAAATGTGCAGGTTTGTAGCTTAATTGGCTTGGTGTAAATGTAAATTGTCCCTAGTGTGTGTCGGATAGTGTTGGTGCGCGGGGATCGCTGGTCGGCGCGGACTCGGTGGGCCGAAGGGCCTGTTTCCACGCTGAATCTCTGAAAGTACAACTAAAACTTAAACTCGAGTCTCAAATTCCCTTGTGTGGCAAAATCCTCATGGTAGCAGGCTCAATGGACATCTTTTGTAGCAGACAGATAGAGGGCACGGATGATAAGAGCACTTTATTGTCACGTACTGAGGTACAGCAAAACTCTTTGTTTTTGCTTAAGAGTGCACAGAAGGGTCGCTACAGATGCCAACAAAGTTATAATAAGCACTCTTGAAGTAATGTTGGTCAGTTTCGTCACGCCAGGTCCCCCTTTGTTCTCAGCGGCCCCTCTCTCCCAGGGGAGGTCAGTGGAGATGTTGAATTGGGGGTGGGTGGGGGGGGAGGGAAGTGGGGGGAGATGTGGGGGTGGGGGATGTTCCCTTCTTTCTTCACAAAATTAAATCTCTCCTGTAAACCCCTCCACCTCCTCGTTACATCTTAATGCCTTTGTCACCGATTGATGCAAGACCTTTATGCCGCCTTTGTGCGATGAACCTTAATCTGCATTACGCTGCCATGAAGGGTGTGGAAGCTGTCCGTTTATCTCTATCTAGATAGATGATCAAAGGCAAAAAAAAATACTAGTGAGGGCTACAGAGGGAGGGGGAGAAGATAGGATGATGGGAATGCTGTGGCAGAGAGTCTGTGAGAGGCAGTGCACAGAATGGCTGCGTCATCTGCTGTAACTATTCTAGGATTCTGCAAAATCAGTCAGAGATAATCAGTTAATGTACTCTAAGAGGGGTCTCGACCCGAAACGTCACCCATTCCTTCTCTCCAGAGATGCTGCCTGTCCAGCTGAGTTACTCCAGCATTTTGTGTCTATCTTCGGTGTATAACCCAGCATCTGCAGTTCCTTTTGGTTTTATAGTTTGGTTTAGAGATACAGCGCGGAAACAGGCGCTTTGGCCCGCGCCGACTGCCGATCCCCGCACACTAACATTACCCTACACACACTAGGGTACAATTTTACATTTATACCAAACCAATTCACCTGCAGAACTGCACGTCTTTGGAGTGTGGGAGGAAACTGAAGATCGCAGAGCGAGCCCACGCAGGTCACAGGGAGAACGTACAAACTCCACACAGACAGCGCCCGCTGTCGGGATTGAACCTGGGCCTCTGGCGCTGCAAGGCAGCAACTCTACCGCTGCGCCACCCTGTCGCATATTTTGATGTCTATCTTCGGTGTTTAAGGTCATAAGTGATAGGAGTAGAATTAGGCCATTCGGCCCATCAAGTCTACTCTGCCATTCAATCATGGCTGACCATGTATGACCAGCTTCGGCAGTTCCTTCCCACACATCATTTACTCTGAGGTTCTGTAAATGACTTTGCAAGTGCAAGACCTTTAAAGTGAGCTTTGTTCACCCGATGCTTCAGCGAGATAATCAATAAATGAGCCTGACTTCCCAAGCCCCGAGCTTTGTATTGAATTAACTGGTGACATTTGCGATGCTTGCAGAGGCATTACAATTAGGCTGGCGGGCCCCAGTCTGGGGAGGGGGGGAAATGGAAGTTCACCTGGGTCTCTCGCCTCTAATCACTGGCCAATAACCTTTCCTTGAAGTGAGTGTGCATAGGTCAGATAAGAACAAGATAAGGCACAGCTCAAACCTCCACCTCAAATAGCCTCTTGTCATTCACAGCCAAGGCCCACACATTTGACGGAACTGGGCCTGTACTCGCTGGAGTTTACAAGGATGAGGGGGAGGACTTCATTGAAACTTACCGAATAGTTGAAATTCCTGGATAGTGTGGATGTGGAGAGGATGGTTCCACGTGTGGGAGAGTCTAGGAGCAGAGGGCACAGCCTCAGAATAAAAGGACGTTCCTTTAGGAAGGAGATGAGGAAGAATTTCTTTAGTCAGAGGGCGGTGAATCTGTGGAATTCATTGCCACAGACTGCTGTGGTGGCCAAGTCAATGGATATTCTTAAGGCAGAGATAGATAGATTATTTGATTAGTACGGGTGTCAGAGGTTATGGGGAGAAGGCAGGAGAATGGGGTTGAGAGGAGAAGATAGATCGATTTGCAGATGCTGGTTTAAATCGAAGATAGATGCAAAATGCTGGAGTAACTTAGCAGGACAGGCAGCATCTCTGGAGAGAAGGACTGGGTGACGTTTCGGGTCGAGACCCTTCTTCAGACCAACCCATTCCTTCTCTCCAGAGATGCTGCCTGTCCCGCTGAGTTACCCCAGCATTTTGTGTCTAACTTCGATTTAAACCAGCATCTGCAGTTCCTTCCTACACACCGTACTATGTTGTGTTCTTGGCTGGGGATTGCTTCGAGAATAGCGTGAAAATGCACACCTCCAGATTCAGGGACAATTTCTTCCCAGCTGTTATCAGGCAACTGAATCATCCTACCACAACCAGAGAGCAGTGCTGAACTACTATCTGCCTCATTGGTGACCCTCGGACTATCTTTGATCACACTTTGCTGGCTTTACCTTGCACTGAACGTTATTCCCTTATCATGTATCTGCCCACTGTGGACGGGTTCATTGTAATCATTTATTGTCTTTCCACTGGCTGGCTAGTACGCAACTAAAGCTTTTCACCGTACCTCGGTACACGTGACAATAAACTAAACTGATCTGAGGATTGTATTTTATTGATCAGATGTACTTATCCAACAAGATAACAGCCCCCACACATCGGCAGTCTGAATTCTTTCTCCAAACCTGCGATAGCATTGCCCGTGTGATAAACTTTGACTTATGTGTTCAGGATTAGTGGGATCAAGTTCCCCAATTTAAGTAAAAATCGCTCACGTCAAAGAAATTGAATAAATTAGACAAACGTATTTTTCACGTGTTTGGTTCAGTTTTAGTTTAGAGCTACAGTGCGGAAACAGGCCCTTCGGCCCCCCAGGTCCGCGCCGACCAGCGATCCCCCCGTACACTCGTGCTGTCCTACACACACTGGGGACAATTTACAATCTTTACCAAAGACAATTAGCCTACAAACCTGTACGTCTTTGGAGCCGTGGGAGGAAAACGAAGATCTCGCAGAAAAAAAAAAATGCACGCAGGTCACGGGGAGAACGTACAAATTGCGTACATTATTCACGAAATTCCAGATAGTTTTCACACAGTAGTAGGGAAGCCATGAGAGCATTGATTCACTGAAAGTTTACTTTTAATTGGTTTTTCGAGATAAAAAGCTGATAGAAAAGTGGACTATTTACTTTTCCAAGGAACAGCAGCAAAATAAACCTGTCAGCTCAGAGTAATTAAAAACATGATGCATCATTCATTTTGTGTTTCCTTCACAGTATCAGGACAGGTCATGACATAGGTATCATTAGGTACTGATATATACTCTACTTAAGATTATTTATGATGGGGGGGAAAGCACAACATTTAACTAGCAGTCTATGTCCATCTAGATAATGGCAACAGGAAGGCAATATCTTATTATACAAACATAGAAACATAGAAAATAGGTGCAGGAGGAGGCCATTCGGCCCTTCGAGCCAGCACCGCCATTCATTGTGATCATGGCTGATCGTCCCCAATCAATAACCCGTGCCTGCCTTCTCCCCATATCCCTTGACTCCACTAGCCCCTAGAGCTCTATCTAACTCTCTCTTAAATCCATCCAGTGACTTGGCCTCCACTGCCCTCTGTGGCAGGGAATTCCATAAATTCACAACTCTCTGGGTGAAAAAGTTTGTTCTCACCTCAGTCTTAAATGACCTCCCCTTTATTCTAAGACTGTGGCCCCTGGTTCTGGACTCGCCCCTGGACGCATGGCAAAATAAAATGATTTTCGCTTGTCAATTTTAGTTCAGTTTGGTTTAGTTTAGAGATATTGCGGGTAAAAAGGTCGTACAGCCCTCCGGGTCCGCGCCGACCAGCGATCCCCGCACATTAACACCATCCTACACACACTAGGGACAATATTTACCTTAACCTACAGACCTGCACGTCTCTGGAGTGTGGGAGGAAACTGAAGATCTCGGAGAAAACCCACGCGGGTCACGGGGAGAAGGTACAAACTCCGTACAGGCAAGCACCCGTAGTCAGGATCGAACCCGGGGTCTCTGGCGCGGTAAGGCAGTAGCTCTACCGCTGCGCCACCGGGCCGTAACAATTTTGAGCTCACACTTACACTTGTCACTCTGCTGGTAGAACATTGCTTCACGTTTATCACTGCTACAAAATGGTGTTGACTTTAGTTTTATTTAGTTTTTCGTTTCAGCGATACAGCGTGGAGAGCGGCCTTTCATCCTCACATCCAGCACATCCGCCACAGATATGTGTCCCGATAGCGGTCGCAATGCTCCAAACGTGGTCTGCCCAGTGCCTCATAGCGCCTCCGAAAATTAGACCTCCAACATTTTGACTGCATTCCAAGTTTCTCTTCACATTGCCTTTTATACATGTGTAGGAAGGAACTGCAGATGCTGGTTTAAACCAAAGATTGACACAAAATGCCGGATTAACTCAGCGGGACAGGCAGCATCTCTGGAGAGAAGGAATGGGTGACGTTTCAGGTCGAGACCCGACCCTTCTTCAGACTGATTACCACTATCGTATCTGCCTCCACCACCACCCTGGGCAGCGTGTTCCAGACACTCACCACCCTCGGTGTAAAACAACTTGCCACACACATCTCCTTTATACTTTGCCCTCGTATACTTAACCCTTGCTCTCCATCCCTCCCACATCCTAGTTCTCCGACCAATCAGACTGTCCTACTGATTAAATCTTATCTTTGTGCGCTTCCCCTAGCTAACAATGACCGATTCTACATTTTCCTTGCTCCACGTCCCCTTTGATCTGTTGTTTTCACACCTTACCCTTCCATATCTCCAGAGATGCTGCCTGTCCCGCCGAGTTACTCCAGCATTTTGTGTCTATCTTCTTCTGAATCCAATGTACTGTCGTTGTTGGGGATGGAATATGACCACAGCTCATCCAAGGAGAAATTCGAAGCTCGGTTTGAAAGGAGAGCTGGGCAGTTAAATATGAGACCTTCCTCTTAGAAGGTAAGATAATATTTTGACTAAAATGTGTTAAACAGAATGACAGATAACTTAGCCGGAGGCTCAGCTTTGACTTGGTGGGTAGGATTTCCAGCTCAAATGTTTGTGTGACCATCTCACTCCAGAGAGTCGGGCCTAAAAACAGAATCTAAATAAATCTAGTGGTGGGCTGAGGAGCTTCTGCCCGAAGAGAGGTGGTGTTTGACTAGCAGATGGCTCAGGTCCTTTCTCAACTGGATGCAAGAGATCTGATGGATGAAATGTGTAGGAAGGAACTGCAGATGCTGGTTTACACCGAAGATAGACACAAAAAGCTGGGGCAACTCAACGGGACAGGCAGCATCTCTGGAGAGAAGGAAAAGGTGACGTTTCGGGTCGAGACCCTTCTTCAGACTGCGAGTCAGGGAAGAGAAGGGTCTCAACCAAAAACGTCACCCATTCCTTCTCTCCAGAGATGCTGCCTGTCCCGCTGAGTTACTCCAGCATTTTGTGTCTATCTTCGGTGTAAACCAGCATCTGCAGTTCCTTCCTACACATCTGGTCATACGCTGAGAGAATGGAGCGGCTGGGCTTGTATAGTCAGGGGTTTAGAAGGATGAGAGGGGATCTTATTGAAACATATAAGATTATTAAGGGTTTGGACACGATAGAGGCAGGAAACATGTTCCCGATGTTGGGGGAGTCCAGAACCAAGGGCCACAGTTTAAGAATAAGGGGTAAGCCATTTAGAACGGAGACGAGGAAACACTTTTTCTCACAGAGAGTGGTGAGTCTGTGGAATTCTCTGCCTCAGAGGGCGGTGGAGGCCGGTTCTCTGGATGCTTTCAAGAGAGAGCTAGATAGGGCTCTTAAAGATAGCAGAGTCAGGGGATATGGGGAGAAGGCAGGAACGGGGTACTGATTGGGGATGATCAGCCATGATCACATTGAATGGCGGTGCTGGCTCGAAGGGCCGAATGGCCTACTCCTGCACCGATTGTCTATTGGTCGTTATCACCGTTAGATGCGTTGGATCATGCTGAACAAGAGTGCACTCCAAAACATGCTGTAGTTCCCCAAGTCATTCCCATTCAGATGTTTTCCCCATGCCTCCTGTACTCCAGACTAACTGATTCCAGGGGAAACGCAAGCAGAATTTATTGATTTTAACATAATTAAGAAAACACATTTTTCTCTTATCCAGCTTTTCTTGGGTTTTCTCAGACCTGTGTACATTTTAACGGGCGGTCACGGTGGCGCAGCGGTAGAGTTGCTGCCTTACAGCCAGTGCAGCGCCGGAGACCCGGGTTCGATCCCGACTACGGGTGCTGTCTGTACGGAGTTTGCACGTTCTCCCCGTGACCTGCGTGGGTTTTCTCCGAGATCTTCAGTTTCCTCCCACACTCCAAAGACGTGCAGGTTATGTAGGCTAATTAATTGGCTTGGTAAATGTAACAATTGTCCCTAGTGGGTGCAGGATAGTGTTAGTGTGCGGGGATCGCTGGTCGGTGCGGACCCGGTGGGCCGAAGGGCCTGTTTCCACGCTGTATCTCTAAACTAAACTCCTATCTTTCTCCCTCTTTTAAAACATAGATGGATTCATTGTGTGTGGCCCCCAATATGATTTAATCGACACAACATGCTGGAGTAACTCAGCAGGTCAGGTAGCACATGCAGGAAGGAACTGCAGATGCTGGTTTATGCCGAAGATAGACACACAAAAAGCTGGAGTAACTCAGCGGGTCAGGCAGCATCTCTGGAGAGAAGGAAAAGGTGACCTTTTGTTTCTTTATGTCCCCCTGGTCTGAAGTTTGGATGTATCCAAAACCATGTTCAAATTTTAAATTCCTAAGACATTATTATTGACAGACTGTGCGGATTACTAGATATTGGGGTTTGTACTGTAACTAGGCCAATAATGACTCAGTCGCATACACGGCCATTAAACTGCTGGAGATCAAGGATATAATCTGCACTCAAATGTATCTGATACATGGATATATCCTGCCTCTCTTCTCATTGTATAAAACAGGATGAAAGCATTACTATCAAAGGCACAAATTGAAAACAAAAGACCACACCGCGTGTCACTGATACCTGCCACTGAAACATCCCATCAGTCTGGGGCGAGATGCAACATTTCAATTTTAAGTACGGCACACCTGAACTTGAACCAGCTCCACACAGCTAGAGTCTCAGGTGAGAGGGTGGGAGAGTTACCAGAGGTCTAGATTATAACAATAGGGAGACACAAAGTGCTGGAGTAACTCAGGGGGCCAGGCAGCATCTCTGGAGAGAAGGAAAGGGTGACGGTTCGTGTCGAGACCCTTCTTCAGAGTAAAGTTTGTGTTTTTCTTATCCAGCATTTCTGGGGGTTTCTCAGATCTGTGTGTATTTCAAGAAGAAACACCCCCCTTTCATTGGTAACAAGTGTGTGTGAGTAAGTGAGTGTAAGCGTGTGAGAGTGTGTGTGACTGAGAGTGTGAGAGAGTGCGTGCATGCGTGAGTGTATGTGTGAGTGAGAGTGAGTGAAAGTGTGTGCGTGAGTGAGTGAGTGTGTGCATGAGTGAGAGTGTGTGCGTGTGTGCGTGAGTGAGAGTGTGAGTGTGCGCGTGAGAGTGAGAGTGCGTGTGTGTGCGTGAGAGTGTTGAAGTGTGTGCGTGAGTGAGAGTGTGTGCGTGAGAGTGAGAGTGTGTGCGTGTGTGAGAGTGTGTGAGTGTGTGCGTGAGTGAGAGTGTGTGCGTGTGTGTGTGCGTGAGAGTGTGTGCGTGTGTGCGTGTGTGAGTGTGTGCGTGAGAGTGAGAGTGTGTGCGTGAGAGTGAGAGTGAGAGTGTGTGCGTGTGTGCGTGTGTGAGTGTGTGTGTGAGAGTGAGAGTGTGTGCGTGAGAGTGAGAGCGTGTGTGAGAGTGATTATATTAATAACCAGTATGAGTCCAGCATCAACACACATTGGGTACAGACCTCCCGGTCGGTATGTAAATATAGTTAAGAGTTTAAAAGAGAACTTGTCCTATATAAAAACAAAAAGACGAAAAGAAAAAAAAGAAAAAAAGAGAAAAAGTAAAATAATTATTAGAATGGTTGGAGAGGGGACAATTTATATTGTGTGAAAATGTTGAATAAAGCTTCCCCAAGTGCTATCAAATGTAACCAGGGGCCTGTTTCCGCGCTGTATCTCTAAACTAAACAATTGCAGAAGATGACGGATATGACCTCCTGCAATGCCACTTGGTGTTGTCCACAAGCAAAGTTGCCATAGAGGTTAAGAACATTCGTTGAATTGTCTAAATAATGGCTGTGAATAGATATGTAGGTATGCAAGGAATGGAGGGTTTAGTTTAGTTTAGTTTAGAGATACAGCGGACAAACAGGCCCTTCGGCCCATTGGCGACCAGCGATATCCTACACACACTAGGGACGATTTACATTAATACCAAGCCAATTAACCTACAAACCTGTACGTCTTTGGAGTGTGGGAGGAAACCAAAGATCTCGGAGAAAACGCACGCAGGTCACGGGGAGAACGTACAGACAGCACCCGTGGTCGGGATCGAACCCGGGTCTCCGGCGCTGCATTCGCTGTAAGGCGGCACTCTACCGCTGCGCCACCGTGACGTGCAGGCAGAGGGGATTAGTTTACCTTGCCATCGTGTTTGGCATGGCCATTGTGGGCCAAAGGGCCTGCTCCTGTGCTGTTTTATATTCCATCTCATCCATAATCCATGCAAAAGGATGAGTTGGAGTCTCAGATTAAACCAAACTCCAATTGAAAATTAAGCTTTGAGAAATTCATGGGCTGGTGCGGCGTCACAGCTGCTGCTCACACCGCCAGAGACCCAGAATAGAGGCGCTATTAAATGGAAGACAGATACAAAAACCTGGAGTAACTCAGCGGGACGGGCAGCATCTCTGGAGAGAAGGAATGGGTGGTGCCAGAGATGCCGCCTGTCCTGCTGAGTTACTCCAGCTCTGTGTGTCTATCTTCGGTTTAAACCAGCATCTGCAGTTCCTTCCTACTCAACTATTAAACGGCGTTTTGTTTAGCTTGTTAGCCATCCATGCTTTAGTAGAAGTTGCGATCACTGTCGTACATAGCATTGTAAGGCACCGTGCCCGCTGATGTTTTCAATAATGATGATGGCGATGATAGATACAGCATGGAAACTAGCCCTTCCACCTGCCACCCAGTCACAACAGTTCCTCACAACAGTTCCTCAAGACTGGATAGACTCGGCTTGCACTCGCTAGAATTTAGAAAATTGAGGGGGGATCTTATAGAAACTTACAAAATTCTTAAGGGGTTGGACAGACTAGATGCAGGAAGATTGTTCCCGATGTTGGGGAAGTCCAGGACAAGGGGTCACAGTTTAAGGATAAGGGGGAAATCTTTTAGGACCGAGATGAGAAAAACATTTTTCACACAGAGAGTGGCGAATCTCTGGAATTCTCTGCCACAGAAGGTAGTTGAGGCCAGTTCGTTGGCCATATTTAAGAGGGAGTTGGATGTGGCCCTCGTGGCTGAAGGGATCAGGGGGTATGGAGAGAAGGCAGGTACAGGATATTGAGTTGGATGATCAGCCATGATCATATTGAATGGCGGTGCAGGCTCGAAGGGCCGAATGGCCTACTCCTGCACCTAATTTCTATGTTTCTATGTTTATTGCTTGGAATGGGGAGATTTGGTACTTAAGTCAGCAGAATAGGAAACAAAACTACCTGACAACTTGTTCAGCATAAATATCACGTAGCCTCTGACTGCAAAACTCTACAAATCTCCTGACTCCTCAGATAAATTGGATATTGACCGTTTAGCAAGAGTCAATATATTTTCACCACCAACTAATTGCACTTTGGCCGTTCTGGGAATACGCAACCTTCCATCAAAGTTATTATCATGCAGGTATCATTTCACAGAATTACTGCTGAATATTTTAAAGGGGAATGCTGGTTCCTCAGTTTGTGATTCATAAGTTTATCCCAGAATAAATTATAAAATGGCTGAAGACTATTTTTTTCCTCTTTTATCAGCTACAAAAATGTTATTACTTTTCTGCAGCAGGGACTGCAAGTAAGAAAGGGTATAGATTCTTCAATGTTATAAAATTCATAAAGCCAGTCATCAAAAATAGTCCACACTCCAGAAAATCCATCCCCTTCCATCTCCATGGATTCCTTGAGGCACTGGAGGATGAGGGGTGATCTTATAGAGGTAGGCGTACAAATCTTCTATTGCCTTCCATCGCATTCCAATAGACAATAGACAATAGACAATAGTGCAGGAGTAGGCCATTCGGCCCTTCGAGCCAGCACCACCATTCAATGTGATCATGGCTGATCATCCCCAATCAGTACCTCGTTCCTGCCTTCTCCCCATATCCCATGACTCCGCTATCTTTAAGAGCCCTATCCAGCTCTCTCTTGAAAGCATCCAGATAACCTGCCTCCACCGCCCTCTGAGGCAGAGAATTCCACAGACTCACCACTCTCTGTGAGAAAAAGTGTTTCCTCGTCTCCATTCTAAATGGCTTACCCCTTATTTCCTTCCATCACAGTGAGGAATGTTGATTCCACTGTGGTGGATGCTTATGTTAAATTTATTTTGTGTGTATTGTGTCCTTTTCACTTAGTATGGCTGTCCGTGTATACTCCGTATATCCTTTCTGTGGATTGTCACCTTGTCGTGGTGGAGAAGCTTGTGTGGACCTGAGATCCTGAGACTGATGCCGTCTGGAGCTCCTTCTTCTTTCGTGTGGCGTGTACAGCCTAAAGTTGTTGGACAACTTGTTCTATTTGATCTTCCGTTTGTGCACGCCCAGTTCATTGCACTAGTCGAAACAGGGCGGGCCACGTGAAGGTTGCAATCTTCCACCCCCGGTCTGGAGCTAACCTCCTGGTAGGGTCACCCATGGAGGTCAGGTCGAGGGGGAAGTCTCTGACAAAGAGCAATCCAACCAAGACCTCAACGGTGGAACAGGCGGAGGACGATGGCTGACCTCAGTGGAGCGTCACAACGGCTGGGAAGGCGGATGAAGGCTGCAGCAGGAAAGGGTCTCCGGTCGTCTTGGACTCCATGCCACTGGATCCTGACCCAGATCTGTCAAGGACCGTGGGGTGTCTGTCTGTGCACCAGTCTCCCCACGTTAAACAAAGTCACGCACAGGCGTCCTCCATGAGAGGACAGTCATACTCGTTTCGAGTGATCGCCGATGATGATGAGAATGGCTGTATGGTAACTCAAATTTCACTGTACCTTAGTTTGTTAAGTGACAATACACACACACTTGAACTTAAACTTGAAGATCATGAGAGGAATAAATCGGGTAAACCTACAGAATGTTTTTTTGCCCAGAGTTGGATAAATCGAGAACCAGAGGACATAAATTTATGATGGGGGGTGATGGGGGAGGGGGAAGGGGGGAAAGATTTGATAGGAACCTGAGGTTCCTGTATTAAAAAAAATATATATTTTTAAACACAAAGGGTGGTGGGTATATGGACTGAGCTGCCGGAGAAGCTCCAAAGATGTACAGGCTTGTAGGTTAATTGGCTTGGTATAGGTGTAAAATGTCCCTAGTGTGTGGGATCGCTGGTCAGCGCGGACTCGGTGGGCCGAAGGGCCTGTTTCTGCGCTGTATCTCCAAACTAAACCAAAGGAGGTAGTTGAGACAGGTGCTATCATAATGTTTAAGAGACATTTGGACAGGGACGTACTGCTGCTGTGTCCAGGTAGAAGCGACAATAAAATAGCGTTGAACTATTGAAAACATTACATGAAAAGTTGAGAGGAATTGATCAGGTAGATGCACAGAGTCTCTCGCCCAGAGTAGCTGAAGAGAGGACCAGAGGACATAGGTTCAAGATGAAGGGCAAAAGATTTAATAGGAATCTGAGGGGTGACATTTTCCACACAAAAGGTGGTGGGTGTATGGAATGAGGTAGTTGAGGCTGGGACTATCCCAATGTTCAAGAAACAGGTAGACAGGTACATGGATAGGACACGTTTTTGGGTACTGATTGGGGATGATCAGCCATGATCACATTGAATGGCGGTGCTGGCTCGAAGGGCCGAATGACCTACTCCTGCACCTATTGTCTATTGTATTGTATTCTATTGTTTTGGAGGATATGGGCCAAATGCAGGCAGGTGGGAGTAATGTAGATGGGGCATGTTGGCCGGTGTGGGCAAGTTGGGTCGAAGGGTCTGTTTTCACACTGTAAGACTCTGTGAGTATCCTGCCTCATTCCCAGGGCAGATCCAGAGTTATGTACAAGTCATGGGACTACTTCGGGGATCTTTAAAGTGTCTCTGATTTTTGAAAGTGAATCGCAAGTGAAACCATTAATGTTGCTGTTATTTGCATCTTGAAGCCAATAGCAACATCTCAAACAGATATGTGTAGTTAGGTCTGACCATCCACGTTGATTCCGTGTATCTCCACAAGGCACCCTGACCGATTGAAATATACAGCACGGAAACAGGCCGTTCGGCCCACCAAATCCATGCTGACCATCCATCACCCGTTTACACTAAAGATGTTAACGGAGAGGGCAAGGATTGGTGGTGTTCTTGACAGTCCAAACTCTGGGCAACTTACAAATATCAGTTTATTGTCACGTATACTGAGGTACAGTGAAAAGCTTTTGTTGCGTGCTATCCAGTAAGCGGAAAGACAATACATTATCACAATCGAGCCATTTACAGTGTATAGATACATGATAAGGGAATGACGTTTAGTGCAAGGTAAAGCCAGCAAAGTCCGATCAAGGATGGTCCGAGGGTCACCAATGAGGGAGATAGCAGTTCAGGACTATAGACACAAAATGCTGGAGTAACTCAGCGGGACAGGCAGCGTCTCTGGGGAGAAGGAATGGGTGAGGTTTCAGGTCGAGACCCTTCCTCCCGTTTACACTATTTCCGTGCTATTCCATTTACACATCCACTCCCTACGCACTGGGGACAATTTACAGAGGCCGATTTCTGCCTGCACGACTTTTGCGATGTGGGAGGAAATTGGAGGAAACAAGCCCACATGGTGACAGGGACAACGCAGACAGCACCCGAGGTCAGGATCGAACCTGGGTCTCCGTTTTTCCACAAAGCAATTCATGGCTCCACTTTTTAAGTTTTTAATTTTTGAAAAAAATGTTGAAAATTTGTAATCCAAATATTGAAATATTTATCTGTTTTTCCAACACTTAAACACACAATGGTTGGTTTGTTTAAAATGTGTAAATGATTGTGTCTTAGTTGCAGAAAGCACGTGAAGAATAAGAGTCACGAAAATGCCTAATACTAATCATTTTCTTTCCACATTAGAGTCCAGAGTCATTGTGTTCAGTCAATGTGAAAGGCTGGGGGGTAAGAAATGAAACCACATGTATAGTTAGTCACGTTGCTTTTTGAGTTCTGTGGGGAACAGTAAATTTCAGCGGCAATTACCTCAGTTTCCTCTTCCCTCGCTGCGAGTCACAACATTCACATACGATCAGGAAGAAAGTCATTCAAACCGTTTGCTGAGAAATATCAAGAAACACCGCGCCCTTTGCAGAACTGCCAGATAAGATTGCGCTGTCGATTTCCCATTTATTACACGTCATGAATAAAATTCCCACATGCAATCAAGAAAGGGGTGTGGTTATGATCCAGCAGTCATAACCAGCGTTTAGTTTAGTTTAGTTTAGTTTAGTTTACAGTCACGTGTACCGAGGTACAGTGAGAAGCTTTTGTTGCGTGCTAACCAGTCAGCGGAAAGACAATACATGATTACAATCGATCCATTCACAGTGTAGAGATGCAGGATAAAGGGAATAGCGTCAATAATCGTTAGTGCAAGATAAAGTCCAGTAAAGTCTGATCAAGGATAGTCCACGGGTCTCCAATGAGGTAGACAGTAGGCTGCGGGGGCCAAGTCAATGGGTATTATTAAAGCGGAGATTGTTGATTAGTCAGAATGTCAAAGGTTACAGGGATAAGGCAGGAGAATGGGGCTGAGAGGGAACGATAGACCAGTCATGATTGAATGGTGGAATAGACTCGATGGGACGAATGGCCCAGGTCTACTCCTATGACTTATGAACATAGTCCATTACAACCTATAGCTTCATTGTCCGTCTTCTCTTCATTTCCTCAATAAGTTGCCACCATTTGGTAATATCATTCTTTAACATAGGGTCATCTTCCATGTGTATGGATGATGCTGTCTGACAATAGGCTTGTTTCTATTCAAAGCACAAAATGCTGGAAAAACTCAGCAGGTCAGGCAGCATCTGGAGAGGGAATGGACAGACGACGTTTCGGGTTGGAACCCTATAACCATATAACCATATAACAATTACAGCACGGAAACAGGCCCTCTCGGCCTTCCAGTCCGTGCCGACCATTTGTTTTCCCTGTCCCATCTACCTGCACTCAGACCATAACCTCTCCATCACGCCCATATACCTATCCACTTTACTCTTAAATGTTAAAATCGATCCTGCCTCCACCACTTCTGCTGGAAGCTCATTCCACACAGCCACCACCCTCTGAGTAAAGAAGTTCCCCCTTTACCCCGAAACCTCTGTCCCTTAATTCTCATGTCATGCCCTCTTGTTTGAAACTTCCCTACCCTCAATGGGAAAAACGTATCCACGTCAACTCTGTCTATCCCTTTCATCATTTTAAAGACCTCAATCAAGTCCCCCCTTAACCTTCTGCGCTCCAAAGATAAAGACCTAACTTGTTCAACCTTTCTCTGTAACATAGTTGCTGGAACCCTGGCAACATTCTAGTAAATCTCCTCTGTACTCTCTCTATTTTGTTGACATCCTTCCTATAACTAGGTGACCAAAATTGTACACCATACTCCAGAATTGGTCTTACCAATGCCTTGTACAATTTTAACATTACTTCCCTACTCCTATATTCAATGCTCTGATTTATAAAGGCCAGCACACCAAAGGCTTTCTTTACCACCCTATCTACATGTGATTCCACCTTCAGGGAACTATGCACAGTTATTCCTAGATCCCTCTGTTCCACAGCATTCCTCAATTCCCTACCATTTACCATGTACGTCCTATTTTGATTTGTCCTGCCAAGATGTAGCACTTCACACTTATCAGCATTAAACTCCATCTGCCATCTTTCAGCCCACTTTTCCAAATGGCCCAAATCTCTCTGTAGACTTTGAAAATCTACTTAATTATCCACAACACCACCTATCTTAGTATCATCTGCATGCATACTTATCCAATTTTCCACCCCATTCTAACCCTGTTGGAACCTTCTTAGACTGAATGCAGTAGGGGGAGAGAAAGCTGGAAAAGGGAGGTGGAAATGCGACAAAGCCTGGAAAGTGTAATCACTTTTTCCACAGCCAACAATGGATCATTGTGGGCTCCACCTTTTTTTGATCATCGGTGCTGGACTTTCATTTGTTCTTTGTACCTTTTCATCCCTCCGATGGTTACAGAGATGTGATGCTGAGGCTCTATAAGGCGCTGGTCAGGCCGCATTTGGAGTACTGTGGGCAAATTTGGACCCCATTTCCAAGGAAGGATGTGCTGGCTCTAGAGGGTCCTGAGGAGGTTTCCAAGAATGATCCCAGGAATGAGTGAGTTAGCATATGATGAGCGTTTGACAGCTCTAGGCCTCTACTCGCTGGAGTTTAGAAGGTTGAGGGGGGTGGCCTCATTGAAGCTTACAGAATAATGAAAGGCATAGATAAAGTGGATGTGGAAAGGATGTTTCCACTGGTGGGAGAGTCTAGGACCAGAGGTCACAGCCTCAAAATTAAAGGGTGCTCTTTTAGAAAGGAGGCGAGGAGGAACTTCTTTCGTCAGAGAGTAGTTAATCTGTGGAATTATTGCGGAGGGCTGTGGAGGCCAAGTCAGTGGATATTTTTAAGGCAGAGACAGACAGAATGGGTGTCAAGGGTTATGGGGAGAAGGCAGAAAAATGGGAATAGGAGGCAGAGATCAGCCATGATTGAATGGCGGAGTGGACTCGATGGGCCAAATGGCCTAATTCTACTCCTATAACTTGTGAACTCATGAAATGTCACCCATTCCTTTTCTCCAGAGATGCTGCCTGACTTGCTGAGTTTCCCCACACTTTGTGTTCTGTCGTTATAGCTCTGCGGGAAGTGAAGGTGGCTGCCAAATGTCTCCGACAAACAATGACCGCCCTTGCTGATGGTCCACGATCACCACCTTGGATCTCCGCTAACCAAAAGCGTAAAGCATGAAAGAAACATAAATGCAACTCAACGGAACCAGAGCGTAAAATACACGCTCGGCCTTAAAATGTCCACAGGAAGAAATAATCGACTGTATAAATAGACTGACTTCCATAACCCTCGGTTCCTGTCAGTATGTGGAAAAACATGTTAGACATGGAGAAAAACATTATTGGGCAATTGCAGGGAAATGCAGTTTTAAATTCCTCAAATTATACTTAGTCAAGTATAATTTGTCATATGTTTTAGCAGCTCCTGCAAGGTTAAAAATTGAAGGAGAATAAATTAAGCTATTTGTGGTTTCTGAGATTAGTGTGGAGATTTAACTGTGCAAAAGCTATATATGTTTTTTTAAAGTTCGCAGTTGTTTTAGTTTTAGTTTAGGTTAGAGTTATGGACACTGTGTGGGAACAGTACCTACGGCCCACCAAGTCCACGCCGATTATCAATCGCCACGTACACTTGTTCCGTGTATTAATAAGATTAAACGAGAACTTACCAGTTTGAAGTTTGATCTTTATTTTATGAGGAGTTACGATGAGGGATTACCTGAAGAAGCCCCGCCAGGCGCATGCGCGTCATACTTCAAAGCAGCGGCGTGAAAACACAGTAACTATAGTCAAAGTGATATGGTAAGACTCAGAAGACTAGAACTACCAGATGATCTTTGCGATTGTGAGGGCTGGGAGCGGAGGGCACGTAATCCCTCATCGTAACTCCTCATAAAATAAAGATCAAACTTCAAACTGGTAAGTTCTCGTTTAATCTTACTATTTTACTTCGGAGTCACGTGAGTGACTACGTGAAGATTTCAAAGCTCTGTGATTTCATGCCGTAGATCTATTCCCTACGACACACTGCTTCAGTTGACACAGGAGTGAACAAATAATGTATTGAACATTGCTCAAATTATTCAATAAACATTTTTTGATAATAAACAAAACAGTAATAACCCCTCTCTCCCAGGGGGAAATTACAAATGAATTTTAGAAAAGAAATCAAACAGAACCCAAAACAGCATGCCCAAAACCTTGCACTGCCAGGACAGGTTTGTCATAAAACTTCGAGAAGGTCGCCTCCCTAGACCATCCTGCGGCCCCGAGGATTTGGTCTAGAGGCACGTCCTGTGCCTTCGCTGCGGATGTTGATGCCGCCCTGGTGGAGTGAGATTTAACATATGAGTGTCTACTCCAGCACAATCCAATTTCAACCATCTGGAAATAGTTTGTACTGACACCTTCTTATGATTTTTTTTGTGGCTGATGAGCGTCGCTGTTTCAGAGCCTCTGAGACTCTTAGTTACCTCGATATGTTGACTCAGGTGCATAACTACACATAGCCTTTGGTCAACTGGGTATGCTTTAAAGCTTACTTTGGTTCCGGGCATTCCTGGCCTGCTTTGTTTGATTAAATCATATACATAAAACGTCATGTGATCTACAGAAGAATACATGTTATCCAGCCGTAGCTTTTGCAATGTTTGAACCTGTGGCGCTGCTACTAGCGCCATGAGCATAACCACTTTTAAGTGCTAATTTTTGAAAAGATAGCGACGTGATTGGAGCCCATTGCTGAAGCAGTGTGAGAACTATACTGACATCCCAGATTTCTGTATATCTAGGCTTAGGAGGGTTTTTGTTAAAGATACCTCTCATGAATCGGGACACTAGCGGATGAGATCCCATAGATTGTTGTTCTGAAAACTGTCCTAAATAGGAGGACAGAGCACTCCGAGCACTATTAATGGCACTATAGCTCAAGTGTTCATCAAAATGCAATGTAGAAAGGAACTCCAATACATCTGGTATGCTTGCAGTATGATAAGATATATCTGACTTGCAAGCAAAACATCTCCCATTTCTTAATATGAGACACATATTGTTTTTTAGTGCTATCTCTCCAAGCTGCTGTAATCACATCCATGGTCCTACTCAACAGTCCAAGCACTTGGAACGGTCTGGTCAGAACCTGCAGATTAACAGATAAATACGATCATGTAACGAATGACTTTCTCCTGTTACCGGATGAACCAACAAATTACTGCAGTTGGGGACAGTCATGAATGGCTGAGTCATCATTCTCAGAACCAATGGGAACCATGGCTGTGTAGGCCAGTCAGGAACCACCAAAACGCCTGAGGCGGAGTCCTGCTCTATTTTGGTGAGACATTGCCTGATGAGGCAGAATGGGGGAAAAGCGTAAAAGAACGTACGTCCCCAATGTAGCGAGAATGCATCCACCGCTACTGCTCCTGGATCTGGTTCCCACAAAACGTAATTAGGCAACTGGTGATTTAGCTTGGATGCAAACAGGTCTATGTCTGGCAAACCATAGCGGCTGATGATCATTTTGAAAACATCAGGATTTAACATCCACTCTATGTTGTCGTTAAATTTCCGTGACCTGGTGTCCGCTACCACATTATCTCTACCTGGTAGGTAGATAGCTGAGACCCAGATATTCCTGGAAATGCACCAGTCCCAAATGAGGTTAGCCAGATTATCACATGATACTGACCTTATTCCTCCCATGTGATTGATATAAACAACAGCCGTGGTATTATCAATCTGGAGCTGAACATGTAAATCATTCATTGCTGAACAATATGCCTTTAATCCATAGAATGCACCCAGCAATTCGAAGTAATTTATACCATGCCTTTGCAGGATGAATTCCTCCTGCACACTCCATCTACCACCACAGCTAGACTCGCTGTCCGTGGCTCCCCATCCCAAAGTACTGATATCTGTTTGTAAAACCAGTGAAGGTTGTTGAGTCAAAATGTTTTTGGTACTTCGTGCAATGTTGATTATCCACCATTGCAATTCGGCGATGGCTTTGGCTGGCAACTGCATTGGTCTGTCGAAATGGCCTGCATGTTCTTTAAGTGCTTGTTCTCTAGCTCGTTGCAAACTTTGATAGTGCAGAGGTCCAAACTGCACTGCAGGGAAAGCAGCCACTAATTTATCAATAACACTGGCTACTTGCCGGATGGAGGGTTGTTGCTCTTCTACGAGACTGCTACAGACCTCCATGATTTCAACAGCCTTGACACTGACATATCAACTGAATCAATGACAAACCGCAAATAGTTAATTTTTTGGGATGGTACTAGCTTGGATTTTGTTGGATGGATGAGAAAACCTAACCTCTCAAACAGGCGTTTGGTTGCTGAAACCGACTCCTCAGCTGCTTCCTGAGTGTTTCTTATAATTAAAATATCATCTAAATAACCCATCACAATGTGATTCTGGGCACGAAGTAGCACCAGCACTGGCTTTAACAATTTTGTAAACAACCTAGGAGCTGAGGTTAACCCATTGGGCAATGCTTTAAATTGCCACAGCTGTCCCATCCAACTAAATTTCAAGTATCTACGGTACTGATGATGAATTGGTACTGAATAATATGCATCTTTGATATCTATGGTCGCCATATAACAACCTTTTGATAACAGCTGTTTAGCAGTACTGAAAGTATCCATTTTAAAATGCCTATACTGGACATAGGAATTTAACTGGGTTAGTTCCAGAATGACTCGACACCCACCATCTTTTTTCTGTCTGGGGAATATATTGGAAACAAATTGTTGAGGATGATATACAGTAAATATTTGGAATAAAACACCAATTACATCATTTACCTGCAGAGTTTCTGGTCCAGAAAAAAAACAATACCTGACTAGGCATATTTTGTGCAGGTGGATGTATTCCTGACATAAACTCAATTCGAGACCTGAGACAGTGTCCAGTATAAACAGATCCGATGTTATGCAGCACCATTCATCATAAAACAACTGCAACCTACCCCTAACCGGAGGTTGTTCCCCAGAGGATTTATCCTGGACTGAATCAGTTACCCACACCTCCATAGTCGACCTTGAATTTCTCACTCTTCTGGCCATGTTGGGGTTGTAGTTGGAGTAGGCAGGTGGATATGGACGGCATCCAACTGGTACCACTCTACTTGGGCCTGCTCCAGCATCTGACGCGCGTCTGGTTGAAAAAGACCTGCAAGGTGGTATCCTGGCCGAGGGTGTGTAGGTTTATATGAGGCCAATAGTTTTGGCCTCTTCCTCTAGGTCTTTGACCTGTTTCATTAGGTCTTCGCCGAATAGGAAATTTGGTGCTTGAATATTAGAGGACCTACAAAGAGCTGCAAACCATGGGTTTAACGTCGGTTTGATGGCAATTTCCCGGATACAGTTGATCTCGAAATGGGCATTACACAGCAGGGCCAACATATCCTGCTGTGCTCCCGACATTGGTGCCCCTTGGACCATTTGCCCAAATGCCGTGATACCTGCCCCCACCAATTTGAGGACTCTCTGGAAAAGGAGCTCCTGCTCCCTCATTGATGCGCTCATTTGTGCCCAGATAGCCGAGTTCATGGTGGGCACCTTGAGCGACGCACAGTTGACAGGTGTCTGGTAACGCGTGGTCGTCTGTTCCATGATAGAATGCTGGAGCTGGTGAGAGGCCATGTGGTTTATAGTGGAAGCCAGATTTTCCTCCATGGCTTCACCAGTCCCCTCCGGAATGGCAAAATTTCTGGCCACATCCGGGACACCTGGAGCATGGCTCATGTGCCTTGGTGTGAGCCCAAAAGCAGTGACACCAACTTCAGGGTCAGACTCCTCCTGCCCTGGCTCTCCCGAGTCTTGTTCTAGGGAGGTCTCGACCAGCCCTAAACAAGGAGCTGGTGAGGGTGATTCCCATTGGTACTCATAGGCGTTCAAGTCCTCCTCGCCATATGGGCCTCTGCCTGAGGCTGTTTCGGGAAGTTGTCGGGGAATCCTGGGGGTATGCGACCCCGATTGGAACACTTCATGGCTCATCATAGTGTGAAGCATCTGTTCCATTTTGTCTAGACGTCCCCAGACCTCCTTGTTGGAAGGAGGGGAGTCTTCTTGGTCAGACTCGTCAGATAAAACGGGCCTGACTGACTTTCGTTTGGCTTTTCTCCCTGCTGGAATGGCCACAGTTTGCAACGAGTTGAGCTGCCGGCGGTTCTGCAGTCGGCGTTGGAACCGGCGTTACCGCAGCTGGTATCTCCCTACCCGATCTGCGAGTACTAACCGCGGTCCCGCGAGTAAAACTCTTACTACGGACGGCAGCCTTTTTTACAACTTTCTCCATCTTGAAATACTCCCGCTGGCTCCTGAACCAGTCTTACGGAGTTTAAATACCCGCAGAAAGTTTAAAAATCACTTACCTGCCGGTTTATTACTTACCGCTGGTGGAGCTGCACTCTCCAGCCCGTTGGTGCGCCATGCGTCGGATGTAATGACGCGCATGTGCCTGGCGGGGCTTCTTCACGTAGTCACTCACGTGACTCTGAAGTAAAACCACACTTTTGCATCTCACACACTAGGGGCAATTTACAGAAATTAGTTAACCTGCAAATCCACATGTCTTGGAGATGGAGGTGGAAACGGAAGGAAACCAACGCGTTTCCTTCACAGGGAGAAGGTGCAAACTCTGCACAGACAACACCTGAGGTCAGGATTGAACCAGGGTCTCAGGTGCCGTAAGGCAGCAGAACGACAATACCTGATTACCAATCGAGCCGTTTACAGTGTGTAGATACGTGATAAGGGAATGACGTTTAGTACATGGTTAAGATTGCAAAGCCCGATCAAGGATAGCCCGAGGGTCATCAAAGAGGTACTGGCCATGTCACGCGCATGTCCAACACACGTCCCCCTAAACAGATCCTGTACTGCCACCTGAAGGAAGGTCGGCGAGCCCCCGGCGGACCAAAGAAAAGCTTCAAGGACAACATCAAGAACAGTCTGAAGGAATTCCACATCACATCGAACAACTGGGAGCACGTTGCACTGGACAGGCGCTCCTGGAGGAAATCCGTGCGGGAAGGACCCACACGTCACGAAATGGAACTACGCCGTGTCGCAGAGACAAAGCGACAGCACCGTAAGGAGAGAGAGAGAAGGGGGCTCGGCGACTACCGACCACCGCCAGTCTCCACTGCCCACGTTGCACCAAGGTGTGTGGATCGGGGATCGGCCTCTACAGACATCCGCAGATCCACAAGCAGACAACCCTATGGAGAGGAGAGGACAGTCATACTCGTCTCGAGCGACCGCCGATGAATGAATGAATGATATAGTTGTTCAGCGCTGCAGTCCGCTCTCTAGTTGTGGTGGGATAATTCAGTTGCCTGTTAACAGCTGGGAAGAAACTGTCCCCGAATCTGGTGGTGTGAGACAGCAGCTCTACCGTTGCGCCAGAGGTTGACACATTTGACCACCTAGCCGGCCGTGCTTGTTGAAACGTTGCAGAACACCAACTGTACGATTGAGGCTTTGGTTTTCGATCATACTTCAAGGTATTACGGACAGCGTGTGAAGTATGGTCCATCGTTCAGTCTGGATTATTGCACTGACTGGCGGGAGGTCTGATCTGCCAGGAGTCAAGAGTGTTTGATTGTCAGATGTCCCAAAACAGAACACTGAGATCCGTGCTTGCAGCGGCACAACAAACATGTGAACAGTACTTTGCAAAACCCATCGTAAACAAAAAAAGTTCATCTTATTAAAAATAGACAATAGGAGTGCAAAGTCAAAAAATAATGTCCGTGTAGTTTGCAGCCTATTTGGAGGTTGTATAAGTTTCACTCCAGTTCAGTTTATTGTCACGTGTACCGGGGTACAGTGAAAAGCTTTTGTTGCGTGCTAACCAGTCAGCAGAAAGGCTATACATGCAGTGTTTAATTGCCAGATGGCTCACCTTCAAGTTCAAATGTATTTGTCACGTGCAGAGACAAAGCTGTTTCTGAACAAGAACGTTACAGTTGTCAGGCTCAAGTAAACCCCCCCCCCCCCCCCCCCCCCTCCTCTCCCCAACCCATGGCAGGAGTGAAGTGAGAGAGTCGCCAGGGTAGTGTGGGTCGCTGATGATGCTGGCTGCCCTCTTGAGGCAGAGACTCCTGTAGATCCCTTTGCTGATGGGGAGGTCAGTATTCGCGATGGACCGGGCAGTGTTTGACACAAACAACATGGGCACCTTGCCCAGGATTTGTCTCGACGCACCCATGTCCTTCAAGGTTGGTGAGACCCAGAGAACATGGCAAATGGGTCTTAAATCATATCCTGGTCTTGGGCAGCAGTTCTGATCCAGGCTCTATTCCGTCTGCGTCTTTCTGTAAAGCCGATGCCTTGTGCAGATAAGAGCCAAAGACGGATGGAGACAGAATTTTAATGATAAGGGCTATAGCTTGGATCGCCCATCGTAAATTCTCTGAGCAGCCAAGTCGAAAACCTTTTAAAATTGCTTATAGCTTGGCATGTCCGACATTTGTAATCTTCACTAAATTAGTTTATCACGGAACCCAAGCTGCTTTTAACTAGTGGAAACAAATCTAAAAAAAAATAAAATGCACTTTCCAAACACGTAATAAACTTAGGCAGGACAGACTGAACGGGTCGTAAAGGATCATCTAGAATTCACGTGCCGTTCGGCCCATCCAGTCTATACTAGCAATGATGATTAATAATGGTGGATCAGGTTCAGATGGCGATGCAAACAGGTTTCCAGTTTATTAAAGACCTGTTTAGTCTGGAGTGGGATCTATCATCTGTCACATGGTTTAACGTGGACCAAGACTGAAGGACAGGCCCTTCGGCCCACAATGTCTATGCTGGACATAATGCCAAGACAAACTCTGCATGCACATAATCCATATCCCTCCATTTGCTGCATATCTTTATGCCTTTCCAAAAGTCTCTTAAACGCCACAACCATTTTATTTATTAATTTTTTAAATATTTCAAAATAGACTTTATTCAAATGATAAATACATACAATACATGGACCTTGCGGAAAATCCATCCAACATTTTCGGAGGCTATACAAATTGATCAATACAGTTTATACATTTCTTTTCCCCAAATTTCACAAATGTGTCCCCTCCCGTGCCACTCATGTGGCCCACTGGCGAGGGATACCTTCCCTTATATTGAGGGGCGTCTCCACCATACCGTACCCCCCATGTCCAGCAGCGGAAGGGCCTTAGACTGTGGCCCTCCCCCACCGAGCCTTGGCGTTGGCTGCACCGAGCTTCAGTGCGTCCCTCAGCACGTACTCCTGCAGTCTGCAGCGGGCCAGTCGGCAACATTCCCTGACGGACATCTCGCTCTGCTGGGTGGTGAACAATGCTCGGGCAGACCAAAGGGCGTCTTTCACCGAGTTGATGACCCTCCAGCAGCACTCGATGTCAGTCTCTGAATGTGTCCCTGGGAACAGTCCGTAAATCACCGAGTCCTTTGTGACGGAGCTGTTCGGGATAAAGCGTACCAGGGACCCTTGCATTCTTCTCCAGACTCTTTTAGCAAATCCACACTCTGCAAAGAGGTGGGCAACCGTCTCCTCTCCATAGCAGCCGTCCTGAGCTGGCAGTGAGGTTCCGACGGTGCAGGAAGGATCTGACTGGGAGGGCTCCCCTCACCGCCAGCCAAGCCAGGTCTTGGTGCTTGTTGGTGAGTTCTGGCGATGAGGCATTTTGCCAGACAAGCTGGGCAGTCTGCTCAGGGAACCACGCCACCGGATCCATCGAGTCCTTTCCCTGCAGTGCCTGCAGGACATTCTGTGCTGACCACTGCCCGATGGACATGTGGTCAAAGGTGTTGGTCCGGAAGAACCCTTCCACCGACGACAGATGGGGCGGCAATGTCCAGCTGACTGGCACATTGCGTGGCACCTGCGCCAGGCCCATATGTACAAATCCAGAATCAACATATTTACCCCCTGGGTAGGCAAAATGTACCCCAGGTTGGGTACCCTTGCCTTAAAGCTATGTCCACTAGTAGTAGGCCCCCCTCGGTCATGACTGACCATGGGTGATACATCCTGGTCCAATGCCAGCCTGGGCGATGTCATGTGGAGGACAGGCTGTTGCCCATGCAGCACGCCCCCCCTCTCCACGTCGCTGATCGATCCAAAGGAACAGCAGGGCCGTTACAGTTTGGTGCCAGCGCCTTCGCAGGAGCTGCCAGAGCGAGGTTGTAGACAGCGACGAACTGCCTTAGGGGCTCCGACTCCGGATTTTCTTGAGGTTTACTCCTGGAGCCTTTTCCATGACTGGATATGGCCACAAGGCAGTGGAGGTTTCAAACCAGTTTTCCCTCTCCTGGATGGACTGCCTTCCCAGGCTTGCCTTTCCCACCCTTGGGAATAAGGTCCTGGCAGTCTACACTATCCGTGCCTCGTATCATTTTATCTGCCCAATTCTATAATGGGTTGCTGTAATTGCTCTCAGTGTGGATGCGAAACTGGGAATAACATGGAACTAGTGTGAACGGGTGATCGATGGTTAGTGTGGACTCGAGCTGGCTCTTATGACTAAACTAAAAAGACACTGAAAAGTTATCAATTTTGAGACCAAAACCATGTGATTATGCTGGAAGATCGACACTAAGTGTTGGAGTAACTCAACGGGCCGGGCAGCATCTCTGGAGAAAAAGGATGGGTGACGTTTCGGGTCGGGACCCTTCTTCAGACTTCATAATATGATTACGTTAGCAGCTTTGACAGGTATTATCCATGTTGGTTAATATTCCTTGCTATCGTTGTATCTGAATATTTTGAAACAACTTAAAAACAAAATGAATGCGGGCTAGTCTAACTTATTTTCTCGAGTTTGCCTTTAAAAAAACCCACCTTTGTTTAGATTGCATAAGATATTATAGCTTGTGGTCCAGAGTTGAGGGCCTGCCCCACTTGGGCGTCATTTGCGCATAATTTACTCCTCATCATTTACGCGTTAAGATACATGATGACGCTCGTTTTACCACGCACGTGATGCGCGCATGGTGCGCATTACGTGCGCGTGCTGTGTGTTGACGTAGGCAGTGACGCGCGGTCGCGCGCGGCGCCCCAGGATTTTGTGATGTACAAAATCTTTGCGCGCTATCTGCGTGATGCGAAAATGACACCCAAGTGGGACAGGCCCTTGACTGCCTCGCAGCACAAGAGACCCGGGTTCAATCCAGACTATGGGTGCTATCTGTATGGAGTTTGAACGTTCTCCACGGGATCGCGTGGGTTTTCTCCGGGTGCCCTGGTTCCCTCCCGCACTCCAAAGACGGACAGGTTTGTATGTAAATTGGCTTGATATAAATGTAAATTGTCCCCAATGTGTGCAGGATAGAGCAAGTGTATTTGGGATTCGGTGGTCTGCGCAGACACTGTGGGCCGAAGGGCCTGTTTCCGTGCTGTATCGTTCACACCACACTTGTGACAAACCGATGAATGGATCTTTTTGTTGATGCTTCACCTAAAAGAAATGTCAAATGTCACGGCTACAGCAACGTTGGACCACAAATAAATCTGGAATCCATAGATAGCTGGAGTAACTCAGCGGGACAGGCCGCATCCCTGGAGAGAAGGAATGGGTGACGTTTCGGGTCGAGACCCTTCTTCAGACTGTACACCCGTGTGCACACATTAGTCCATCAATAGAAAGTAAATTCAAGGCTGTGCGTTTCTATACATTGGTATCTCACGACAAGTGATTATTTAACCACTTGCAGTAAGGTGCCATCAGGTCATAAGTGAGAGGAGTAGAAGTAGGCCATTCGGCCCATCAAGTCTACTCTGCCATTCAATCATGGCTGATCTATCTCTCCCTCCTAACCCCATTCTCCTGCCTTCACCCCGTAACCTCTGACAGGTATAGAGGTATAAAAAGTACAGCCCGTGATTAGTCGTGTAAAGAAAGCCTCTTGGACAAAGCAATCAATTCTTAAAATAGCAACATTAATTAATAATGTTTTGAGCCAAATGCATGCATGTAAATAGAAGGAAATCCATTATTCCTACATCACAACAAATGAATAATTTTAAAGATCCAATAAAACCAAGATTTCATGTTTTCCCCGTCTCCGCTGGTTTTAATATTGAACCCAAGTTAATTAAAGTTGTAAATCTGAAACTTCTAAACTGCTGCGTCATTCCACATTTTATTTAAAAATAAGTAGAGCAGCGTAGGTTTACTCTTGGCCAATTTCTCCGAGGTTTTTCGCATTTCAATTTCCTGGTTTGGATAAGTCTCAAAATGAACGCATTCCGCCTCCGTTAACGGTAGGATCCCCGTTATCAAAGCTCGTGCTCAAATTCCCCAAAGCCTTTTAAACGTCCTCCTATTACTTTGAAGTGAAGATCCCGATAAGTCCAAGGGATGTAATGGATGTGGTCATCTGGCCCAGAACAAGGAGAACTCAGTCACACTGTGAATACCAAAAACCACACATGTGGGAAAGTGGACATGATCCAAATGCTCTTCACAGAGGATAAAAATAGTGTAAAGCATTATCCTTTGTTTAAGAAGGAACTGCTGATGCTGGAAAAATCGAAAGTAGACAAAAATGCTGGAGAAACTCAGCGGGCGAGGCAGCATCTATGGAGCGAAGGAAATAGGCGACTTTTCGGGTCGAGACCCTTCTTCAGTCTCGATCCGAAGCGTCGCATAAAGCGTTATCCAGTCACTTACGATCAAGGAAAAAGCATAAGTGTATATTGTAATAATGTGATACGAGTTTCGTCGGGAAATCGATACTCAAGAAAACGATTGAAAATTCCAACTGGGATCTGTCCAACTGCTTATAGCATTGTGGTGATACGGCACGGAAATAGAAAAATTCCAGAGCGCTAAAGAAAAGCGCCAGGCGCCACGGTGGCAGAGTTGCTGCCTTGCAGCACCAGAGGCAGGGGTTCGATCCTGGCTACCGTTGCTGTCTGTGTGGAGTTTGTCCGTCCTCCCTGTTACCATGTGTCTTCTCTACAGGAGCTCCAGTTTCCACCCACGTGCAGATTATTTGGCTTCCGGAATTTGTCCCGAGTGTGTAGGGACCTCGGTGGGCCGAAGGACCTGTTTCCATGCTGTATCTCTAAACTATACTAAGAATAGAAAAAATACATATAATGCTGGAGTAATTCAGCGGGTCAGGCAGCATCCCTGGAGAGCACGGATCGGTGATGTTTCGGGACGGGACCCTTCTTCAGAACAGAGAGGAGTTCTTTTAAGGGCGGCACAGCTGCTGCCTCATAGCACTAGAGACTCTGGTTTAGTCCTGACTTTGGGTGCTGCCTGTGTGGAGTTTGCACGTTTTCTCCGTGACCATGTGGGTTTCCACTGGGTGCTCCAGTTTCCATCCAAATCCCAAACACATACAGGTTTTTTGGTTAATTGACTTCTGTAAAATTGCACCGCTTGGATATGGTGGGCTTGCCTCCAGTTGCAAAACTATACTAAAGCAATGGATTAGAAGAATATAAAATGTTATGCAGTCACTTATGATTAAGCAAGAGTATAATATTAAGACCATATTATAATAATGGTACAGGTTTCGTTGGAAAATAGATGTTAGAAAAAAATGCATCGCAATAGGAATTGGATGAATCGCTAGAGTCACCAAGTCATTAAGCATGGAAATGGAAATACTCATGGGCCTGTCCCACTTACAAGACTTTTTCGGCGACTGCCGGCACCCGTCATATGTCGTTACAGGTCGCCGAAATTTTTCAACATGTTGAAAATCCAGCGGGGACCAGAACAAGGTACGACTCTTTGGGCGACTACTCACGACCATACAGGCTTCACCCCACGACATGTCGCCAGGGTGTCGCCTGTGTGGTCGTGAGTTGTCTCCTCAGTCGCCCAAAGAGTCGTAGCGTCTTTCTGGTCGCCGCTGTATTTTCAACATATTGGAAAATTTCGCCAACCTGCAACAACCTATGACAGGTGGTGGCAGTCACGTAAGTGGGACAGGCCCATAAAGACTCTTGACTTTGACAATAGTTTCTCCATCTTAAATTTTTTTTAGTTTAGTTTAGTTAGATTGCAAGAAAGCAGCAAGGTATGCGCGGAAACAGGCCTTTCGGCCCACCGAGAACCGCACTGACCACCATCCATCCGACCCCCCCCGCACAATATCGCCATCCTACACGCTAGCGACAATTTTTACATTTACACGCCAGGCCAATTAACTACACACCTGCACGTCTTTGGAGTGTGGGAAGAAACCGAAGATCTCGGAGAAAACCCACGCAGGTGACGCGGAGAACGTGCAAACTCCGTACAGACAGCACCCGTGGTCGGGATCAAACCCAGTTCTCTGGCGCTATGAGGCAGCAACTCTACCGCTGTGCCGCCATTCTAAAAAGTGGGTAGAATGTGGATCATAAGTGATCGGAGCAGAATTAGGCCATTCAGCCCATCAAGTCTACTCAACCATTCAATCATGGCTGATCTATCTCTCCCTCCTCACCCCATTCTCCTGCCTTCTCCCCATAATCTCCGACACCCGATCTAATCAAGAATCCTACTACCGAGAGAACTCATTTGAATGGAGGGCGCAGTAGAATTTAGCTGTCGGCTAGCTAAACTCCTGGAAATCTTATATTGATCGGATTGGAAGCTGCATAAAACCAACTATAAACTACAGGACTGAAAAGCATGTTGTAAATCAAATGCAATGGTTACATTTAACTGTAAATCTTACGTATCGCGTTGAAGGGATCGTAATTAAAGAAAACTTTCTGCCTCTATCCATCATCACGTATATTTTATATTTGTGAAGAGTTTTAATGAGGCCTCAGCATTAGTCAGTCTTCAGTCTGAAGAAGGGTCTCGACCCGAAACGTCGCCTATTCCTTCACTCCATAGATGCTGCCTCACCCGCTGAGTTTCTCCAGCACCTTTTATCTACCTCAGCATCCAGTGAAGGTTCCTTTAATATCCCGTAAACCAATTTTTTGTTTTTTTGTTCCTCTGCTCCTCCGCAAGCTTTATCATTCTTCTAATAACTACATGATTTTTAATCAAAATGTATGGCCTTGCAGATCATTAAAGGGCCTGTCCCACTTGGCGATTTCTTCAGCGATTGTCGGCATAATTGACCGACGTATCAGGTCACTGAAAAAGTCACAGCGTGATGCGGGCGTGACGATGTATTGACGCGCGCTGTCTCCTCAAGTGCGGCAACAATTTTTTTTGTCGCCGCTGGGTTTTGAAATGTTCAAAACCTTTCGGCGACCCGGATACGTCGGTCAATGACGCCGGCAGACGCCGAAAAAAATCGCCAAGTGAGACAGGCCCTTGACACTTAGTTTCATTTGGTTGATTTAAACATCCTACCATTATTCCTTTTGCAATTCCTTTCTTATACAGCGCAGAAGTCACCGAGTCTGTGCCTAGTACCGGCGATCCCGTACCTTCTATACCGTACTAGCACTATCCTATACACACGAGGGACAATTTATAATTTTACCAAGCCAATTAGCGCGAGAGAAAACCGGAGCCCCCGGAGAAAACCCACGCAGGTCACGGGAAGAGCGTACAAACTCCGTACAGACCCCCACGCAACGCACTTCCGTAGTCAGGATCAAACCCCGGTCTCTGGTGCTGTGCGGCCGCAACCCTAACCCTGCGTCATGACGCCCCTTGGTCATACAAAATATTGACTTTACCTTCTATTTTGGTTCAGCCTACAAATGTTCACATCGCATATTTATACATCTAGTCCAAATTCAATCATTGCTAGACAGAGTGAAGACAATTCATAGAAACATAGAAACATAGAAATTAGGTGCAGGAGCAGGGCCATTCGGCCCTTCGAGCCTCGCCCGCCATTCAATATGGATCTTGCGCCTGATTCATCCAAAGACTCATTTATCTTTACTGCCTCTCTCCATACCTGATCCCTTCAGCCACCAAGGGCACATCCTAATCCCCTCATATAGATGGTCAAACGAACTGCCCGTCAATTACCTTCTGTGGCAGAGGATATTCCACAGATTCTCCAATCACTGTGTGAAAAAAAAACGATTTTTCATCTCGGTCCTAAAAGAACTATCCCCTTATCCTTAAACTGTTGACCCTTGTCCAGGACTTCCCAACATCGGGAACATTCTTCCTGCATATAGCCTGTCAACCCCTAGATTTTGTAAGTCTCCCACACCTCCCCATCAATCTCCTAAATTCACAGGATGTTTAAGTCACCTTACTGTAACCGCTACAAAATTCCTCGGCACTTTTTCGCGGCTCTTTCCTTTTAATCCTTTAAAGGTTTACCAGCATCTACTTGATAATACAATAGACCATAGACACATAGGTGCAGGAGTAGGTCAATGGTTGATCATCCCAATCAGTTACTGTTCTGCTTCTCCTATTTCCCCCTGACTCACTCTCTGTAAGATTCAATGTCACTTAATCCTCTCGATCGGTACATCAATTGTGAGGCCTTGTTATCGAGTCATAGAGCTAGAAGAAACGGAGCCCCCGGAGAAAACCAGCAGGGTGCCTGAAGAAACACAACGGGAAAATTAAATGCTAGTGTAAAACACAATCAACGCCCGTAATATGTTTTAGAATGATTAGAAACACAAGAGGAGCAGGGGATTCAGTAAAACTGTAAATGTTACTGCTTCAAAGAAATCAGGAAGTTTCACGAGAGTTGATGCCCCCCCCCCCCCCCCCCCCCCCCGCTAATAAAAATACACATCCGCGGAACTAATCGTTGGGTATTAATAGTTTAGAACGACTAAGGAGAGGAGAGGTATTCTGTTGTATAATCTGAACATTTACAGCTTCATAGTAATTCCAGTTAGTTTCACGCGAGTTGATGCACCACACATGGTTGATTGTGTGAGCGTGCTACTTCTTATTGGATGCACAGAGACCCCATGGGGATTTTGGTCTCATGTGTTGGAACTAATCATAAATCTTGAAATGTCCAGGTTGGTTAGTCTAGATGGGTATTAATCAGTTTGCGCTGTCTCACAGTGTTAAATACGGCCACGGACTGCCATTGCTAATTCACATGGTAACAATTGCTGGTATGAATGGAGCCCCCTAAATTATTCCAGAAGTTCCTTGGGTCGCATCCGCGCGTCACCTTAGGGATTTGGAAGGACATTCAAAGGAACTAAATGTTAGGAGGGGTATTAAGCTGCTGTATCTAGTATAGTTACCTTAGCAGGTAGCCAAGTGTAATGGGAAATGACTGTCCTCCCTGATTGCTAGAATTCACTTAGGGGCCATTTATGAATGAAACTATTGCAACGTGCATTTCGGCACACACCATTTATCTGAATGCAGAAGATTTTTCCCGGCACCACCTCCAACAAGAATGCCCCCAACCCTCACCTTCGCACTGCCTCCGCAGACCACCCCTCTATGAGCCCCCCTCCACATCCCCCCACCCCCCATTTAGGCCCCCCAAATGTGGAGACCAGCGGACTCTTACGAGCAATAAATATCAACGCAGCCAAAATCACTTCCACCACTATGAAGGATAGTAAGTTCCGATTTAATCATATTTCAAAAACCCCATCCAAAACCACCAATCGCGACCTCCACTTGGACAGGCTAGATGCAGGAAAAAAAAGAACAAAAATGTTTCATGATGTACTTTGGGGGAGTCCAGGACCATGGGGGGTCTCAGTTTTTAAGGCACTCAGGGGTTAGTAGGCCTTTTAGGGATCTGAGATGACGAAAAATGATCCTTTTTTCACCCAGAAGATGGAGTATTTGTGGAAATCTGTGGAATGCCCTGCCACAGAAGGCAGGGGAGGCCAATCCACTGGATGTTTTCAAGAGAGTTTTTGAGTTTTAAAACCCTGTCCCACGGTACGAGTTTCATTCCAAGAGCTCTCTCCCGCGTTTACCTTCTGTATGAATTCAGAGATTTACCGTAATGGCCACTCGTTGGTACTCCAACGTGTTTTGAACTAAATCTTCATGCGTCTTCCGTGCTTACCTGCTTTTAGCGAGTCTTACGAGTAACCGAGTACCTGATGTTAGCGTTACGAGCCGCTAAGAGACGTCCCCGAGCTCCAACGTACCCGCTACGTTCATTCTCCGTGCTTACCACGAGTTTAATTTTTTTAAAACTCGGGAGAGCTCTTGGAATGAACTCGTACCGTGGGACAGGGCTATTAGATTGAGCTCTAAGGAAACAAGGGGTGAGGATTGAACCGGGGTCTCTGGGGCTGTGAGGCAGCAGCACTACCAGCTGTGTCACCGTGCCTCCTGAGTCTTGAACCTGTTGTAACACCCCTAGTGAAAAAAAGCAGAGTTGGATTGGGGAGTAAGCAGGAACGGGGTACTGATTTTGGACGATCAGCCAAGATCATATTGAATGGCGGTGCTGACTCGAAAGCAGGGCCGTACTTACGTATAAACTAGAGAAGCTTAAGCTTAGGGCCTCGAGATCTAGGGGGGCCTCAGCCTGCTCCACCAAGGCGTATAACACTTTTAACATGTTCGTATTTTCTGAGCCTTGTCCTTTCAACAGTCAGGAGTGTTCGAGTCGGTGCGCAGCTGCTGGTTTAACAATGTCAGAACCAGCTCCGACTGTGCCCGACCTGCCTGCTTCAGGGGAGAAGAGATAAGGCTCCGGGCGGGTTAAAGGGTGGGTGGGAATGAGCAGCCACCCGCTACGATAGGCGGAATGGTCCTTTCTATAGTTAACCCTGCTCACAGTCTCTGATGGGGCTGGTTTCCTGCCCGCCGGGACCTCCCACGCTTTGCCCGCTGACCCTGGCCGCTCCACCGCCCTCCAGCAGCTCGCAGCCGTCACTTTACCTGCAGCCTGGACTCTGCACCGGGCCTGAAGCTTCCACGCTGCAGGCTCCAACGCCCCTGAGTTTCACTATGCTGGGTCCTAGTGCTCTAGTCACACCCCAACAACCCCTGGTAACCTCAGTGCTGTTTCCACTGGTCGTCCCAATCACCTCAAATCCATGTGATCCCAGCTTCTTCCCCACCTACCCACACTACAGTCCTCACAACCCCCTACGCCCTGACCACCCACCAACCCCCCCCACCAGACATCGCCTCAGCTCAGTCACTCACCTGCCTTCCTTCCGGCCCCAACCCCCATCCCTGCCGTGTTGTCACCATCCCCCCTAGACCTCCCCTCTCAATCCGAACGGTCCCTGCCTCAGCAGAGGCCTCACCTTTGTCCCCCTCCATCCCCACCTCAATGAGTTCCGCGCCCGCCGCGATTTGGAGCTCTTCCTCAAGGTCAACAAAGCCATTGACCTCAAGGTCAACAAAGCCATTCAGAAATTCAAACTGTTATTGAGCACTTGTGCAAGTTTGTGCAGTTCACTTCAGGATTTTGTAAGCAAAATTAGAGAAGATTTTAATGAGCTTGAGCCACAAGCAAAGGCCACCTTGCCAGATGTTAACTACAGAACTGTCACAGGGAGGCAAAGAATAAGGATATGGCAAGGAAATATTGGAGGTGCACCTGGTCCTGATGCTTTAGATAAACTCTCTTCAAGAGAATAACGTTTAGGATCCAATCCTTTATTCCTCTACTATATTGCACTTTGAACCAATTTAATAAAAAGAAGAGGTACTGTGTACAGTGAAGTTGCAACGACAGTTTGTCCTTCTGCTAATCTGACCACATCTAAGCAATAAATTCAGCAAGGTGGTTAACTGTTGATGGAAGCATACCCATAAGATGTGACCTGAAAGGTACTGATGAATTATTACACTTTCAATCGTACGTGAGACAAAGCCATAGGCCTACAGAAGAGCACTCTCTGTCTCATGCAGACCGTTATCAAATATATACAAGGAAAACTATTGAGATGGCCTTCCCTAGTGTGGAAGCATCTGCGACGTTCTAGCTTAATGTTCACCACTGCTCGGGAGATGAGTCTTTATTTCTAGACTCAAAGATTAAAATGAATTAAGGTCCACAATGTCCCTCAATTGAGGTTTGTCTGCACTGAGCACCTGTTCATTGAGAGTGACAAACGTTAGACAAACATATCTTGGTGAACTTCTGGATGATGTTGCTATGAAGAAGGCGAGAAAAAAACATTTTTGCTCTTAGTGTATGTGTAGTTTTTTTATTTCTTAATATTCCACATTCAATTCAAGAGACACTTATTGTCACATGCACCAATTGGTACAATGATATTTGGGGGTCACCCATCCGACGTTGGAATGGGAGAACCTTCTCAGCGGCTGGGACTTCCGAATCGGCCACTTCCTACCGGAGACCGCGGCTCACAAAATCCACAGGCCAGGCTGAGCTGGGCGGAGATTCACGCTGGCGGCCCTCGGCAAAGGGATGTTGAAATCAGCGCGGCCCGAGGCTGGAAGCTCTCCGCCAACCAACAACTCCATGATGTTGAAGGCAAAGCAGGCCCAACACTCCAGAGCTTTTCAAACGGCGCATCCAGTAAGGCATCGCCCGCTCTGCGGTGGAAATCCAATATGTATTATCAAAAAAAACTGTTTCAAAATGGACAGCACATACGGTAGGATCTAAAAGTGTCACAACACTGTCACTGTCGGGTATTATGGCCCTCTAGTCGTGGTGATGGGGGATTGGGAGGGGGGGGAGGCTCACAAGTGAAATAGCTTAGGGCCTCTCTTCATCTAAATCCGGCCCTGCTCGAAGGGCCTCGTGGCCTACTCCTGCACCTATTTTCTATGTTTCGATGTATGACGAGCATTTGAAGGCTCTGGGCCTGTACTCACGGGGGTTTAGAAGGATGAGGAGGGTGGGAGGGGGGCACCTTACTGAAGAATCACTCTTATCCATATTTGCCAACGAACTGATAATATGATCTTATTTCTCGTGAAGGTCGGACAGAGAAATGAGCTTGAACGCAAGAACTTTGAGCTGTAACTCATCAGTTTCCAAGGCACTCTTATCTGGCCATTGATTACAAAGCCTCCCGGTATTTATGGGCCCCCCATTTCCTTGCCACCTTGCCGCATTCTCACTGCAACTGCACTGGAGTTGCATTCCATTGCAGCCTTGCACCGTGCCCTTATCTTGGGAATGTCGACTCATTCTTGTGTTCTTTTATCCAGTCTTAGTTTAGAGATACAGCGCGGAAACAGGCCCTTCGGCCCACGGAGTCCGCGCCGACCAGCGATCCCCACACATTAGCACTATCCTACTGTGGGGACAATTTAAAAAAAATTCATCCCAGGCCAATTAACCTACAAGCCTGTACTTCTTGACTCAGAACCTACATATTACCTCTGCTTAGTTTAGAGATACGGGGAGGAAACAGGCCCCTAGATTCCGCGCCGACCAGCGATTCCCACACACCAACTATCCTACCCACACTAGCGACAATTTATAATTTTTGCCAAGGAGATGGGGCAGGGTCAGGGGAGGGAGGAGTTGGAGGGGGGGGAAGAGGGGGGGAGAGAGGGGGGGGAAGGGGGGGGAGAGAGAGGGGGGAGAGAGAGGGGGGAGAGAGAAGGGGGAGAGAGAGTGGGAGAAGAGGGGGGGGAGAGAGAGGGGGGAGAGAGAGAGAGAGATGGGGGAGAGAAAGGGGGGAGGGAGGGGGGATAGATGCGGGGGGGGAGAAGGGGGGAGAGAGAGGGGGGAGATATGGGGGGAGAGGAGGGGGGAGAGGGGGGGGGGAGGGGGGAGAGAGGGCTGGGGGAGGGGGGAGAGGGGGGGGGGAGGGGGGAGAGATGGGGGAGAGAGGGGGGGGGGGAAGGGGTAGAGAGAGGGAGGGGGGGAGAGAGGGGGGGAGAGAGGGGGGGGAGAGAGGGGGGGATAGAGGGGGGGAGAGAGATGGGGGGAGAGAGAAAGGGCGGGGGAAGGGGGGGGAGAGAGGGGGGGGGAGGGGGGAGAGATGGGGGGGAGGGGGGGGAAAGGAAGGGGGAGAGGGGGGGGGAGAGGGGGGAGGGAGCAGAGGGGGGAGGGAGAGGGGAAGGGGGGAGAGGGAAGGAGGGGGGGGGGGGAAAGAGGAGAGGAGGTGGGGGGAGAGAGATCGGACGACGGGGAGAGGGGGGGGGGGAGGGGTGCGAGAGGGGGGGGGATGGGGGGGGGGAGGGTGGTGGGGGGGGGGGGGGGGGGGGGAGGGGGAGGTGGGCGGCGGGCGTGTGTTAGCTGTGGGGGGGTTGGGGGGGTGTGGGTGTGGTTTTGTTTCTGTTTATGGGTGGCGCTATCGTTTGGTGTGCGTGTTTCGTTTCGATTCTTTTGGTTTTGGTTTTTTTTGTCCGTGCACGGTGGTGTTTTGTTTTAGTTTTGTGTTCTCTGTGGTATTTTCTTTCTTAGCATTTACTTTTGTTCTCTCTATTGTTTTGGTTTGTTGCTTCTCTTTTGTTTTTCTTCTGTTTCTCTTGTGGTTTTTATTAGCGGTCGTTTTCTGTGAGCATTGTCGTTGTTTTCTCCTGCTTTTTGTTTCTTGTTCGCTTGTATTCTCTCTTTGTGTTTTTTTTGTGTTTTCTTTTTTTTTGGGTCTTCTTATCTTCTCTTTTTTTCTCTCTTTTTGCTTCTCTTTTTGTTTTTGGTTTTTTTATGTTTTGTTGTCTTCCTCTTTTGAGTAGGCCTGATCTTTTTTTAGTTGTTGTTGTGGGGGGGGGGGGGGGGGGGGGAGTTTTGGGGGGGGGGGGTGTTTTTTTTTTGGTGATTCTCTTGTTTCTCTGCGCGGGTTTGTTTGTCTGATTAGGTTTCTTTTTCTTTTTTTTTTTTTTCTTTTGTCTTTTTTTTTTTTACTCCTTTTGTTTTTTTTTCTCTCTTTTTTTTCTTCGCCTCTGTGCGCTTCTCCTCCTCTTCTCCGCGCACGCAGCCCGCCCAATCGCAATACTCAAGTATCGCGCAGGTACGCCCATAAACACCCACACCCCCCTCCAGACATCCCCCCTCCTTGTCCCATCACCCCCCAAACCCCAGCAACCAAACCCCAGGAACACACCTGTCGACCCTGTCCCCCTGCCCCCTCCCCTCCCCCGTACTGCGACAGGGCTGCTCAGAAACAAAAAGATACCACCCCCATATGTGAGCCTTTCAGCTGCAGCTTGTTGGAAGGTTGGAGATGAACGTCAATACCTTGTCCTAACATAGAAACATCGAAAATAGGTTGCAGGAGTAGGCCATTCAGCCCTGCAAGCCAGAACCGCCATTCAATATGATCATGGCTGATCATCCCCAATCAGTACCCCGTTCCTGCTTTTTCCCCAGCGCCAAAGACACCGGTTAGATCCTGATCTCAGGTACTGTCTGTGTGGAGTTTGCACGTTCACCCCGTGACCGCTTCTTCCGTTGTCCATCTTATCTCTCATCTGCTGAATATGGAACAGTGCCCCTCTTGAGAGCCAGAGACCACGGTTCAATCCTGATCACGAGAACTGTCTGTGTGACGTTTGCATGTTCTCCCTGTGACCGCATGGGGATCCCCCCACATCCCAAAGAAGTGCAGGCTTGTAGGTTAATTGACTTCCACAAATAGGCCCGAGGATAGGATATAACTATCGTTGGTCAGCGCAGAATTGGTGGGCCGAAGGGCCTGTTTCCACTCTGTACATCTAAACCAGTGGAAACATCCTCTCCACATCCACTCATTCTGGGCCTTTCACCATTCGGTAAGTTTCAATGAGGTCCCCCCCCCCCCCCCCCCCCCCCCCCTCCCATCCTTCTAAACTCCAGCGAGAACAGGCCCAGTCCTGTCAAACGCTCACCATACATTAACCCACTCAGCCCCAGGATCATTCTGGTAAACATCCTCTGGACCTTTGAATGCAGATATCTGGAGGCGGCATCTCCAATCGCCCAACTTCAAGGAAAGAGGGTACCAGCTGAGAAACACACGACAGGATTTTTGCTTCCCTGGGCTCAGAAACTGTGACTTGCGCAACTCATTATCCATGAATAATTCCAGCTGAGTGATATAAACAACCGCATGGGCAAAGCACCCAAGGGAGAAAGGCATCCAAAGTGCAGAGAATTATTGGCCTAAAATAAGATCTGAAATGGTGGCTAGGGTTGCTGCCCTACAGCGCCCATCCCCAGAGACCCTGGTTCGATCCTGACCTACGGGTGCCGTACGCGATGACCTTTTCCCGTTCCCCTCCCTTTTCCCCCGTGGCCTGCGTGGGTTTTCCCCTTTCCTTCTCCGAGATTTTCAGCTTCCTCCCACACTCCAAAGACGAGCGGGTTTGTCGGTTAAATGGCTTGGTGTAAATGTATAATTCTCCCTAGCGTTAGGGTAGCGTTAGCGTGCGGGGATCGCCGGGGCGGGGGATCGCCGGTCGGGGGCGCGGGCCCGGTGGGCCGAAGGGCCTGTTTCCGTGCTGTATCGCTAAACTAAGCTTAAAGATAGAAAGAAAAAGGGGGAAGGAAAATAAAATAGTCGCAGCATGGAAACAAGACAGATAAGAGGAGAATAACCTACTCAGCAAAGTGGTTTCAAAGCATATATACAAACAAAAAAAAAATCACATGATAATACTGTATAAAATTAGCCAACCACAAAACATTTCTGGTTAGATAGCTAATTCCCCCGTGTATTTAACTGTCTAATTCTACAAAACGACACAGCTGCCTTGGGATGTTGTATTGTCTTATATACGGGTGGTAAATAATATTTATGAAGATTTAAAATTTAGTAGCATATACTGTTTATGGAAGACAGATGAGGATGATTATACACCATCTAAATGATATCAACAGCACACGATATTGTGAGAGGGGTTTGTGGTGAATATCTTATAGTCTAGGCAAGCAGTACACATTTTGTATGTCAACTTTTGTGCTGGACATTTGCTGTGATTTACAAACATTTTGATAACGTTTTTCGATTTTGTAAATGCCGACAAACATGCCAGATTCAGTTTATTGTCACGTGTTCCGAGGTAGAGCCAAAAGCTGTTTGTTGCCTGCTAACCTGCCAGCAGAACGGTCACGGTGGCGCGGGGGTAGAGTTGCTGCCTTACAGCGACGGCAGCACCGGAGACCCGGGTTCGATCCCGACTACGGGCGCTGTCTGTACGGAGTTTGTACGACCCCCACAGCGGTCTGCGTGGGTTTTCTCTCCCCTTCTCTCTCCGAGATCTTCGGTTTCCGCCCACACTCCAAAGACGCACAGGTTTGTAGGTTGACACAAAATGCTGGAGTAACTCAGCGGGACAGGCAGCCACTCTGCTGAGAAAGAAGGTTTTGTAGGTTATTTGGCTTGGTAAAACGTTAAGAAAATTGTCCCTAGTGGGTGTATGATAGTGTTAATGTGCGGGGATCGCTGGTCGGCATGGTATCTAGAGACTAAACTAAATATGATTAGAATCGAGCCATTTACAGTGTATACTCAAAGGATAGTGGGTGTATGGAACGCGTTGCCGGACTAAATAATTGAGGCAGATACCACTGCAACATTTAAGAAACATTTAGATAGGCACCCGGATAGGACAGGTTTAGAGGGAAGACAGACACAAAAAGCTGGAGTAACTCAGCGGGTCGGGCAGCATCTCTGGAGAACGTGGGTCAGTGATGTTTCGGCTCGAGACATGAACAGTGTTCTTCAGAGATCCAGCTCAGCTGACCCACTGAGTTGCTCCAGCACTTTGGGGTTTTTTTTTAAGTAAACCAACATCCGCAGTTCGTTGCGTCTACAGGTCACAAGTTGTTGAGTCAAAGTTTCTGCGGAACGAGTGCGAGCCCGACTCTGACTTTCGGATGAAAAAGCAGCAGTAAACAAAGGCCAATGTTGGATGTGCCACACCATGGTGAAGACAGAATCCTGTGGTAACGGTTCTGAGAACGATGACGAGTTCAGAAGAATGAGAAATGATCTCCTTTGAATTTACAACATTTCTTAAAGGCAACAAGAGGGTGGATGCAGGGGTGATTAAAGTCACAAACCAGTTCATAATAAATGGAACTGAGACGAGATTTGCCTCAATTTTGAGGGTGATGAGCCTTTGACACTCTCCATTTTGGTGACCTGTGAAGACACAGTCTCTTAACTGACTTAAAGCGAAATTAAAATTTTCCTTCTCTTTTCCCTCTTCTCCTTCCCCCCTCCGCCCTCTCCTCCCGCCCCCCCTTCCCCCCCTCCTCCTCTCCCTATCCCCCTCCTCTTTCACCCACCTTCATCTTCTCTCTCTCTGCTAATTAATCACTCTTCTCCCCCTCTTCCCCTCTTTTTCTAGATTCATAGCTTTGAAGGTAGGAGAGGGGCAAAGTTTAAAACGTGTTATTTTTTTTTTTAAATTAGAGGGAGGCGAATTGCCTGACATGAGCTGACATCTCCGGGGGTGGTGGTTGAGTCAGGCAAGATGGTGGCATCAACATCACGGTTTCACGGTGGCGCAGCGCTGGAGTTGCTGCCTTGCATCGAAAGCTCGCCGGAGTCCCGGGTTCGATCCCGACTGCGGGTGCTTATCTGTACAGAGTTAGTACGCGCGCTCCCGTGACCTGCCTTCCCCCCCCGTCCGTTTTTCTCTGAGATCTTCGGTTTCCTCCTTCCCTCCCACATTCCAAAGACGTGCAGGTTTGTAGGTTAAATTGGCTTGATAAATGTACAAATGTCCCTATTGGGTTGTTAGCATGTGCGGGGATCGCTGGTCGGCGTGAACTCGGTGAGGGCTGAAAGGTCCCTGTTTATCTTCCGCTCTGGTATCTCTAAAACAAAACTAAAAAGTGCTTTAGGATAAGTACATGAATATGCAGGAAAGGGATGGTGGGAAAAAAATATGGATGATGTGCAAGGGTTCTATCTCCCTTTTGTTCACCTTTCCCAATTCTATTTTGGCCCTAACCCCACTGGATAACCCTCTACCCCCCCATCTGGCCTGTCCTCTCCATTTCATCTTCCCAACAACCTTCCCTTAATCAAATCTACTTTTCTGCTCAAGTGCTGCCTGACCCGCGGAGTTACTCCAGCATTTTTGAGTCTATCTTGGGTGATAAGGAATAGGTGACGTTTTAGGGTTTTAAAACGCGTCTTCCTCACCTTCCTACCCGAAATGTTACCTATTCCTTCTCTCCAGAGATGGTGCTTGACCCGCTGAATTACTCCAGCAATGACTCCACAGTCAAAGCGGCCCAACAGAGAATGTACTTCCTGCAGCAGCGGAGTAAACACAATCTGCAATGATGGTCCAATTCTGTACGGCCATCGTAGAGTCTGTCCTCACCTTCTCCATCATGGTCTGGTTTGGCTCAGCCACCAAGCACGACACCCGGAGGCTGCAGCGAATCGTCCGATCAGCTGAGAAGGTTATTGGCTGCAACCTACCCCCCTCATTGACAAACTGTACACTGCAAGGGCCAGGAAGCGAGCGGGCAAGATCATCTCTGACCGCTGTCACCCTGCCACAAACTCTTTGAGTCACTTCCCTCTGGAAGGCGACTCCGGACTGTCAAAGCCGCCACAGCCAGACACAAAAACAGCTTTTTTCCACGAGCAGTAGTTCTACTCAATAACCAAAAGTCTGTAGCCTCCTTTTATTTCATTCACGTTTAAACTGTTACTAGACTAAGTGGGACCCGTTGGGTCCCATGTTCACATGGAAGGGCTGGTCCCCCTACGCAATATTCCACCTCTCCACCAATTCCAATATTAGTGGCCGTGGGAGGGGGGTTGGGGTGGGGGGGAAGGGGGGGGGGGGGGGGGGGGGAGGTTCTGGAGCGCTAGCTAGCATGGTTGTTGTGGCTCAGGTCAAGTCAAGCACAGTGAGTGCAGGGCCAACAATCCATTTCAATCAATTTCATGTCAAGTTCAAGTATCAAGTCAAGTCAATCCATTTCAAGTCAAGTCAAATCAAGCACAGGGCAGGCGGGGCCAGCCAACAATACAATCCATTTGCTTTCATTTCAGGTGAAGTCAAGCAAAGCAATGGCAAAGCAAAAGCACAGGGCAGGCGGGGCCAGCCAACAATACAATCCATTTGCTTTCATTTCAGGTTAAGTCAAGCAAAGCAAAGGCAAAGCAAAAGCAAAAGTCAGGGCAGGCCAAACAACTCATTTCATTTCCATTTCCATTTCAATTTCAACAAGCATAGGGCAGGCCAAACAACTCATTTCAGGGCTAACAAATCATTTATTGCAAGCACATTAAGGGTTAACAAATCATCTTTCATTGCAAGCACATTGCTGGCTAACTAATCATTTATTGCAAGCACATTAAGGGTTTAACAAATCATCATTCATTGCAAGCACGTTGCTGGCTAACAAATTAATTATTGCAAGCACATAAAGGGTTAACCACATGAAGCACATAACCACATAAAACACATAAAGGGTAGACTCACAGTTTAGTAGACTCACAGTTCAGTGGACTCATAGCAGAATCAGAGTTGTGGCCTCTCCCTCATGATCTTTCAGAGAATCCAGGTATTCGGGGTTTTATAGTCCTGCCCCCCACCCCCCCAGAAGGGGTGTTACCTTCATCATGGTGATTGACAGGCGTGAGGACCAATCAGCTGATCACGATTTTTAAACATTCATAACTTTTTCATTTTTTCATGGATCAGAAAAAATCCTCAGGGCTGCCTCACCGGAGGAGGACTGCGAGTAAGATGATCAAAAATCATAGCGATATATGGTAGCGTATTTTCCAAAATCAATATAAAGCGCAGACAGGAAGTGGTCAAGATGAGACTTTTAGTTATATAGATGTTTTATTATTAATGTTTTAACGTTTAATTCTTAATTGTTACTGTGCGTCGTGTTGTTACTCGTGAGCAGAGCACTAGGGAAAATTCCTTGTATGTGTACATACTTGGCCAATAAACTTATTAATTCATTCATTTGGTGTCTATCTTCAGAATAAACAAGCATCTGCAGTTCCTTCCTACACATTTTGTCCACTTATCATCTCCCAGAGTCAGGTTCTAACTGTCCCCCCACACTCTCCCTTCCGCACCTCGTTCCCTCAGCCCATTATTTTTCCTTATCTGCTTCCAATCATCACCTAACAGCCTCCGACACCCAACTCCCTCTTCCTGCTCTTCTTCCTCAGTCTGAAGAAGGGTCTCGACCCGAAATGTCACCTATCCCTTCTCTCCAGAAATGCTGCCTGTCCCGCTGTGTTACTCCAGCATTTTTGTGTCTATCTTCCCCTTCCCCACACTCGCTCTACCTACTCATCATCTCCCGCCTCACCTGGTTCCATCCATCCATCTGCACTCTAGGTTGTACAGATACAGAGTCACAACCTGAATCATCGGCCATCCCTTTACCTCCCCACAGGTGTTGCTTTACCTGCCGAGCCCCTCCAGCCGAATGTAGACAAAAGGAACTGCAGATCCTGGTTAACAAAAAAAAGACAGAAAGTGTTGGAGTAACTCAGTGGGTCAGGCTGTGGAGGACATCGATAGGTGATGTTTTGGCCCCGGACTCTACCTCAGACTGAATGCCATGCGCTTAAGGGCCTGTCCCACTTGGCCGTCATTTGCGCGTAATTTACGCGCCATCATTTACGCGTGATGCGCGCATGATGCACATTACGCGCGCATGGCGCGTGATGACATAGGTAGTGATGCGCGGCCGCGTGACGTGCCCCTGGATTTTTTGATGTACAAAATCTTCGCGCGCCATCTGAGTGACGCGCAAATGACGGCGAAGTGGGACATGCCCTTTAACCTTTCAGCGAGCAACAAGAATAACGGACTTCCTAAACAGAATATGTAGTTCCTCCAGCAGTTTGTTTCTCACTTCAGACGAGGCGGCGCAGCAGCAGAGTTGCTGCGTTACAGTGTCAGAGACCCGGGCTCGATCCTGACAAGGGGAGCTGTCTGTGCGGAGTTTGCACGATCCCCCTGAGACTGCGTGGGTTTCCTCCGGGAGCTCTGGTTTCCTCCCGCACTCCAAAGACGTGCAGGTTTGTAGGTTAATCGGCTTCCGCAAATTGCCCCGAGTGTGGAGGATAGGACTAGCTGGCGGGCGATCGCTGGTCGGCGCGGACTCGAGGTATCACTTTCCACGCTGTAATCTCCAGACCAAACTAAACCAAAACACCGGCGTCTGCAGTCTCTCGTGGCCCCACTCTTATTTAGAAATCCTTCACGGTCTTGGTGCTATTAATTTCGCTACTCTTAACTCGAAGAGTCATATCTTCCCTCAGGTCTCAGTCTTCCCTCAAAGCCATGCTGCTCATTCACATTTGTAGCAACTTATGAAATCCTAGACCATATAATGAACACCTGATGACATTAAATGCCTTTGCTAGGACAAACTCTGGTTCATGCATTCCTTCCCATTATTGAAATTCACCCGACAGTATTATCAAAATCATCCCGAATCTTTCCAGACGGATTCTTTTTTATTCAACGATGATACGACAAATGATGTGCATTTTTCTTTCAGTGAACACAGCAGCACGGTGGCGCAGCGGGAGAGTTGCTGCCTTACAGCTCCGTCACCTGGGTTCGATCCTGACTACAGGCGATGTCTGTACAGCGTTTGTACCTCCTCCCTGTGACCTGTGTGAATTTTCTCCGGGTGCTCCGGCTTCCTCCCTCACTCCGAAGATGTATAGGTTTGTAGGCTAATTGGCTTCTGTAAAATTGTTAATTGTCCCTAGTGTGTAGGAGTGTGTGTGTGTGTGTGTGCGTGTGTGTGTTGGAGTGTGTGTGTGTGCGTGTGTGTGTGTGTGCGTGTGTGGAGAGTGTGTGTGTGTGTGTGTGTGTGCGTGTGCGTGTGCGTGTGCGTGTGCGTGTGTGTGTGTGTGTGTTGTGTGTGTGTGTGTGTGTGTGGAGTGTGTGTGTGTGTGTGTGTGTGTGTTGAGTGTGTGTGTGTGTGTGTGTGTGTGTGTGTGTGTGTGGTGTGTGTGTGTGTGTGTGTGTGTGTGTGTGTGTGTTAGAGTGTGTTGTGTGTGTGTGTGTGTGTGTGTGTGTGTGTGTGTGTGTGTGTGAGATGGAGTGTGTGTGTGTGTGTGCGTGTGTGTGTGTGTGCGCGTGTGTGTGTGTGTGTGCATGTGTGTGAGATGGAGTGTGTGTGTGTGTGTGTGTGTGTGTGTGTGTGTGTGAGAGATGGAGTGTGTGTGTGTGTGAGATGGATGTGTGTGTGTGTGCGTGTGTGCGTGTGCGTGTGCGTGCGTGTGCGTGTGCGTGTGCGTGTGCTGTGTGCGCGCGTGTGTGTGTGTGATGGAGTGTTGTGCGTGTGTGTGCGTGCGTGTGCGCGCGGTGTGTGTGTGTGTGTGTGATGGAGTGTGTGTGTGTGTGCGCGTGTGTGTGTGCGTGTGCGTGTGTGTGTGCGTGTGTGTGTGCGTGTGTGCGTGTGCGTGTGTATCGCTGGTCGGCGCGGACCCGGTGGGCCAACGGGCCTGTATCTTCACTGTGCCTCTGAACTAAACAACAACTTAATTCCTTTTGGTCACAAGGTGAAATTTTGAGCTAAAAAGATATGGATAAGGTTCCACTTTAACTTTTTGAGAGCAGGTTCCATACTAAATTTCAAGAGGAAATTAGATGCCTACTTGAAAATGAAAGATCTGCAGTGCTTCAGGGAAAAAAGCAGGATTAATGAACTGTGTGGAAAGGACGAGGGGGGGACCTCATTGAAACTTACCCAATAGTGAAAGGTCTGGATACAGTGGATGTGGAGAGGATGTTTCGTCTAGTGGGAGAGTCTAGGACCAGAGGGCACAGCCCCAGAATAAAAGGATGTACCTTATCGGTAAGAAGGAACTGCAGCTGCTGGTTAACACCGAAGATAGACACAAAATGCTGGAGTAACTCAGCGGGACAGGCAGCATCTCTGGGTAGAAGGGATGGGTGACTTCACCCGAAAAGTCACCCATTCCTTCTACCCAGAGATGCTGCCTGTCCCGCTGAATTACTCCAGCATTTTGTGTCTATTTCAGGAATAATGGACTAATTGGAGAGCTATGTAAAGGGCTTGTACAAGCATGATGGGCTAAATGGCCTCCATCTGTATAATATCATAAAATATTACTCACTCACAATGATAATAAACTCATTCAAGTTGCTATTTAAAAGGGTAATACATGTATTTTATATTTCCCATTGCAAATTATTGATACATTCCAACAAGCACATTAAGAGCTCAAACTAAAGCAATCTCCATATATTTTGTACGCAGCAAATCATATTTCAGTTCATAACAATGACAGAAATTTTCATTTAAGTCAATTCTTCCTGCAACAAAGTGATTGAATTATTTAAATACGTTTTTTCAAAGATGTCTATTACTCACCAGAATTCAATTTTGAAAAGACAACAAGTTACTTATTCAATATGTTCAAGACAGCCAAATTAAATAATGATTTTAACCTCAAAACAGCTGCAAATTGTCCTCTGGCGGTGACATAAACTAATTGCTTTAGATATTATAAGAAATTAAAAACATCACAACTAGTTTAGTTTAGAGATACAGCGTGGAAACAGGATTGGTGCGCTGTTGCACTGTAAGGGCATCAGTATTGGCCCTGTCTCACGGTGCGAGTTGACCCACGAGGTACCCCGAGTGAAAGACTCGTGGTTGTGTACGAGACAACGTGGTTGTGTACGATTGGGAGTGGCAGCAGCGGCTCGCCTGCAGTCCGTCTGTTTTTCCTTTTATTTGTTGTTTTCTTGTCTTGTTTTAGCGTTGGTTTGAGTTTTTATGTCGTGTATGTGTGTTGGAGGGGTGGGAGAAACGTTTTTAGTCTCTTCCTTTTGGGGGGGGACACGACTTTTCCTGTCGTATCCCCCGTCTCCGTCTGCGCTGAGGCCTATCGCGGAGCTGACAGCCTCCAACTGCGACCGACCCGAGGCTCCGGAGGCAGAGCCAGCCAGGACTTACCAGCGCGGGGCTGGCCGACTTCGGGGCTGCGGCGGGTTCAGGCGTTCCGGCGGCCCGACTCGGAGCTGTGGCGGCTTTCCGGTGGCGGCGGCAGCGACTTCGGAGGCCCGGCCGCGGGCCCAGTGGACGACATCGTCGGGAGCTCGCAGGTCACAGGTTGGTGACCTGTTTTTCCGGAGCTCCCGCGGCAACAGCTGCGTCCGCTGGACTGGAGGGCGGCAGCTTCGGCAGCTTCGACCGCCCCGGGCCGCGGAGTTGAACCGGCCCGCTCGCGGAGCGCGGTGCACCCGCGGGACTTGTTTACATCACCCGGTGCGGTCACAACATCGGAGGCCCGGGTCGCCTCAGCGCAGAGGAAGAGGAAGAGGAAGAAGGGAAGAGACAAAGACAAGATTTTTGCCTTCCATCACAGTGAGGAGGTGTCTGGTGAACTCACTGTGGTGGATGTTAAATATGTGTTTATTGTGTGTTTTGTTATTTACTATATGTATGACTGCAGGCAACGAAATTTCGTTCAGACCGCAAGGTCTGAATGACAATAAAGTTTTTCCATGATTCCATGATGACTCCAAGTTTGTGATCAAGAGTTTAAACGAGTTCCCATGGGTATGACTAAGTTTGCCGTTTACTTCTAATTTCTGCGATGTTCCAAGTTCCTCTCCCGAGTTACCAAGTTCCGCTCCCGGGTTAGTCTTGAGCCAACCGTGAATGAAAGCCTGTTTTAAGTATCAAATAGAGGAGCTGGACAGCATCTCATCCAGTAAGTATATTCCGATTCAGTATTGAAAGTTATTCAATTTCAGAACTTAAAAAAAAACCGAGGCAGGATCCCGGCCCCGCACTCGCGCAGCAAGGAGGAGGTGGCGGTGAAGCAACAGTGTAAAAAGAAGACAACTCAATTCTGCGGCTTTGAGTTAAAAATAGAATTCAGCGCGGCCGCGTCTATTGATGTGACCTACAAAGGGAAAATGCGCACCGTCCAGTGCCAGAGCTAGGCTGGGATCATTCTCTGCTCTCATCTCTCTCTTTCTGTGTGTGCGTTAGCAGGGGGAAGAGCGGTCCACCTCGCTGGGGCACAAGACCACTGCCGCCTGCCCCTTGCAGCCATCAACGTGTTTGTTCCTTTGGTGCGCCTCATCTGCCCTGCTCCCATCCCAGCGCTGCCCCAGCTCTCTGCCCCATTCTCTTGGAAATGTCGCTTCTGCCGCTGTAACGAGGAGGGGTCTGGCTGGCTGGCTTGGTGGGTGGGTGGGTGGGTGGGTGAGCAGGGAGGGGGAGTGGGTACAAACCACCGAATCCATTCTCAAAAGTCGGGCAGAGCCGTGTAGAGCTCACGTTTCTCTCTGCGTCATATACGTGGGAATTCCCTCAGTATGGTCACTCAGCGGGCAGGCAGCATCTCTGGAGAGAAGGAATGGGTGACGGGATGACGTTTAAAATTTAAATCATGGGCAAACCATCTTGCCCCAGGCTGCTTTACATTATTTATTGTGTTGAGTTGTTTGTGAGGCTGGGACTTCTCTGAGGGTCGCCACCTTATAGTGGAGACATATGCGTGTGCCTTAGATCCTGTAAGCTGGCCTCATGGCAGGAAGGTGGAGGGGGAGGTCCCTGACAAAGCGCGGCCCAAGGGATGACCTCAGTGGAACTGGTCGAGGATGGTGTTTGGCCGGCGGCTGAGAAGGCTGCAGCAGGGAGAGACTCCCAACCGTGGTGGAGCCCATATCATTGGACCCAGGACTGTCAGTGAATGTTGTTCGAAAAAGTGTTACCAATCTCTTTTGTTGGAGATGGCCATTGCCTGATAATATATTTACAGAACCATCGCTTCACATTCTTTTACCCATCCGCACTAATCGCATTTGCTCAAATTAGGTCCTTATCCATTCCCTGCCTTGTCTATTTAAATCCTTTAGAGAATACAGCGCGGAAACAGGCCCTTTAGCCTACCGGGTCTGTGCCGACCAACCATCCCTGCACTAGGGACAACTTTTACAAGCCAATTAACCTGCAAACCTGAACATCTTTGGAGTGTGGGAGGAAGCTGAATATCTCGGAGAAAACCCACGCAGGTCACGGGGAGACATACACACAAAGTCATTCACATCAAGATCCTTTTTTTTTTGATGCTCCTTTTTTGAACTGATGAAACTGCAATGTTACAGTTCAATCACATTCACTGGAAGCACAGAACACATTGTGAGCTTTCCAACCCTTGGTGTAACAAAAAATGTGAAATCAAGAGGGTAATACAGAGAGAGACAGTAATAATTCCAATCAGCACAATCTAAATCAAGACAGCATCAGCCTCCACACAGGGACTTTCCCACAGTCCGTGTCTGCCCATCACCACCACCCCCGTGCCCCTGACGCTTTCTTGTCTACACACGTGTGTGTGTCAGAGAGATGGCACCAAATGCCCTGGACACCACTCTGTACTGCTGCACCTTTCAACTGTGATGCCCAACTGTTCCCGGTGGGATTTGAGGAAGGGCTCCAGCAGAATGGACAAGGAGGGGAGCCAGGTTAAAGAGGGCGGACTTGTCTGTTCTGAGCAGTCCCTGGGCTTCAGAGAAGGGTCAGTTTGTGCCCTGGAGTTACATCCTTTAGACATCCACCATGAGGATCCTCACGCGTGAGGATTTTCCGGTTTCCTCTCACACTCCAATGACGTGCGGGTTTGTAGGTTAATTGGCTTCGGTAAGGATTGTAAATTGGCTCTGGCTCGTGTAGGATAGTGTTAGTGCGCGGGGATCGCTGGTCAGCCCGGACTCGGCGGGCCGAAGGGCCTGTTTCCGCACTGTATCTCCAAACTAAACAAACCGATCATGATTTGAAGTAAGACTTTAAGTAACAAGGTACATTAAGTAGCGGATAAGTAAAGGCAGGAGAAGAAAGGAAAAGAGAATTAACAAGTATTTCTTTCTACAAGTGATAAAAGCATTGTGGAATAATTTTTTGCAGAACAAATTAAAATAGAAGAAATATTACTAGGGGTAAACAGCAATGCATGTACCTCAGGATAAACGGATTTTGATGAAGGTGTGCTTATGTTTAGTTCCGAGACACAGCGTGGAAACAGGCCCTTTGGCCCAACGATCACTCGTATACTAGTTCTATATTATCCCACGTTCACATTCTACACAGGAGGGGCAGTTTACAGCAGCCAATCAACCTGCACGTCTTTGGAGTGTGGGAGGTAACTGGAGCACCCAGAGAAAACCCACGCGGTCCCAGGGAGAACGTGCAAACTCCACACAGGCAGCACCCAGAGTCAGGATCGAACCTGGGCCTCTGGCACTGTGAGGCAGCAACTCTACCGCTGCACCACCCCCCCCCCATACAACTTATTCAAATTCCCTAAAGCGATGGATGTAGTGGGTATGGACATAGTGTGCAAGGAACTGCAGATGCTGGTTTGTACCGAAGATAGACACAAAATACTGGAGTAACTCAGCGGGTCAGGCAGCATCTCCGGGAAAAAGGAATAAGTGATGTTTCAAGTCGAGACCTTTCTTTAGACTGAAGAAGGGTCTCGACTCGAAACGTCACCTATTCCTTTTCTCCAGAGATGCTGCCTGATCCGGTGAGTTACTCCAGCATTTTGTGCCTATCTTAGATCAGAGATGGTCTTGGCATCACGGACATAGGGCCTGTTCTGGTCCTGTACTGTCCTACAAGAGAACCTTACAAAGGGGCGCGTGCAACCCCACTTCTGCCATTTGGAGGGGGCGCTGAACTAGAATTAAAGAACTCCAGACAGTTTTAAGTGGAGTTTCAGAACGCAAAACGAAGTAATGTCCACGAGGCTCATAATCCAGGAAAATTAGCGCCCCTGACATCATCCCCTCAGAAACACAAGATGCTAAGACTTTCGTCCACATTCCTACAGATATGTTTGTTTGAAATAGAATAAACTGCTAAAACGCTTTGAAGTTAGATTCACAGATGTTGTGGCTGGTGTCTCTCATGGCAAAGTTCTAAATAGGATGCACAGAAATGGCAGGAAGTTCAATAGACTGCAGAAAGAAAACCTCTGCACCATGGGGATTGCCTACAGCTACATTATGGTAAAATAAAACCAAATGACCAGTCTCATTTTAAACTTTTACAGCTGTTGTACAGAATTCTTAAACCATGCAGTCAGGCTAGAGCTCAGCACAATTTGTGGATGCTTCACATAAGAGTGGATAGTCGTATCGTAGAGATACAGCGTAGTGTAGAGATACAGCGCGGAAACAGGCCCCTCGCCCCCCCCGAGTCTGCGCCGGCCAGCGATCCCCCACACACTTGCACGACCCTACACACACACACACACACACTAGGGACAATCTTACATTTTCACACCAAGCCAATTAACCTACAAACCTGCACGTGTTTGGAGTGTGGGAGGAAACCGGAAATCTCGGCGAAAACTCACGCAGGTCACGGGGAGGGCGCACAAACTCCGTACGGACAGCACCCGTAGTCAGGATTGAACCCGGGTCTCTCGCGCCGCAAGCAAGTTGCTGCCTTTTGTAAATCCTAGGATACAATTTCATCTTCCAGTCAATTCGCTGATACATTGGGGTGGGAGGTTGCAACCTTCACGTGGTCCACCCTGTTTCGACAAAATGCAATCAACCTGGCGTGCACTAACAGAAGATCAAACAGAACAACTTTAGGCTGTGCACGCCATTTGCACGAAGAAGAAGAGACTGATACATTTGTGTCGACAAACTGTACCAAAAATTAACCGTGCCAATATTGTGCATTACAAAATAGATCAGAGGAATTTCTACCTTTTCTTTCCCAATATTGAGTTGGTCCTTGATGTGTAGAGAAGGTGACAATGTGGTTTAAAGAAAACCCACCCGTGCTAGTCAGATCATCAGATAAATTCACAATCAACGTGTGAATTCACAACTCACTCTCGCGCAGTTGGCCTCGATTGTCCGACGTATTGGGCGATAGGCAAGCAAGATTAGGAAATCAGGGAGTTGAGAAATTCCTAACCGTCTTCTGAGGAGCTGTTATCAAATGTTTTTCTCAGAAGAAACCAGGATTCCCTTGAGTGGGTAACAAATACCCACCAATACCATCAGGAATAGGGCGGCACGGTGGCGCAGCGGTAGAGTTGCTGCCTTACAGCGCCAGAGACCTGGGTTCGATCCTGACTGCGGGTGCTGTCTGTACGGACTCTGTACATTCTCCCTGCAACCCGCGTTCCAAAGACGTACTGGTTTGTTGGTTAATTGGCTTGGTATAAATCCTAGTGTTGTTAGGGTAGTGTCGATGTGTCGCTGGTCGTTGCGGACTCGACAGGTCGAAGGGCCTGTTTCTATGCTCTAAACTAAAGTAAAATTCCCCAAAAGATTTCACTTCATTGTTTTACGATCTGTTTCCGCTTCACACTGATGACAGTCCCATGCCGTGTTGCGCTGGTACATGGTCTGAAGAAGGGTCTCAACCCGATATGTCACCCATCCTTTTTCTCCAGAGTTGCTGCCTGATCCGATGCGTTGCTCCAGCACTTTGTGCCCACCAATAGCACTTTATTGGGATTGGAAATTATCTATTCACCAGGAATGTGACTGTGAAAGGTACATACTTGCCCCCAAATGTAGTTCTTCTAAATCTGGGATTTTTAATAATAGACAGAGGACACAATTGCCTTTATCGTTATTCCTATCGCAAACCAGAGATTCTGAAGAGTAAAGATTCTGGACAATGGGAGACAGGAGACACAGGAGCAGCACGGTGGCTCAGCGGTAGTTGCTGCCCTACAGCGGGCTCCATCCTGACTACGGGCGCTGTCTGTATGGAGTTTGTACGTTCTCCCCGTGACCTGCGTGGGTTTTCTCCGAGATCTTCGGTTTCCTCCCACGCTACAAAGACGTGCAGGTTTGTCGGTGAATTGGCCTGGTATAGAAATGTTAAATTGTCCCAAGTGTGTGCTGGTCAGTGCGGACTCAGCGGGCCGAAGGGCCCCATTTACGTGCTGTATCTGTAAACCAAAAACTAAACTAAACGGAAGTCAGTCCTTCAAACCATTCGGTATATCACGGTAGAGCTGCTGCCGTACAGTTTCAGAGACCCGGGTTCGATCCTGTCCTCGGGTGCTGCCTGTGTGGACTATATCAACTGCAGTCTCACAACTAATGTGCGGAAGGACATCCTTGCTATTGATGCAGTGCAGCGTAGGTTCACAAGGTTAATCCCAGGTTGGCGGGACTGTCATGTGAGGAAAGATGGAAAGACTGGGCTTGTATTCACTGGAATTTAGAAGGATGAGAGGGGATCTTATAGAAACGTATAAAATTATAAAAGGACTGGGCAAGCTAGATGCAGGAAAAATGGTCCCAATGTTGGGGGAGTCCGGAACCAGGGGCCACAGTCCATGAATAAAGGGGAGGCCATTTAAAACTGAGGTGAGAAAAAACTTTTTCACCAGAGGGTTGTGAATTTGTGGAATTTTCTGCCGCGGAAAGCAGTGGAGGAATTTAAAAGAGAGTTATATAGAGCCCTATGGGCTAGTGGTATGGGGAGAAGGCAGGCACAAGGTTACTGATTGTGGATGATCAGACATTAACACAATGAATGGCGGTGCTGGCTCGAAGGGCCAAATGGCCTCCTCCTGCACCTATATTCTATGTTTCAATCTTAACTTTTTTTGCATCTAGATTCCTCATGGAAGGGTCTCGACCTGAAACATCACCCATTCCTTCTTTCCCAGAGATGCTGCCTGTCCCACTGACTTACTCCAGCTTTTTTGCATTTATCTTCCTTACGGAATGGATGAGTTCAGGATCAAACTTGTCGAGGTCCTTTCTCCACCCCACCCCTTGATTCTCCGACTCTGAATTTTCGGATTTGGGCCTTGTGGCAGGATATCTGGTGAGGAAAATGCTACATTCGTCCTCAGAACGACGCCCTATTGCTAATTAACCATCCATAGGCTAATTAACCATCCATAGGCATGTTAAATAAGTGACAAACACTCTGCTTGCATCAGCAATTTTACCTCCTTCCTGCAAATTAATTACATGGATAATAAAAACCAGGCTTACAGAAAAGTACGATTCCCCATAAGCCACAGAGGATCGAACACGACTGAGCTCCCCAGCATAGCCCAGGTATTCTTGCGGTTTAACCAGCCCCCATTAGCTAAATCGAGGACATACTTGCTTTTTATTAGATTTTGGAAACCCAAGTTCCTTGAATATTTCATCTGTGGCTCTTTCGTGATCCAAGCAAATGTCATAAATTAATAGGCCGGGAGCACTCAAGTTGCACAAATATGCGAATGTAAATGCAATTAAGGAAAATAACAAAAAGCTTGAAGTTGTTGATAATCTGGGTTACAACAGCAATAGGTTGTCTACAGGGTGCAGGGGCATTAAGCAACTAATATATACAAATCATGAGATGAATAGCTCGGGTAGATGCACAGAGTCTCCTGCCCAGAGTAGGTGAATCGAGGACCAGAGGACATAGGGTTAAGGTGAAAGGGAAAAAGATTTTAGAGGATTTTAGAGTGAATTTTGTTTCACGCAAAGGGAGGTGGGGGTATGGAACGAGCTGCCAGAGGAGGTAGTTGAGGCTGGGACTATCCCAACATTTAAGAAAGACAGGTACATGGATAGGACCGGTTTGGAGGGATATGGACCGAGCGCAGGCAGGTGGGACGAGTGTAGCTGGGACATGTTGGCCGGTGTGGGCAAGTTGGGCCGAGGGCCCTGTTTCCATGCTGTATGAATCTCCAAGTCATTGAGGCATTCGTGGCATTTTGGTGACGATATATCCTGCCCAATGGCCCAAATCCAGAATTAGGAGACCAGTTGGCACTTCAATTATATGTGATCTTAGAAATGGAAAGTACAGCTACACATCCACCCATGTGGTACATTGTTCTATTGGGCACCTGTTAATCTATGGACATAATCCTTGAATGTAACAGAACCTGAATTTCAGACTGAAAACAATGCACTGATATATTGTGCATTTAGTGTACGGAGTTTGCACGTTCCGGTTTCCTCCAACACTCGAAAGAAGTGTTCACCGGAAGGTTCACCAGACTGATTCCTGGGATGGCAGGACTTCCATATGAAGAAAGACTGGATAGACTCGGCTTGTACTCGCTGGAATTTATGAGATTGAGGGGGGATCTTATAGAGGCTTACAAAATTCTTAAGGGGTTGGACAGGCTAGATGCAGGAAGATTGTTCCCGATGTTGGGGAACTCCAGAACAAGGGGTCACAGTTTAAGGATAAGGGGGAAGTCTTTTAGGACCGAGATGAGAAGATCTTTTTTCACACAGAGAGTGGTGAGTCTGTGGAATTCTCTGCCACAGAAGGTAGTTGAGGCCAGTTCATTGGCTATATTTAAGAGGGAGTTAGATGTGGCCCTTGTGGCTAAAGGGATCAGGGGGTATGAAGAGAAGGCAGGTACAGGACACTGAGTTGGATGATCAGCCATGATCATATTGAATGGCGGTGCAGGCTCAAAGGGCCGAATGGCCTACTCCTGCACCTATTTTCTATGATTCTATAAGTGCAGGTTTGTAGGTTGACAAAAATGCTGGAGAAACTCAGCGGGTGAGGCAGCATCTATGGAGCGAAGGAAATAGGCAACATTTCGGGCCGAAACCCTTCTTCAGACTGGTGGGTCTGATTGTAGATTAATTGGCTTCTGTAAATTGTCGAAAATTGTATAGCTGTTTTGTCAATTAATTTCTCTAATAAAATAAATATTAAAAAAAAGTCAAAATGCAAAAAAAAACTTTGTACATTCACTCCGAACTAAAGCACAAGAAAATATATTAGACTGCCTAGTGACACAAGGAACTGCAGGGGGTGGAATCTTGCAATGAACTCAAAGTGCTTGAGGAACACAGCTGGTCAGGCAGCATCTCTGGAGGACATGTTGATGTTTCAGGTCGGGACTAAAGAACGTTCCCAACACATATCGTCACCCATCCTCGTCTTCCAGAGATGCTTGGAGCCCCGAGTTGCTCCAGCACTCTCTGTTCTGCATTCAACTGCTTACTAAAAGTAGGAAGGAACTGCAGATGCTGGTCATACACCGAAGATGGACACAAAATGCTGGAGTAACTCAGCGGGGCAGGCAGCATCTCTGGAGAGAAGGAATGGATGACGTTTCGGGTCGAGACCCTTCTTCGGACTGAGAGTCAGGGGGGAGGGAGACAGAGATATGGAAGGGCAAGGTGTGAAAGTGAGAGATCAAAGGGGGGGAGGGGATGAAGATCAAGGAAAATGGATCATTGTCAGCTGAGGGGAAGGTGACAACGAGGAATACAATCAGGAAAACTTTATCAGGAGGACAGTGAAACTAGTCGGAGAACTGGGATGGGGAGGGATGGAGAGAGAGAGAGGGAAAGCAAGGGTTACTTGCTTACTATGCTGGAGACACAGATACGAACTGCAGTGTTTGAACTATTCTGGAGATCCCATAGACTGATTCAGCATAAAAAGTCCGAGTGGGTTCAGTTCACTGACAACATGTCTGACTCATGATTAGCTTTGACCACAGCATGTTTGGGGATAGCCACAAACAGCGCATTGAACAGAGTGTGTGCATTCGAGCAACATACACTCGAGGTTGCATAATGTTAAAGCATCTGGTAGACGTGTCAAGGTCCAGATTCCCCCCCAAAAAACCCATATGAGAAACACATGCTGCCTTCAAAATGCAAATATGAATTAATTTAGTGTTACATACAGCCAGAGGAAACAGGGATAACAGAACAGAGAACAGTACAGCACCCGATCAGGCCATTCGGCCCACAACGTCTGTGCTGAGCACGATGGCAAATCCAGCTCTTATCTGCCTGCACATAATCCGTGTCCTTCCGCTGCCGGTCCAAAATCCTCTTAAATGCAGTTATCGTATCTGCCTCTAGGGCGGCAGTGTGACGTAGTGGTGGAGTTACTGCCTCGCAGCGCCAGAGACCCGGGTTCGATCCTGACTACGGGTGCTGTCTGTGCAGAGTTTGCACGTTCTCCCAGTGACTTGCATGGGTTTTCGCTGGTTCCCCTCTCCCGCACTCCAAAGACATACAGGTTTTGACTTTTACTGTCCTAATGTTCTTTTCACAAACCTTGTTCTCGGGGTACCTCAACCTAAATTTTATTAGTCGTTTAAGTTATGACATCGGATGGAAGTTGCAAACCAAATCTCGTTGCACTTATGTGTAATGACAATAAAATATATTATTATTATTATTATTATTGTAGGTTAATTGTCTTGGTGTAAATGTAAATTGTTTCCAATGTAAAAATGGTCTCAAGTAGTGTATGCAGGATAGTGTTAGTGTGCGGGGAACTCTGATCTCAGCTGACACGGGGGGTCTGTTTCCGCGCTGTATCTCCAAAATAAAACCCACCATGCCTGGCAACGCGTTCGTGGCTCTCACCAACCTCCGTTAAAAAAAAAAATACTTCTCTCGCACATTGGGCAACCAGCATTGCAAGTGATGCTCCAAGTGCGGCCTAACAGAAGTCCGCTAAGGCTGCAGCCTGACATCCTGACTCTTGTACTAAATGCCCCAACCTTTGAAAGCAAACAAACCACACGTCTTCTTTACCATAGTATATTTTTCAATGCAGTAAATTTCTTTATCATAGTACAAAAGTGTGCCACGTTGGCACAACGGTCGAGTTGCTGCCTTACAGCGCTTGTAGCGCCAGACACCCGGGTTCGATCGCGACTACAGAGTTTGTACGTTCTCCCCGTGACCTGCGTGGGTTTTCTCCAAGATCTTCAGTTTCCTCCCACACTCCAAAGACGTACAGGTTTGTAGGTTGACACAAAATGCTGGAGTACAGCGGGACAGGCAGCAACTCCGGAGAGAAGGAATGGGTGACGTTTCTGGTCGACCGAAACATCACCCATTCCATCTCTCCAGAGAATTATTGATGGAAATTAATTTATTTCTATTTAATTTCCATACAAAGATTAGGATTTTTTTCACGACTTATCTGACAAACACCAGAGGATATAGGTTTAATCAAGAACCCGAGGACATCGGTTTCAGGTGAGAGGGGAAAAGATTTAATAGGAACCCGAAGGGCATCTTTGACCTGGACAGAGTGAATGTGGAGAGGATGTTTCCACTAGTGGGAGAGTCTAGGACCAGAGGCCATAGCCTCAGAATTAAAAAGCTGCACCTTTAGTGAGGAGGAATTTCTTTAGTCAGAGGGCGGTGAATCTGTGGAATTCATGGACACAGATGGCTGTGGAGGCCAAGTCAATGGATATATTTTTCAACGTGGTGGAAAATGACAGATTCTTGATTTGAATGGGTGTCTGGGGTTATGGGGAGAAGGCGGGTTTGCGAAGGAAGGATAGATCAGCCATGATTGTACGGCAGAGTAGACTAGATGGGCCAAATGGCCTAATCCTGTGCTTATAACCTCTGAACTTTTAAATGAAAAAGGGTGGCAGGTATATGGTGGTAGTTGAGGCGGGGGCTATCACAATGTTTAAAAACACATGTGGGAGGGTACATGGATAGGATAGGTTTAGAAAGAGACAGGCCAAACGCAGGCATGCTTGACGACTGTAGATGGGGCATGTTGATCGGCGTGGGTGTTGGGCTGAAGGGCCATCTCCATCCTGTGTGATTCTTATCCCCGCATCCAGAGAGCATTTTGCGCTGGACGACACTTTAGGATTAATATATTTACATCTCAACCAAAAGAAGCATCATCAGTGGACACAATTATGCTCATTCATTTGTGACCTGTCACTTATTGAAACAATGAACTGCTTGATTCAATGTTTTCCTCGAGAGTCTTATAATAGTTGGCAACGTGCTTCCAAATACTTGATACTAAAACCAAATAAATGTATTTCCCCCCCCCCCCCCCCAGAGCACATAGTAAAGTTATAAATATCCACCAAGACTGCTGCGGACAGATGTTCATGAGCGTAATAGAACAGGTGATGGGGATCTTGACTTGCCTCTTGACTATGCATTTGGCACGAAACGTCTCCTAAAAATAGTGGAAGCGAGATTTTTTTCCCCCCAAAGAAATTTCTACCCGGTGCTTGCTAATCAAGGACAGTACTGTGAAGTTATTCATCAACACACTCACCAGAGGTCATCAAATAACATGACAAAGTTCAACCTCCAAAATACAAAACTTTTTCAAACAATCTTCACATATAACAAAAGTCATTCTGTTTGTGCAGCACATCAGGAGTCTTTTCTTTCGGAAGGTGTCATTTAATACCTTGTTGTCCATTTGGCCAAAGTTCAGGTAGAAAGAATGCAGCGAGCAGGAGTCTCTCTTGGCAAATGTTCTGCTTGTGGATTCTACGCAACTGAATCCAATTCATGGATTGAAAAATACCGGCATTTTCTTTTCCTCCATCTGCTTTCTTTTGCCCGAGTGATTTGGCCATAATTGTACCAAGCCTCATACAAAAAGTGAATGCTTACGCGGGGACCTGTTTGTCACCTCAATTTAATTTCAATAATTAAAACAACTTACTAAATATCAATCAATGCGGATGTTGTTTACAAAAATGGTGCACTTGCATTTCTGCTCACAATTTCCAATGGATAAGATGATCAACCTCCCTGACGTATTGTGCCATTTTGCTCAGTTCGCTCAGATTTGTTGCTTTTTATTCTGCATTTCTTAAGCGATAGGTGCAGAATGAGGCCATTCGGCCCATCAAGTCTACTCCGCCATTCAATCATGGCTGATCTCCCTTTCCCTCCCAAGGAGCCACGCGGTGGCGCAGCGGTAGAGTTGCTGCCTTACAGCACTTGAAGCGCCGGAGACCCGGGTCCCATCCCGACTACGGGTGCTGTCTGTACGGAGATTGTACGTCATCCCCGTGACCGCGTGGGTTTTCTCCGAGATCTTCGGTTTCCTCCCACACTCCAAAGACGTGCAGGTTTGCAGGTTAATTGGCTTGGTGTAAATGTAAATTGTCCCTGGTGTGTGTAGGATAGTGTTGATGTGCGGGGATAGCTGGTCGGTGCGGACTCGGTGGGCCGAAGGGCCTGTTTCCGCAATGTATCTCTAAACTAAAAACAAAACCCCATTCTCGTGCCTTCTCCCCATAGGACACTGAAACTAATCAAGAATCTATCGGTCTCAGCCTAAAAAAATATCCAATAATGATATATTTGTAGTAAAGTTGTTCATTTCTTAATTCTGAATTTAGTTCCCACCGAGGGACACAGCAGGACAGTCAGCATCTGTGGAGGGAAACGGAGACGCAACATTTTGGGGTCGGGGTCCTTCTTCAGACCGACTTCCAATTCCAATTAGTCTGTAGATAGACACAAAATGCTGGAGTAACTCAGTGGGACAGGCAGCGTGTGTGGAGAGAAGGAATGGGTGACGTTTCGGGTCGAGACCCTTCTTCAGAATGAATTCCTCAGTAACGGAACAACAGCTCCAGTATTGAATCTGAAGAAGGGTCCCAAACCAAAACGTCAGCTGTCTGTTTCCTCCTCAGATGTTGCCTGACTCACTGAGTTCCTCCAACACTTTGTGCATTGCTCAAACAAATGTGTGGTTTTGAAATGGCCGATCTGACGAAGTGAGCACTGTTGTCTCAAACTTTGTTTACTGAAGAACTGAAGGAGGGTCTTGGCCCGAAATGTCTATAGATGCTGCCTTTCTCCAGTATTTTTGTCTCCCTTCAAACTTTGTTTAGTTCAGTTTAGAGATACAGCGCGGAAACAGACCCTTCAGCTCACAGAGACCGCGCCGACCAGTGATCCCCGTACACTAGCACTATCCTACACACTCGGAATGATTTACAATCATTACCAAAGTCAATTAACCTACTAACCTGAACGTCTTTGGAGCGCGGGAGGAAGCCGGAGCACCCGGGAATAACCCACACGGTTATGGGGAGAACGTACAAACTCCGTACCCATGGTGGGGATCGAAGCCGGGTCTCTGGCACTGCAAGGCAGCAGCTCGACCGCTGCGCCTCCATCGCGCCATTTTATCCGTACACCATTTTATCAGGAGTAAATCCTGCCATTTCTGTTTGAAGCAGCAGGCAATGGAGAAGCAAGATCCGAGCCAAAAGGAACTATTTCCAGTGCCAGCATGACAACATGCAGTCTTGTAGATACTCCAGCCTCTGTGTAAATAAATAATTTGCCTTTCACCATGCTACCAGATCACCAGGAGCAACAATCCCAACAGCATAGAACTGGGGTGGGGAACCTTTTCATGTTGGAAGGCCGCATTAAGTTAGCTGTAATCTAATAAGGCCTCATCCAAGAAACTCCAATTAGATATAGGATTATTTTGTTGAATCTTCTTTTACTCTTTGGTATTTTAAATAGGTTCATTTTAAGATTAAAATAAAAATAATAAAAGACGAAGAAAAACATATTAATAAAAATAAAAGGATTTGTTCTACAAAATTGGGATTCATTCAAAAGGCCGCACTTAACGGCCTAAGAAGGCCACATGTGGCCTTAAGGCCGCAGGTTCCACACCCCTGGCATAGAAGATAGACCCAAAATGCTGGAGTAACTCAGCAGGACAGGCAGAGTGACGATACGGGCCAAGACCCTTCTTCATCCTGACAGCAATTCCAATGTTACGCATATCACATTGAAAAAATCTATGTTCAAATAACTTCAGCGCCATGATCAAAACCACATCAATATTGTTGTAAATGGAAAAATTAAATAGAAATTACACAGACATATTTTTCTGTCAACATGCTAAAATTATACTTTCCAAAAGCACTTCAAGCGATAGTAATGTATACTTTTGACTGGGTGGAGTTTTAATTTCAATTGTAAGCTGGAAAGATTAACACAGTAAAATAAATATTAGGGTAATTGATATGATGCAAGGCATTTTGTCAAGCTGGGAACCTGATCCTTTCTGAATGGAGGCTGCCCATGTCAACTTTACCACAAGCTGACAGTCCTTATGAAAAGGTGTCGATTGAAACTTTGAGTAAACTTCTCCGCGAGAGTGAAAATATGCAACAATAGTTTTTTACATATACATTCAGCTCAGCAAGCGGAAAATGTTCATAAAATCATCGGAGTAAACCAGCACCTGCAGTTCCGTCCCACTGAGAACCCAGGTCTCCGGTACTGAAAGGCAGTAGCTCAACTGCCGCGCCACCGTACCACCCTAAACTGTCAATTTTGTTTTTCAATTATGCAGATATCTACACTGGAAACATTGCAATATTGCGGTCGATGGGATAAATGTTACGCTTAATTTAATAACAATGCAATCAAATATATTAATTCAAGCTTATTCTTCTTCAATGCTTTCAAAGAGAGCTAGCTAGGGCTCTTAAAGATAGCGGAGTCAGGGGACACGGTGAGAAGGCAGGAACGGGGTACTGATTGGGGATGATCAGCCATGATCACATTGAATGGCGGTGCTGTCTCGAAGGGCCAAATGGCCTACTCCTGCACCTATTGTCTATTCACCATCATCTAATCTTAGTGGGAGAGTCTAGGAGTAGAGGTCATAGCCTCAGAATTAAAGGTCATAGCCTCAGAATTAAAGGACGTTCTTTTAGGAAGGAGAAGAAGAATTTCTTCAGTCGGAGGGTGGTGAGTCTGTGGAATTCTTTGCCACAGAAGGGTGTGGAGGCCAAGTCAGTGGATACTTTGAAGGCAGAGATAGATAGATTCTTGAATAGTAGGGTGTCAGAGGTTATGGGGAGCAGGCAGGAGAATGGGGTTAGGAGGGAAGGATAGATCAGCCATGATAGAATGGCAGAGTGGTTTTGATGGGCCGAATGGCCTAATTCTACAGCTACCACTTATGACCTAGTTAATGGTTACCATCTCCTACCTTCACCTGTTCCATCCTTGGGTTTCATTCAATCATCGACCTTATTGCCTTTGTTTCTATCTACAAATTCCCCTGCATCAACACAGTTTGTTTCACAGAAGCAAAACACTGCAGACGCCAGAAATCTGAAATAAAAACCAGAAAATGTTAGAAATACTCAGCAAACCAGGTAGCTTCTGTGACGAAGAGTTACCATGTTCAATTGCAGGAGAATGGGGTTGGGAGGGAGAGATCGATCAGCCTTGATTGATTGCAGGACTGTCATATGCTGAGAGAATGGAGCGGCTGGGCTTGTACACTCTGGAGTTAAGAAGGATGAGAGGGGATCTTATTGAAACATATAAGATTATTTAGGGTTTGGACACGCTAGAGGCAGGAAACATGTTCCCAATGTTGGGGGAGTCCAGAACCAGGGGCCACAGTTTCAGAATAAGGAGTAAGCCATTTACAACGGAAATGAGGAAACACTTCTCACAGAGAGTTGTGAGTCAGTGGAGGCCGGTTCCCTGTATATTTTCAAGAGAGAGCTAGATAGGGCTCTTAAACATAGCGGAGTCAGGGGATATGGGGAGAAGGCAGGAATGGGGTACTGATTGGGGATGATCAGCCATTGAATGGCGATGCTGGCTAAAGGGTCAAATGGCCTACTCCTGCACCTATTGTCTATTGAATGGCAGAGTAGACTTGATGGGCCAAATGGCCTTATTCTGCTCCCAAGACTGATTTTCATTTTTCTAAACCTTAAATATGCTTCCTGTATCTTTTTCACCAAATTTACAACCGCTTTCATTATCCAAATATCCCTTAATTTGCCATCCTTGTCCCATCTAGTCCTGAACTCTAATCAGCTGGTGTTTAACCAACTCTCACATGTTAAATATGGACTTGCCCAATAACAGTTGTTCCGAATTTACTCTCGTTAGTACCTGCCTGATAAGATTGTAATTAACCCTTCCCCCAACTTAGTAATTTTCACCAAACATCAGACTAATCCTTGTTCATAACTATCATAACATTTAAGTAACTATAATCACTAATCTCAAAATCCTCTTCCACTGAACTACCGGTCTCCTGACAAGAAATAGACACAAAGTGCTGGAGTAACTCAGCGGGACAGGCAGCATCTCTGGAGAAAAAGGAATGGGTGACGTTTTGGGTTGAGACCCTTCGTCAGCCTGAGAGTCAGGGGAAAGGGAAACGAGAGATATAGACAGGGATGCAGAGAGATGTAGAACAAAGGAATGAAAGATATGCCAAAACATAACGACGATGAAGGAAATAGTCCATTGTTGGCTGTGTGCTCGGTGAAAACGGGTTATACAGGCTCGTTTCCCAAGACAAGGTCCAGCATGGTTCCTTCACTCATTGGACTGTGTAAATACTGCCTGTCCTTCCTCCTGGACTTTATTGGTCATAACTTTTACCTGCCCATCGTTCCTTGCTCTTACTGACCTGCTGCTCTGGTTTAATTTAGTTTAGAGATACAGCATGGAAACAGGCCCTTTGGCCCACACTGACCATCGAACACCATGATAGCTATGAACAAGGATCCGTCTGGTGCGGTGGTGGAAAGTAATAAGTTGGGGAAGGGATCATTCCGGTCCTATTAGGCAAGCAAGTAAAGTAAATTGGGAGCAAGTCCATATCTAACATGTGAGAGTTGTTTAAACACCAGCTGAGTTCAGGACTAGCCGGGAAAGGTCGGCAAGTTAAGGGATCCTTGGATAATGAGAGTGGTTGTAAATTTGGAGAAAGAAATACAGGAAGCACATTTAAGGTTTAGAAAGATGGAAATCAGTCTTAAGTGATGGGAGCAGAATTAGGCCATTCGGCCCATCAAGTCTACTCCGCCATTCAATCATGGCTTATCTATCTCTCCTTCCTAACCCCATTCTCCTGCCTTCTCCCCATAACCCCTGACACCCATTCCAATGAAGAATCTATCTATCTCTGCCTTAAATATATCCACTCACTTTGCCTCGACAGCCTTCTGCAGCAACAAATTCCACAGATCCACCACTCACTGACTAAGGAAATTCCTCCTTCCTAAAAGAACGTCCTTTAATTCTGAGGCTGTGACCTCTAGTCCTCGACTCTCCCACTGATGAAAGTATTAACCCGTAGCCTGTTCTCTTCCCCGATCAGACTTTGGGTTTCATCCCTGCCTTTGAAAAAAACACCCCAACCTCAAGGAACATTGTCAAACACAGATAACAAACTGCTCAAGAAAGCCTCTGGTACATCAATGGGCAGTGTTATCAGTCCAATGGAAACATTAAATCCGACTGGAATTCGCAAAAGCTGTGCGGAGAATTCACTGGGGCAAAAGGCTAATTCCTTTTCCCAGAAACCGATTGTAAGGTAAGCTCTTCAGAAAAACAAAAAGTGAAATGGATAACTAGCTTTGAATGTTTTGACGACATGTCTGCAGAGCAGGTCAAACTCATTTGCAGAAATCCTTGTGTTATCCGCACAGTAAAATAAAAGTGGTTGCTATCTGTATTAATAGAGGATCTTAAGTCAATTGTACTGTTACCCATTACATCTCCTCCTGTCTGACCAGAACATCGCGAGGTAGGAGCCTGAAGCCATTTTAATGCAACATGGTGCACCTCTTAAATCAAACAGAGATCGTAGAAGATTCACAGCAACAGAGAAAAATAGATGCAGGAGTAGGCCATTCGGCCCTTCGAGCCAGCACCGCCATTCAATATGATCATGGCTGATCATCCAAAATCAGTACCCCGTTCCTGCTTTCTCCGCATATCCCTTGATTCCTTTCGCCCTAAGACTCTCTCTTGAAAACCTCCAGTGAATCGGCCTCCACTGCCTTCTGTGGCAGAGAATTCCACAGATTCACAACTCTCTGGGTGAAAAAGTTTTTCCTCATCTCAGTCCTCATTTAGTCTAAGGATAATGGCAACAGTTGTCTCCATGTAATATAAAGTGAAAAACATGACCCTTAATATAAAATATTGACTCTCTGTCTCTAATATACAATGGAAATTGAACAAAATTGTACCGTCGTTTTGTAGACATGATAAGGTTTACCTTGAAAAGGAAAATGAACATAAATTTAACTTTGAAGGACATTCTCATGGTTACTGTGGTATACTTCAGCTTCGTCAAATTGAATTTCTGTAATTCGCAAAATTTGCAAAATGACCCGGTTTCTACCTATGAGAATCTGTGTTTAAAATTAAAAATCTGACTGCGTAATTGAATCTCCAGGCATGTTTTAGCAATTGTGAACCTCGGGTTCCTGCTAATACAATTTAGTAACAACCCTCCCAAGCCTGGCTGGCTTGCAGTTTTCAATATGGGCAGCATTACGTTGATTAAGTTGAACTGATTGTTAAAGAAAATAACTTTCTAGCTTCCACTAGTCAGCGAGTGAGCGGTAAACTTTATAAGTAAAGAGAAAACGGTAAAGATATAAAATAATAGTTACATTGGCAGAGCTAAAATGTGGGAATATATGAGGAAAACACATTGCAATTCCTATGGGAATTGTGTGGAAAACATTGCGGTGGTTACACTTGTACCTGGCGTGCCGGGGAGATGGTTGTGATTATCAGCCTCCGTGAGCTGGTGTAGCTGCATTGCATCCGTCCTTTTAGAAAGGCCAGTTGGCTTTTAGCAATGCAAGTACTGTACGACACCTACGGTGGGGCGTAGCTGGTAGAACTGCTGCCTCACAGCGCCAGAGACCCGGGTTGGATGCTGACCTCGGCTGCTGTCGGTGTGGAGTTTGCAACTCCTCGCTGCGGCCAGGTGGGGTTTCCTCCAGGTGATCCACATTCCTCCCGCATCCCTAAAGATGTGCGGGTCTTGTGAGTTAATTGGCCCTCTGTAAATTGGCCCCCGTGTGTCGATAGAGGAAATGAGTGAGAAAGTGGGACAACACAGAACTGGTGTGAACGGGTGACCGATGGTCGGTGTGGACTCAGTGGGCCGAAGGACTTGTTTCCCTGTTGTATCGCTAACCTGAAATAAACTGCTGGTGGGACTGAGCGGGTCAGGCAGCATCTGTGGAGGGAATGGGCAGATGATGTTTAGGCTTAGGATGAATGTTGTCGGATGTACTGAGGTATAAAGGTAGGCTTTGTTTTGCATGCTATCGGATCAGATTGCTAACCAGGGGTGGCGCAGCAGTAGAGTTGCTTCCTCACAGACCTGGGCCTGACCCTGACTATTGGTGCTGCCTGTACAGAGTTTGCACGTTCTGCCCATGACTGTGTGGGCTTTCTCCGGGTTCTCCGGGTTCTCCGGTTTCCAAAGACGTAGTCAAGTCAAGTCACTTTTATTCAAAAAACACATTTTTAAAACAACACTCGTTGGCCAAAGTGCTTTACATTGGCATAAGAATAGTATAACAAACAACAGTGGTTCATAAGTAGAGGTTTGTAGGTTAATTGGTTTTGGTAAAGTGTCCCTAGTGCGCGTAGGATAGTGCCAGTGTATGGAGATCGCTGGTTGGTGTGGACTCGATGGGCCAAAGGGCCTGTTTCTGCGCTGTATCTCTGAACTAAACTAAGAATCTGCAGTTCCGTGTACCTCCAGATCATGTCTGTGTTGATATGCTTTATAAAAAGACAGTAAAAGGGCCTGACCCACTTACGCGACCTTTACAGGCAACTGGCGGTACTCATCATAGGTCGCTGAAATTTTCAACATGTCGAAAATTCAGCGGCGACTAGAAAGACGCTACCACTCTTTGGAGACCTCTCGCGACCATAGGAGACCTCTCACGACCATACAGGCGACCCCTGGCGATATGTCGCGGGTGACATGGGTGATATACCGTGGTCGTGAGAGGTCTCCTACGGTCGTGAGAGGTCTCCAAAGAGTCGTAGCGTCTTTCTGGTCGCCGCTGAATTTTCAACATGTTGAAAATGTCGGCGACCTATCACGGGTGCCGGCAGTCGCCTGTAAAGGCCACAAAAGTGGGCCAGGCCCTTAATGAAAACATCAGAAGTAAGAGTAATAAAATCATTGCTTTTCACGTGTGCCATATAAACAACGAGGATATCAGCAGCGATTTAAATCCTTGCTCATATTGTGCCGTTTTGTTGACTTTCCGACTATTAACACAAAGAAAACACATTCTTGCGGGATCATTGCATGGTTCGGCAGTACTAGTATTTTGATACATCTCTGTTTGCCTTTTGAGCATTTAACCTACTGGGGAAACACAAAAGAACATTTGTCACAGCTGTTCATTGTTAATAAGAAGCAAATGAAATGCTGAACATATGTCTGCAATTAATTTTGTTGCTGGTATCAAACTGTTTTGGTTAGCAGGTGGGGCAACTGAAAATAATGCAAAATGCGCAGTAATATTTGACAACAGGGAGGACAAGAGTTTAACGGCACACCAACTGGGGAGGTTCTACGCAAGGTCTACTGTGCAGGAAGGAACTGCAGATGTTGGTCCACAGGTTTGTAGGTTAATTGGCTTGTTAAAATTGTAAACTGTCCCTGGTGTGTATTGGATAGAGTTAGTGTGCGGGGATCGCTGGTCGGCGCAGACTCGGTGGGCAAAAGGGTCTGTTTCCGCATTGTATCTCTAAACTGAACCAAAATATCAATAAAACCAAGGTAGACAAAAATGCTGGAGAAACTCAGCAGGTGAGGCAGCATCTATGGAGCAAAGCAGTAGATGACAATAGACAATAGGTGCAGGAGTAGGCCATTTGGCCCTTCGAGCCAGCACCGCCATTCAATGTGATCATGGCTGATCATCCCCAATCAGTACCCCGTTTCTGCCTTCTCCCCGTAGCCCCCTGACTCCACTATTTTTAAGAGCCCTATCTAGCTCTCTCTTGAAAGCGTCCAGAGAACCGGCCTCCACCGCCCTCTGAGGCCGTTTCGGGTCACCCATTCCTTCGCTCCATAGATGCTGCTTCACCCGCTGAGTTTCTCCAGCACTTTTGTCTACCTTCGACTTTTCCATCATCTGCAGTTCTTTCTTAAATAAAACCAAGGAACCTCTTATCGAGTCCACACACAAGATTAGAAGTTGTTCAGCCAGAGTTGAACACACTTCTCGGCATCTGCATACCATGGTGGTTGTCTTGCGCCTCTTGTGCTTCTTGTGGGAAGATTGGTGGAGACAGGGCCGCGACGTCAACACTCTTTCCTTGACCTGATTGTTGGCTTTGGAAGATGAAGGTCGAGGATCCACAGACCTGTCTTCATCAACAAGATGGTGTTGGAGAGAGCCAAAAACTTCAAATTCCTCGCCTTGCGTAACTCCAAAGATCTATCGTAGACCAATGATGCACTCATAAAGGAAGAACATCAATGTTTCTGCTTCCATAGAAGATTGAGGAGACTCGGTGGGTCAACGATTGTTGGAATTCTAGCAAGAATTTCATTGTTCCGTTTCGGAATAAACCACACTGGCCTCTTGACTCTTTTAGGTAACTCCTCCCCCTCCCATCTTTACCCCCCTCACGGACCTGTTCTCCACCCTGGTGCACCCATCTCCCAAACTATTCCACCCCCCTTTCCCCACTCCTCCCAACTCTAACCTCCTCCTTCCACCTACAGTGGCTTGCAAAAGTATTCATACCCTTGAACTTTTCCACATTTTGTCACGTTACAACCACAAACGTAAATGTACTTTATTGGAATTTTATGTGATAGACCAACACAAAGTGGCGCATAATTGTGAAGTGGAAGGGAAATGATACATGGTTTTCAAATTTTTTTACAAATAAAAAACTGAAAAGTGTGGCATGCAAAAGTATTCAGCCCCCTTTACTCTGATACCCCTAAATAAAATCCAGTGCAACCAATTGCCTTCAGAAGTCACCTAATTAGTAAATAAAGTCCACTTGTGTGTAATCTAATCTCAGTATAAATACAGCTGTTCTGTGAAGACCTCAGAGGTTTGTTAGAGAACATTAGTGAACAAACAGCATCATGAAGCCCAAGGAACACACCAGACAGGTCAGGGATAAAGTTGTGGAGAAGTTTAAAGCAGGGTTAGGTTATTTAAAAAATCCCAAGTTTTGAACATCTCACGGAGCACTGTTCAATCCATCATCCGAAAATGGAAATAGTATGGCACAACTGCAAACCTGCCAAGACATGGCCGTCCACCTAAACTGACAGGCCGAGCAAGGAGAGTATTGATCAGAGAAGCAGCCAAGAGGCCCATGGTAACTGGAGGAGCTGCAGAAATCCACAGCTCAGGTGGGAGAATCTGTCCACAGGACAACTATTAGTCGTGCACTCCACAAATCAGGCCTTTATGGAAGAGTGGCAAGAAGAAAGCCATTGTTGAAGCAAAGCCATAAGAAGTCCCATTTGCAGTTTGCCACAAGCCATGTGGGGGACACAGCAAACATGTGGAGGAAGGTGCTCTGGTCTGATGAGACCAAAATTGAAGTTTTTGGCCTAAATGCAAAACGCTATGTGTGGCAGAAAACTAACACGGCACATCACTCTGAACACACCATCCCCACTGTGAAACGTGGTGGTGGCAGCATCATGCTGTGGGGATGTTTTTCTTCAGCAGGGACAGTGAAGCTGGTCAGAGTTGATGGGGAGGTGGATGGAGCCAAATACAAGGCAATCTTGGAAGAAAACCTGTTAGAGTTTGCAAAAGACTTGAGACTGGGGCGGAGGCTCACCTTCCAGCAGGACACCGACCCTAAACATACAGCCAGAGCTACAATGGAATGGTTTAGATCAAAGCATATTCATGTGTTAGAATGGCCCAGTCAAAGTCCAGACCTCAATCCAGTTGAGAATCTCTGGCAAGACTTGAAAATTGCTGTTCACAGACGCGCTCCATCCTATCTGACTGAGCTTGAGCTATTTTGCAAAGAAGAATGGGCAAAAATGTCAGTCTCTAGATGTGCAAAGCTGGTAGAGACATACCCCAAAAGACTTGCAGCTGTAATTGCAGTGAATGGTGGTTCTACAAAGTATTGACTCGGGGAGGGGGGGGGGGGGGGGCTGAATACTTTTGCACGCCACACTTTTCAGTTTTTTATTTGTAATAAAATTTGGAAACCATGTATCATTTTCCTTCCACTTCACAATTATGCACCACTTTGCGTTCGACTATCACATAAAATCCCAATAAAATCCATTTACGTTTGTGGTTGTAACGTGACAAAATGTGGAAAGGTTCAAGGGGTATGAATACTTTTGCAAGCCACTGTATATCCTATTTCATCTTTGTGCAATATTATATATGTGCTGCGCAATAAAGGGCCTGTCCCACTTTCCCGAGCTGCTCACGAATTCTCCAGAATTTTCCCCCGATTCAAACTCGGAGAATGTTCATAACGGGTCCGTAGATATATCATAGCGGCTCGTTATGCCAGCCATAGGTACTCGGGGCATTAAATGTTGCAATTCTTCTCTTCCCGACTATCTTTTTACTCGTGGACATTTTTTATCATGCTAGGAAAAAACGTCCCTACTTACCTGATGCCCAGAGTGCCTATGGCTGTCATAACGAGCTGCTACGATATATCTACGGACCCGTTTCGAACATTATCTGAGTTTGAATCAAGGGGAAAATTCGGGAGAATTCGTGAGCAGCTCCGGAAAGTGGGACAGGGCCTTAACTGGTCACTTAAATATCATTATTATCACCATGCACATGACACTTTCAATGCTTTGTAACTGCATCTTTTGACTGGCGGCAGACCAATTTCCCTCTGAGATGAATATGTATGGTATTGTACCTGATCGTATCGCATCGTGTCATTTCTTATCCCTCCCTTGGGCTACACAGTTCACACCTTTTCTCTCCTTGTGTCTCCTCTCTTCATTAGTACGGGTGTCAGGGGTTATGGGAAGAAGGCAGGAGAATGGGGTTGAGAGGGAAAAATAGATCAGCCATGATTAAATGGCAGAGTGGACTTGATGGGCTGAATGGCCTAATTCTACTCCTAAATCTTATGATCTTAAGGTCTTATCTGACACCGTCTGTCTCCCTTTCATCACTGGCCTTCATCCACCCATCTGCCTCACCTGTATCCACCTATCTCTTGCCGGGCCTTGTATGGCCCCTGCTCTTTTCCAGCTTTCTACTTCCTAACACAATCAGTCTGAAGAAAGGTTCTGACCCGAAACTTTGCCAATCCGTATCCTCCAGAAATGCCGGCCCTTTTGGCCTTCAATCGCCGTCATTTGCAACTCTGGTAGACCTCGTCTGCACTCTCTCCAAAAGCTTTCCTTATCTGATTCTACTTATCACCTAAGATAGACACAAAACGCTGGAGTAACTCAGCGGGTCAGGCAGCATCTCTAGATAAAAAGGTACAGGTGACGTTTCGGGTCGGAGCCCTTCTTTGATCAGGATCGAACCCGGGTCTCGGGCGCCGTGAGGCAGCAACTCTACCGCTGCGCCAGCGTGCCTCCCGACGTTGAGAGCAAGGTTGTTGTTCTGGCACCATTGGAGAATTCAACGTTCATACCAGCGGGTTGTAAGCTACCCAAGTGGAATATGAGGTGCTGTTTCTCCAGTTGTGCCTCTCAGCCTACCTCTAGGGATCGTCCGTTGTTGAAGATCGCTGCTATCACTGTGGTCTCATACCAAGATGGATATTATCATTGAAAAAGCAAAAACTGCAGATGCTGGAAATCTAAGATATAAACACAAAATGGTGGTGATAATAGACAATAAACAATAGACAATAGGTGCAGGAGTGGGCCATTCGGCCCTTCGAGCCAGCACCGCCATTCAATGTGATCATGGCTGATCATCCCCCATCAGTGCCCCGTTCCTGGCCTCTCCCCATATTCCCTGGCTCCGCTATCTTTAAGAACTCTCTCTTGAAAGCATCTAGAGAACTGGCCTCCCTACCCTCTGAGGCAGAGAATTCCACAGATCATACACTGCAGGTCGGACAGCATCCGTGAAGAGCTCATTGTTACAGGTTGATGAGTTTTCACCAAAGTCATGCAAAGTTCTGATCAGTTTCATCAACCTGAAATGTTAACTCTGTTTCTCGTCATAAGTTCATAAGTTCTGGGAGCAGAATAAGGCCACTAGGCCCTTCAAGTCTCCTCCACCATTCAGTCATGGCTGATCTATCTTTCCCTCTCAACCCCCTTCTCCTGCCTTCTCCCCGCGACCCCTGACACCCGTACTAATCAAGAATCTATCTAATCCCTGCCATGAAAATATCCATTGACTTGGCCTCCACAGCCCTCTGTGGCAAGAAATACCACAGATTCGCCGCTCTCTGACTAAAGAAATTCCTCCTCATCTCCACATCCATCTTCCATTGGACTGCCTAATCCGCAGGGTGCTTCCACCATTTCCTGATGGTATCATATAGCTCACTCTTCAATAAATGAAACCAAATTCTTATCTCAAGTAATTGTTTTATTTTAACTCCACCATCTCCTCACGTTTTCTTTTGCGGTGGATTTCATGTAGTTTTAGGTTACTTGCCATTGTATTCTGAACTGAAAAAATAAATGGTTCCTGAAATATAGACTATAATGATCACAGAATGTGGACTTAATTACCTGAGGTCCATTGCCAAATAAGTCCAAGTTCACTTTACAATTCTCTTTGTGACTGAGTGTTACATATATTGTCTTTTAAAGTGCTGTTGAAATTATACTTAAATAGCTACTTTAATCTTTTAGTTTAGTTTAGAGATACAGCATGAAAACAGGCCCTTTGGCCCATCTAGTCCACACCGACCAGCGATCATCGTATGCCAACATACACGGCATCTTACACACACTTGGGACAATTTACAATTTTTTCTGAATCCAATTAACCTACAAACCTGTACATCTTTGGGATATGGGAGGAAACCGGAGCACCCAAAGAAAACCCACGCAGGTGACGGGGAGAAGGAACAAATCCCGTACAGACAGCGCCCGTAGTCAGGGTTGAACCCAGGTCTCTGGCGCTGTAAGGCTCAGTGGGCCAAAGAGCCTAACTCCATGCTGTATCTATAAACTAAACTACACTGAGAAAGGTTGGTGCAGAAAGATGACGTTCGAATCGTCACGGCATACAAGTTAGAGATTGACAGCGGTTCTGTGTGCTTAGATCGGCACAGTTCCACAATTCCCTCGGCATAAGCAACAGAAAACTCACACACGTGTCTTGGGCGGCACGGTACCACAGTGGTAGTGTTGCTGCCTCGCAGCGCCGGAGACCCAGGTTCGATCCCGACTACGGGCGCTGTCTGTATGGGGTTTGTACATTCTCCCCGTGACCTGCGTGGGTTTTCTCCGGGTGCTCCGGTTTCCTCCCACACTCCAAAGACGCACAGGTACAGGGTTGTAGGTCAATTTGCCTTTGGTAAAAAATGTAAATTGTCCCTAGCGTGTGTAGGGTAACGTTAATGAACGGGATAATCGCTGGTTGGCACGGACTCGGTGCGCCGAAGGGCCTGTTCCCGCTCTGTACCTCACGTGTGCCTTCTACTCCTTGATGTCCAAAGGCCCGGCCTGAAACGTTCAAGATTAACGGGAGAGCAATCGTGGCTTCATCAGCTTTTTGCTGATGTGGAAACTATTTTACAAATATGTTCAAAACGGCAGTACAAAACCTTTTGTAAGTTCACCGTGCACTGAGTCCCACCTCACGGTGAAGCTGCTGCAACTTGAGTCCTTGTGTTCCCCAGCCTACTTGCCAAAACGTGCTGCGCCTCAGGTTCAGTGCCTTTGCTCCATGGTATCACAAAGGTTTTTTTTGTGTGTTTGTGTAACATGAAAACTTCATTGTACAACTCTTCCAGCAACTACGAAACAGGGGGCTGTAAGTAAAACCCTCGCGATTAAAAGCAGTGATATGGCTCCATTTATCACACGATGAAATGCAGGCAAATTCGGAGCGTTCATTAAAGTCTGGAATGAAATCTGAAGTTACGTGCAGCGCCAATGTACGCGGGGGGGGGGGACAGGGAACAAACACCACAGTATCGCGGAGAACTGCTCCATTCAAAAGAATGCCTCGCTAGGAGTGGACATAGCAGGAAGAAAGCCACGGTATTCTGGATAAAGGCCAAATGTGCTGCAAGGGGTTTGGATGGCAAATCCACTTTCCAAGAATCCTTCTGAATGAGGTCGACCAAAAATATGTCCTTGTTACTTTTCGCTTGTGAAGCTGTTCCGCCTCCGTCATTTCTGTTTCAGCCCCTTCTCTCGATGTTTGCTCCAATCTTCTGCTGAAGGGTTTTGTGTGCCACACTGGGAACACCAGTCACATTCCCTCTGCCAGGAATCAATAAATATCCATTATCTCTTCATACCCCCTACGGAAAACACATCTGGTCAAACTTGAAGAAGGCTCCTGACCCGAAACGTCACCTGTCCATATTCTCCAGAGATGGTATGCCTGACCTGCTGAGTTATTCTGAGTTGTGTTCTTTTTGGTAAACCAAGATCTGTGTGGCACGGTGGCGTAGCGGTTAAGCTACTGCCTTACAGCGCCAGAGAACCGGGTTTGATCCTGATTACGTGTGCTTATCAATGCTGTTTTATCATTAATGTTTTATTGTAAAGTGGATAGGTATATGGACGTGAAGGGAATGGAGGGGTATGGTCTGAGTGCAGATAGATGGGACTAGGGGAAAACAAATGGTCTGCACGGACTGGAAGGGCCGAGAGGGCCTGTTTCCGTGCTGTAATTGTTATATTATTATTAATGTTTAATGTTTTCTGAGTCATTTGTAACTGTCACCGTGTGTCATGTTGTTACTTGTGGGCGGAGCACCAACGCAAATTCCTTGTATGTGAATACATGGCCAATAAACTTACTTACTTATCAAGTTAAAGTTCGCGTTTATTGTCACTTAACCAACCAAGGTACAGTGCAATTTGAGTTACCATACAGCCATACAATACCATTTAACACAATTTAACATAGACACCCACCACAGTGGACTCCACATTCCTCCCTGTGATGGAAGGCAATAACCTTCAGTCATCTTCCTCCTCTGTACGGAGTTTGCACGTTCTCCCCGTGACCGGCGCGGGTTTTCGCCGCGATCTTCGGTTTCCTCCCATACTCCAGAGAAGTACAGGTTTGTTGGTTAATTGGCTTGGCATGAATGTAAATTGTCCTGTCTGTGTGTGTGGGATAGTGTAAGTGTGTGGGGATCGCTGGTCGGCACGGACCCGGTGGGCCGAAGGGCCTGTTTCCCCGCTATATCTCTAAACTAAACTAAAATCCGCAATTCAGTTTCAATGGCCCGTTTTCACAATGTGTTGCTCGATGACTCCATGAGTTTCTTGTCCTTTACTGTGAAAAATGCAGCCAAGAGCTATTCATTAAAGACCTTGCCTATTTCCTGTGGTTCCACATGAAGATCAAAACACTGATCTTTAAGGGCCTGTCCCACTTAGATGACTCTTTAGGCGACTGCCAGGGACTAGTTTTAATGGAATTCACCTACAACACTTGGCGACAACCTATGACTGTCGCCGAAAATGTTTCAACATGTTGAAAATTTTACAGCAGTCGCCTGTAGTTGCCTATGTGGGACAGGCCCATTAAGGGGACCTATTCGCTCCCTTTCCCTCGTATAATATATTATACATTTTTTATGTTTAATGTTAAATTCTATAATGTTGTGTTTGTTTTATTTGTGTGCTGCAATGGCAAGTCAAATTTCACTGCACCAATTGGTGAATGTGACAATAAATACATGTGTTTGGTCCTTTAATACTATTTAATTTAATACTTTGGTCCTTTGGTACTATCGCAATGTTCAAGAAACTTTTGGATAGGCACATAGATAGGACAGGTTGAGAGGGATATATGGGCCAAATGGGGACAGGTGGGACAAGTGTAGCTAGGACATGTTGGCCGGTGTGGGCAATTTGGGCCAAAGGGCCTGTTTCCACTCTGTATCACTCTGACTCTCTCCTGTAAGAAGGGATGCCTTGCACACATGCACTGTATTAGGTCTTGGCCCTAGGCCCTGCAGGGACAAAGCCATCTGCAGTAAAATTCTTCTTGAAAAATTAGTATGAGGTACGCAGGCATTTAAAAAACATTTGGCAGCATGTGTGTTTAAAGATTAACAAAAGAACGGGCACAACACCAAGACTTCATGAACTAATTCTGAGATGATGCAAGAGTGGAGAGGAGACCTCTGCTTGACACTCGGTTAGTTCCAAGTATTCTCCTTTGGTCTAGTTTAGAGATACAGCGTGGAAACAGACCCTTCGGCCCACCGAACCCACGCCGACCATCGGTCACCCGTTCGCACGAGTTCTATGTTATCCCGCTTTCTCATCCATTCCCTGCACGATCAGGGTAATTTTACAGAGGGCCGATTAAACTACCAACCCGCACGTCTTTGGGGCATGGGAGGAAACCGGGGCACCAGGAGGAAACCCACTCGGTCGCAGGGAGAACATGCAAACTCCACTCAGACAGCGCCCAAGGTCGGGATCGAACCCGGGTCTCTGGTGCTGTGAGTCAGCGGCTTTGCTAGCTGTGCCATCGTGCTGCCCGCTTAGTATTACGGAATAAGTGGACACCTATATTTCCCCGAGAAACGTCAAACTGCATCTAAAATTTCCCCAAGCCTTTCACTACAGGAAGAACAGAAGCCTGGGACTTCAAACGTTTAGACAAAGACAGGGTAAATAGTGTCTTTTCTCCAGGGTAGGGGGGAGCAAGAATCCAGGGACATAGGTTTACGATGAGAGGGGAAGGATTGAATACAAACATAAGGGGTAGGCTTTTCTCTGAGGGTGGTGGGTATATGGAACGAGCTGTACGAGATGGTAGTTGAGGCGGGTTCTATGGTAGCATTTAAAAGGCATTTGGGCAGGTACAAAGGTTTACAGGACATGGACCTAACATGGGCAGGTAGGTCATGAGGAGGAGGCATCTTGGTCACCATGGGCAAGTTTGGCTGAAGAGCCTGTTTCCTTCTGTGTGACTGAGGCCCACACTGTCAGGGCTCAACATGTTCATAAAACCAGCTGTTACCTTCCTGCACACAATGCACATCCCCCAAACCCCCCCCCCCCCTCCCCCCCGCTATGTCCTCAGGTATTTGATTTTTTTTTCATCCTGGGGAAAAGGTTCTGACTGTCTACCTTATCTACGCCTCTCATAATTTTATATACATCTATCAGGTCTTCCCACAACTTTCAGTGATCCAGAGAAAACAATCGAAGTCCATCCAACCTCAACCCTGTATCGAATACCTCCTGATCCAAGCATAGTCATAGAGTGATTCAGCGTGGAAACAGGCCCTTCGGCCCAACTTGCCCACACCGGCCAACGTGTCCCAGCTGCACCAGTCCCACCTGCCTGCTTTTGGTCCATATCCCTCCAAACCTGTCCTATCCATGTACCTGTCTAACTGTTTCATCAACGATGGGATAGGCCCAGCCTCAACCACCTCCTCTGGCAGCCCGTTCCATACACCCACCAACCTCTGTGTGAAAAAGTTACCCCTTGGATTCCTATTAAATCTTTTCCCCTTCACCTTAAAGTGATGTCCTCTGGTTCTCGATTCCCCTACTCTGGGGAAGAGACTCCGTGTGTCTACCCGATCTATTCATCTTATGATTTTATTATACACCTCTATAAGATCATTCTGGTAAATATCTGGATGCAATTCTGTAACAATGAAAATATCATCTCTGTGCCAGGAATATATCATCACACATAACAATTACTCGCAGCGAAAAAGTTGAAGAAACATTTGCATAAAATATGTGGTCACTTGTGATGGTAACGTTCAAAGTTTCCATTAGCTATCTCCTCTGGGTTCAATAAATGGACATTCGGATTTTGTGTGAATTGTTTATTTAAAAAAAGAACATGTTTAACTTGTTTACATGAGGTTAGAAATATGTTGCACATTATCATCAAAAATCAATCTGTTTTCAGGATTTACTTGGACGGGGCTTTGGGAAGAGAAGATACGGAGAACAGTTGCGAGCCGTATGCTATCTCCGACCTGCTCCATTGCTCAGTAAGATCGGGGCTGATCTTCCATCTCAACCCTGCTTTCCTCATTTACCACGATCATCGATGATCATAGATAGAATCACCGAGTGATACTGTGTTGAAACAGGCCCTTCGGCCCAACTTGCCCACACCGGACAACATGTCCTGTCTACACTAATCCCACCTGCCCACATTTGGCGCATATCCCTCTCACCTGTCCTGTCCATGTACCTGTCTAAATGTTTCTTCAATGTTGCCTCAACTACCTCGTCCAGCAGCTCGTTCCATACACCCACACATCAGATTCTTATTAAATCTTTCCCTCCCACACCTTAAACTTATATCCACTGGTTTTTGATTCACCTACTTGGGCAGGAGACTCTGTGCATCTACCTGATTTATTCCTCTATAAGACATAAACCAGGTGGGGAAGACGGTTTAGTCGCCAACTATCTGACCATGGGGCAGGGTGCACGGGATTACATGGTACCTGTGGCGGGGGGAACTCCCTCCGACCTGACCTTTTCTAATGACGTTATAAATTATATATTCTATGGAATCAATGCAGAATTTAACTCCTGGAAGGCTTGCTCAAGTGAGTCAGCTGAGGTACACTGGTTAACTGCATCTTTGAAAATCCAGCAGAGTTTAAAAGCCTAGAAGCATCGATACCTTCACTGTCAGTGGCATTAAAATGGAGCCAGCAGATCTTAGGTTTGTTCAGCCACCAAAATCCCACGTAAACCCAATGGTTGAAGATAGGAGGAGTGATCGGTTTAGTTTATTGTCACGTGTACCGAGGTACAGTGAAAAGCTTTTGTTGCGTGCTAACCAGTCAGCAGAAAGACAACACATGATTACACTCGAGCCATCCACTGCAGACAGATGCACGAGTCTGTTCAGTGACTGGAATGTGTGCGACAGGATCCACACAATGGCACAGATGGAGAAGAGGGGAGGGTTTATCCGCAAAGTATCGTCCACCAAAACAAACCCTGAAAGTCAAGGTGCTTTTAATGTACGATGAAATCTTCAAGGTTTGTGTGTCTTACAAATCTGTGCTCGATGTTCAACGTCGCAATTCACTGATCTTCTTATCGAGCCCACATCACAGGATTAGAAGTTGTTCAGCCAGAGTTGAACGCACTTCTCGGCATCTGCATACAACGGCGTCTGTCTTGTCGCTTCTTGTGCGTGGCGGTGGAAAGATCGGTGGAAACAGGGCCGCGACGTCAGCGCTCTTTCCTTGACCCCGATTCATTGATGAGATCAGTCTTTACTGCTCACCTCTAACAGCGGCACAGTGTCACAGCGGGTGGAGCCTCGTGGCATCAGAGAACCCCGGTTCGATCCTGACTACGGGTGCTGTCCGTACGGAGTTGGTACGTTCTCCCGGTGACCTCTCCGGGTGCTCCGGTTTCCTCCCACACTCCAAAGAAGTACAGGTTTGTAGGTTAATTGGCTTCGGTTTGAATTGTAAATTGTCGCGGTGTGTGTGTGTGTGCGGGATAGTGTTGGCGATCGCTGGAACGGAGCGGACTCGTTGGACGGAGGGGGCCTGATCCCGCGCTGTACCTCTAAGATTTTCTTTGCATCACCAATCGAAGACACGTTCGTTGTTGAATATTCTGCGACGGTCCTCGTGTTATTTTGGCAGCTTGTGCTGTATAAACACAACGCGCAGTCAGATGTTAATACTTACACAAACCTTTGAGAATAGATTGCAGATTCAAAACAAAGTTCGGAAATAAGTATTACAATTCGATTGTAGTTTGAGCACGTCATGTAATAATCGGAACCTTGTGATGTTGGTTGGGTGACAAAGCAAAGAGCAAAGGTGACAGCGAGATTTCAAAAGATAAGCAGAAAAGATCAAGAACTTATTCAGACTCCAGTTGAAATGATTTTATTAGATACATATGCATTTGTGCCTGAATGGTGGTCTTACAGTGTGGGAAAGCCCAAGATGATTCCAGTTTAATACCTTCTCTGCAGACTAAATCAACCTTACACAGATTGAGATCTCTATATACATCGAGCTGTCTTAACTAATCTTATATGACTTTTCAATCTTCCAGCATTCTCATTTCTAATCACTGATACCATTGCTAGACAGGCCAATAAGTGGAAACAATTATGGTCTATCATTATAATGGCACATTGGTATATTATTTTTTTTAGTTTAGTTTAGAGATACAGCGCGGAAACAGGCCCTTCGGCCCACCGGGTCCGCACCGACCAGCGATCCCTGCACACTAACACAATCCTACACGCACTAGAAACATAGACATAGAAACATAGAAATTAGGTGCAGGAGTAGGCCATTTGGCCCTTCGAGCCTGCACCGCCATTCAATATGATCATGGCTGATCATCCAACTCAGTATCCTGTACCTGCCTTCTCTCCATACCCCCTGATCCCTTCAGCCACAAGGGCCACATCCAACTCCCTCTTAAATATAGCCAACGAACTGGCCTCAACTACCTTCTGTGGCAGAGAATTCTACAGACTCACCACTCTCTGTGTGAAAAACGATTTTCTCATCTCGGTCCTAAAAGACTTCCCCCTTATCCTTAAATCCCCCTATCCTTAAGGACAATCCTAGGGACAATTTACATTTAGACCAAGCTAATGAACCTACAAACCTGCACAACTTTGGAGTGTGGGAAGGAACCTAAGGTCTCAGAGAAAACCCACGCAGGTCACGGGGAGAACGTCCAAACTCCGTACAGACAATGTCTATAGTCGGGATGGAACCCGGGTCTCCGGCGCTGAAAACGCTGTAAGGCAGCAACTCTACCGCTGCGCCACCGTGACCCCCCTTATATTTGTGGTATCATTGTATTTAAAAACACAATGAGCATTCCGACCAACATAATTTTATTTTCGTTTTTTTAGATTTTAGTTTTTGATATACAGCGTGGCTCCAGCCCACCGAGTCCACACCGACCATCGATCACTCCTTCGCAGACTCAAAATGCTGGAGTAACTCAGCGGGTCAGGCAGCGTCTCTGGAAAACATGGACAGGTGACGTTTTGGGTCGATGACCCTTCTTTGAATTGAGGGTTAGGGTAAAGGGAAATGAGAGCTATGGACGGTGATATGGAGAGATAAAGAACAAATGAATGAAAGATTTGAAAATAGTAATGATGATCAAGGAAAGGTGGAGCCCACAATGGTCCATTGTTGGCTGTGGGCGAGGTGCTAACGGGTTATACAGACGGTGAAACTCAACCGTACGACAGTGAAACTAGTACGACGACTAGGGTGGGGAGGGACAGGGGTGGGGTGGGGAGTGGGGATGCAAGTGTTACTTGACGTTAGAGAAATCAATATCCATACCATTGGGTTGTAAACTGCCCAAGCAAAATATGAGGTGCTGTTCCTCCAATTTACGTTGGGCCTCACTCTGTAGCTGGAACTGACACAGTTAAAACTCTACACCAAGTGTTGACTTTGATAAATGAATGAAATACTACAGTCTTGACTGAGAATCCAAGTATAGAATGTGCATTCTTGATTTCTCATATTACATCACCTCAGTCTTCCTCATAATACTTGGGAGTTAAGGAATTCATTGTTCTAATCAAGTTAAGTAGGTGACATTTTTAGGTCATTGAGTTACCGGCAGTTCAGATCGCACCCACCAGTCCCGGATATCTGCTGACAAATTCCATGCTCGACACAGTTCTATTTTCCATGTATCCATTCATCACTCGGGTATTACGTACTCCTGCTAAACACATTATTTGTCACTCAGGAACTAGAATAACGTTCTACTCTTGTTCCAAGCACACAGAAGATTGGCATTTGATCTCGAGTCTTTCTCAATGCACAGTACTTCCCTTCCAAATCACATTTCCAGATTACATTCACGTTGTCACATCCGGCCTTTATTCATTGTTGGCTCACACCCGCAAGCCTTGATTCAGCTAGATTTCGCAATGGCTAACCATATATGTGGCAAAATTAAACTAAACCACTTGTGGTAGACACAAAATGGCGGAGTATCTCAGCGGGACAGGCAGCATCTCTGGATAGAAGGAATGGGTGACGTTTTGGGTTGAGACCCTTCTTCATAGAAACATAGAAAATAGGTGCAGGAGGAGACCATTTGGCCCTTCATGCCAGCACCGCCATTCATTGTGATCATGGCTGATCGTCCCCAATCAATAACCCATGCCTGCCTTCTCCCCATATCTCTTGACTCCACTAGCCTCTAGAGCTCTATCTAACTCTCTCTTAAATCCATCCAGTGATTTGGCCACCACTGCTCTCTGCGGCAGGGAATTCCACAAATTCGCAACTTTCTGGGTGAAAAAGTTTTTTCTCACCTCAGTCTTAAATGGCCTCCCCTTTATTCTAAGACTGTGGCCCCTGGTTCTGGACTCACCCTTCAGACTAAGGATTTGTGATATACTCTGGTTCACCCAAAATTGGCAAAACTGGAACTTTGAGTTCAAAGTCAAAGTCAATTTTATTCGCCACCTGCACCCGAAGGTGCAGTGAAATAAATTTGCCAGCAGCGATACACTTAAAAAGGACACACAATACACGATAAGATTTAACACAAACATCCACCACAGCATTCTTCATTGTGGTGGAAGGCACAAAGATCAGCCAGTCCTCCTCCTTTGTTCACTCCTGGTCGGGGCCATGAACCCTCCGTAGTCGCCGCTACGGACGGCCCGATGTACAGGCTCTCTCATCGGGATGATCCAAACTCCGACATCGGGACAGTCAAACGCACTCCGCGAGAGACTTCCGTCTCTCTCCTGAGAGATGTTAAAAGTAACCAACATTGAAAAGGAATGTACAACGTGCTGGAGTAACTCAGCAGGTCAGGCAGCATAAGTTCATAAGTTCAGGCAGCATAAGTTCATAAGTTCAGGCAGCATAAGTTCATAAGTTCAGGCAGCATAAGTTCATAAGTGATAGGAGCAGAATAGGCCCATCAAGTCTACTCCGCCATTCAATCATGGCTGATCTAGCTCTCCCTCCATAACCCCATTCTCCTGCCTTCTCCCCATAAACTCTCTGGCATCTATGGAGCGCATGGATTGGCGATGTTTGGGGTTGAGACCCTTCTTCATTCTTGGCGTCCTTCTGTGTATTAATGGGTTTGTCCCACTTGGTGATTTTTTTTTAGGCAACTGCCGGCGACTGTCATAGTCGTAGCAGGTGGCCGAAAAACCGGCAACAACCTACGTCATCCTGGCGACAACCTACGACAGCACTTACGTCAGGAGGAGTCAAGCTACGCTCATTAGCGTCAAACCCACTGTCGCTATGTTGAAAATTTAGCGTTGATTAGAAAGATGCTACGGCTTTTTGTGCGACTGAGGAGACTACTCCCGCCGACAAACTAGTCGCCTGTAGTCGCCTAAAAAATCACCTAAGTGGGACAGGCCCTTAAGTGTTTGACATCTGTGGGCCTGCACTCGCTGGTGTGTAGAAGGATGGGGGGGGGGGGGACACCTCATTGAAAATTACCGAATAGTGAAAGACCTGGATAGAGTGCAGAGGACATTCCCACTAGTGGGAGAGTCTAGGACTAGAGGGCACAGCCTCGGAATAAAAGTATGTGCATTTCAGGTAAGAAGGAACTGCAAATGCTGGTTTACACTGAAGACAGACACAAAATGCTGGAGGAACTCAGCGGGTCAGGCAGCATTTCTGGAGAAAAGGAATAGGTGCCGTTTTGAGTCGAGACCCTTCATCAGATCAGATGTTGGGGGAGTCCAGAACCAGGGGCCACAGTTTAAGAATAAGGGGTAAGCCATTGAGAGCTAGATAGGGCTCTAAGCGGAGTCAGAGGATATGGGGGAGTCAGGGGATATGGGGAGATGGCAGGAACGAGGTACTGATTGGGGATGATCAGCCAAGATCACATTGCATGGTGGTGATGGCTTGAAGGGTCGAATGGCCTACTCCTGCACCTATTGTCTATAGTTTATTGAAGTTGAGACCGATACGAGAACAGCATTTAAAAGACATTTGGATAGGGACATGGATGGGAAAGATTTAGAGAGATATGGACAATACATGATTACAATTGAGCCATTTTGAGTGTATACTTACATGATAAGTTTCACTTAGTTCAGAGATACAGGTTGGCAACAGGCCCTCATCGATAACCCATTCACACTAGTTCTATGTTATCCCACTTTCTCTTCTACACATTAGGCACAATTTGCAGAGGCCGGTTTACGCACAAACCCACGCGTCTTTGCGGCGCAGGTGGAAGCCGGAGCACCCGGAGGAACCCACACGGTCACAAGAAGAACACGCAAACTCCACACAGACAGCACTCTTGGTTCATCGTTTTCAGCATTACTATGCTTCACCGAACTAAATTGCAATCAGAACCTCACACTGCCACCCCTTCCAGCAGTGGAAGCCAGGGTGGTCCACAGAGAGCCAGACAAGGGATTTATTGGATTCTAATGAGCGAACACGCAGTGACGTTTATGTGAAGGTATGTCTTGTGCCAGTAAATTGAACCCTATCGGAATTGGACCACATACGAGACAAAAGCCCTGGGAGAAAAGAGGGTGTGATTTGTTTGAAGTTGGTGGAAGACAATCTCTTGTGTTTTACTTATTACTCCAATTAAGGAAAAGAAAGGAATCAAGATGAAAGCCTTTTTTGCAAGTCTTTGAATTCCAAACGAGGATTTTCTCAGGCAAGAGAACACCATTTAACCCAAAGCACTTCCAGTCTTTCATGAAACAGTGAGTTCAGACATGTCATCAGCTGGAAAGGCCGCTAAAATCAAACGGCATGATTCAAATTCCAGAAATCCAGGAAACCTCAGATTTAGTTTAAAGGTGGATAAAAATGCTGGAGAAACTAAGCGGGTGAGGCAGCATCCTGAAGCAAGCATTCTGAAGAAGGGTCTCGACCAAAACGTCACCTTTTCCTTCGCTCCATAGATGCGGCCTCACCCGCTGAGTTTCTCCAGCATTTTTATCTACCTTCGATTTTTCCAGCTTCTGAGGTTCCTTCTTAAACATCAGGTTTAATTTAGTTTAGAGATACAGCGCACAAACAGGCCCTTTGGCCCACCGAATCGGCGCCGGACCAGCGATCCCCGCACACCAGTGCTATCCTACACGCACTAGGGACAATTTGCATTCATACCAAGCCAATTAACCTACAAACCTGGACGTCCTTGGAGTGTGGGAGGAAACCGAAGATCTCAGAGAAAACCATGCGGTCACGGGGGAGAACGTACAAACTCCGTACAGACAGCACCCGTAGTCGGGATCGAACCGGCGTCTCTGGCGCAGAAAGCGCTGAAAGGCAGCAACTCTACCGCTGTGTCACCGTGCGACATGTCTCTTGCCTCCCTCTCTCTCTCTCAGAGACAAGCACCGTGTAGGTGACAATTATAGGGGGGGTGCAGCGGCACAGTTGCAGAGCCCTTACAGCGCCTGAGACCCGGGTTCGATCCTGACCATGGGTGCTGTCTGTATGAAGTTTGCATGTTTTCCCTGTGACCTGTGTGGGATTTCTCCGGGTTTCCTCCCACACTCCAAAGACGGCGGGTTTATACGTTAAAATAGATATAAAATGCTGGAGTAACTCAGCGGGAGAGGCAGCATCTCTGGAGAGAAGCAACAGGTGACGTTTCGGGTCGAGACCCTTCTTCAGACTCCAGAGACGCTGCCTGTCCCGCTGAGTTACTCCAGCATTTTATGTCTACCTTAGCATGACTAATGTTGCTCCTGTGTTAGTCAGCAAGTTAAACAGTCTTTTCCATGCTGTCAACACCAGTTCAGTTCAGTTCAGTTTATGGTCCCGTGTACTGAGGTACAGTGAAAAGTTTTTGTTGCGTGCTATCCAGTCAGCGGAAAGACAATTGATCCATTTACAATGTACAGATACATGATGAGGGAACAACGTTTCGTGCAAGGTAAAGCCAGCAAAGTCCGATCAAGGATAGTCCGAGGTTATCAAAGACGTAGATAGTAGTTCAGGACTGCTCTCTGGTTGTGGTAGGATGATAACAGCTGGGAAGAAAATGTCTGCGAATCTGGAGGTGTGCGTTTTCACGCTTCTGCACCTTTTGCCCGATGGGGAGGGGCGAGGAGGGAGTGGCCGGGGTGCGACGGGCAAATAATGCACCGTATTGATGTGGCGTGAACTCTTACTGGATAGTTGCTTGCAGTGATGTAAGGTCACTCATAAAACAGTGTTTAATCTGCAGGATGATCGAGGATGAAGGGATGTTTCACACAATCTGAATACACACATACGTTCATAAGCTCATACGTTCTGGGAGCAGAATTAGGCCATTCAGCCCATCAAGTCCACTCCACCATTCAATCACGGATGATCTATCTTTCCCTCTCCCATCTTCTCCCCATAACCCCTGACACCCGTACTAATCAATAACCTTTCAATCTCCGCCTTGAAAATTTCCTTTGACTTGGCCTCCACAGCCGTCTGTGGCAATGAATTCCACAGATTCACCACCCTCTGACTAAAGAAATTCCTCCTCATCTCATTTCTAAAGGTACGTCCTTTAATTCTGAGGCTGTGACCTCTAGTCCTAGACTCTCCCACTAGTGGAAACGTCCTCTCCACATCCACTCTATCCAGGCCTTTCACTATTCAGTGTGTTTCAACGAAGTCTCCCCTCATCATTCTAAACTCCAGCGAGTACAGTGCCAGTACCGTCAAACGCTCATCATATGTTAAGCCCATCGTTCCTGGGATCATTCTTGTAAACGTCTTCTGGACCCTCTCCAACACCAGCACACCCTTCCTCAGATATGGGGCCCAAAACTGCCTATAATGCTCCATATGCGATTAGACCAGCACCTTCTAAAGCCTCACCATTACATCCCTCCAGCATTGCATATATATATATACTTGTCTTCTTTGCATTCAGTTTCACCTCTAAAGAACCCTTTACTGCTATTGCATTAAATGCCTCTCTCTGTCCAAATGCAAATATACCTTATCCCTCAAAATCCGTGCCAATAACCTCCCCACCACAGATGTTAGGCTCACTGGTCTATAGTTCCCAGGCATTTCCTGGCAGCTCTCCCTAAGCAGAGGCACAGCATAAGCCCCCCTCCAGTCATCCAGCACCTCACCAATGTCGAATGATGGTTCATGCACGTAGACACAAAATGCTGGAGTAATTGTGGAACTCATCGCCACAGAAGGCTGTGGAGGCCAAGTCAATGGATATCTTTAAGGCAGAGATAGATACATTCTTGATTAGTGCGGGTGACATGGGGTTATAGGGGAGGAGGCAGGAGAATGGGGTTTGGAGGGAGAGATAGATCAGCCATGATTGAATGGGGGAGTAGACTAGATGGGACGAATGGCCTAATTCATCTCCTATGACCATGAATTTATAACTCGGCGGGACAGGCAGCATCTCCGGAGAGAAGGAATGGGTGACGTTTCGGGTCGAGACCCTTCTTCATGTCTCTCAGCCAGTGCTGGGGTGGGAGATTGCAACCTTCACGTGGTCCGCCCTGTGTTTCAACAAATGCAATCAACCCGGCGTGCACAATCAAATGTGATCAAATAGAACAAGTTGTCCCGCAACTTTCGGCTGTGCACGCCACACGCAAGGAGAGGAAGAAGCCGGTGCAATCTCGTCACTAGCTTCCCATAGCTTCCTCAGATATGTCCGATCACCCTTCACCATGTGACTGACACCAGTCACGAAGGTCATGTCTGTGGTCAACTCTCAACCACCCTTTAGCCTAGTTTTGGTTCATTTCTGGCTGAGATTGGACGGATAGATTTTGTTACCTGCTCATACCACACGTAATCCACCACATTACACAAATGGATAAGATGTTGTTGTTATTAAATTAGTTTACAATGGGAATTAAGTGTAATTTGTGGTAGATAAGGAGTCATTCATTGGATAAGGAAGAGCTGGTGCAGACTACAAAGACGTCTTTAGTTTAGTGGGGCTCGGCTAACCAGCACAGACTAGTTTAATTGTCATCACCTCGACATTCCGTCTGCCTCCACTATCTATTCCGCCAGTGTTGCCGTGGCAACAATGGGTCTTACCAACATCAAGCAAACTACAGCGCTCGAATGGGTAAACCGCTCATCTTGTTGAAAGCAGCATTCCCTGCTTGTTTTTTTTTAAATATAAAAGGTTGGATAAAGTGTTGCGTTTGGGTAGTAATTTGGAAGAACTGCGCTTCCCCACTTGAATCAGAACTTCACTGGAGGCAGAGTTTGAAGATTGAACGCATCGAGGCATGGACATGGACTCACAAAGATGTGGGCAGCACGGTGGCGCAGCGGTAGAGACAGCGCTGGAGACCCAGACTATGGGAGCTGTCTGTACGGAGTCTGTACGTTCTCCCCGTGACCTGCGTGGGGTTTTCTCCAAGATCCTCGGTTTTCTCCCACGCTCCAAAGACGCAAGTGGTTTGTAGGTTCAATTGGCTTGGTATAAATGTCCCTAGTGCGTGTAGGATTGTGTTAGTGTGCAGGGATCGGTGGGCCAAAGGGCCTGTTTCCACGTTGTATCTCTAAACTAAACTAAACCCCAGCCACCTGCCTTCCCCCCGTAACCCCTGACACCCAAATGGCGCCAAACATGGCGACGGTATTATTAGCAAAATGAATTCCACTGTGTAAGGTTTAATTGCATGTGTGACAATAAATATCCATTGAACCATTGACTATTACACTGTGCACACGGAAATGTCTGCTCCCAGCAGAGCAGACGTGTAGGATAAATGACGGACATCACAACTTCAGATAGACTCAAAAAGCTGGAGGTAAAGGGCCTGTCCCACTTGCCCGTCATTTGCGTGTCATTAACGCGGCATCATTTACACGTCACGACGCATTACGCGCGCATGGTGCGTGGTGACGTACGCAGTGATGCACGGACGCGCGCCGCCCCAGGGTTTTGGGATGTACAAAATCTGCGTGACCTGCAAATGATGCGCAAGTGGGACAGGCCCTTAACTCAGCTGGTCAGACAGCACCTCTGGAGAGAAGGTTATCAGGTCATGAGTGATAGGAGAAGAATTAGGCCATTTGGCTCATCAAGTCTACTCCCCCATTCAATCATGGCTGATCTATCTCTCCCTCCTAACCCCATTCTCCTGCCTCCTCCACATAACCCCTGACACCCGTACTAATCAAGAGTCTATCTATCTCTGCCTTAAAAATATCCACTGACTTGGCCTCCACATCCTTCTGTGGCAAAGAATTCCATGTATTCACCACCCTCTGACGAAATAAATTCCTCCTCATCTCCTTCCCAAAGGAACGTCCTTTAATTCTGAGGCTGTGACCTCTAGGCCTAGATTCTCCCATTGTCTCTGAACAGGCTGCCTGCACCAAACTAGTGCCCCTGTCCCACTTAGGCGATTTTTTAGGCAACTACACACGACAAGGCTGTCGCCGCATGGTCGCCGGGGTGTCGCCTGTATGGTCGTGAGTAGTCTCCTCAAGTCGCCCAAAGAATCGTAGCGTTTTTCTGGTCGCCTCAGGATTTGAGCGTAGCTTGACTTCTCCTGACATAGATTGCTGTCGTAGGTTGGCGCCAGGATGGCGTAGGTTGCCGCCGGTGCTGACTTCGTTTTTTGTTGTTGTTAAAGTAATGATTCTATTTCAAATTTTAAGTCGGTGGGGGGGGGGGGGGGGGGGGGGGGGGGTCCAGTCGCCGGTGTTTTGGCGACCTGCTGTGACTATGACTGTCGCCTAAAAATAGCCTAAGTGGGACAGGCCCTTAAGCCTTTCGGGCTGAGAAAACGGAGCCGATTCTTGTTCCAATGCCTCTGTTTGCCAACGGCACACCTTCAATGGCTGCTTCACTTCAGGGAACGTTGCCAATCTGCCAAATTGGATTCCTCGTCTTGCTGGCTCCATTGAAAAGGGTGAGTGTTCGCCAGCCCAGCGATAGGGAATCAATGACCCAGCAACGCACACGCACCTATTTACAGATGGAGTCTTTTGTTTCCCGCATGCAAATAAAATCTAGGATGCCTTTGCTCAAGTTAAGTCAAGAGAGTTTATTGTCGTGTGTCCCAGATAGGACAATGACATTCTTGCTTGCTGCAGCACAACAGGATATTGTAGGCATGAATACAGAACAGATCAGTGTGTCCATTTACCATAGAATATATATATATTTATATATATACACACATAAATAAACCGATAAAGTGCAATAGGCTGTTATAGTTCATAGTTTGTTTGAAGTTGTGTTTAATAGTCTGATGGCTGTGGGGAAGAAGCTGTTCCCGAGCCTGGATGTTGCAGATTTCAGGCTCTTGTACCTTCTACCTGGTGGCAGCGGGGAGATGAGTGTGTGGCCAGGGTGGTGTGGGTCCTTGATGATGCTGCCAGCCTTTTTGAGGCAGCGACTGCGATAGATCCCTTGGATGGTGGGGCGGTCAGAGCCGATGATGGACTGGGCAGTGGTCACACCTTTCTGCATCCTATTCCGCTCCTGGACGCTCAGGTTGCCGAACCAGGCCACGATGCAACCGGTCAGCATGCTCTCTACTGTGCACCTGTAGAAGTTCGAGAGAGTCCTACAGAGAGAGTTCTGTTCAGTTTAAGAATATTGTTGGGCGAATTCTACAAAACCACACATGAGCCTCATATGTACCCAGAAGATAAAAACAATTACAGAGATGGATGTCTTTTGCAGTATGCATTGGTTACAAGTAATGCTTGAAACCAGTCTGAAGACCTTAAACATCATCCATTCATTCCCTCTCTCCAGAGATGCTGCCTGTCCCACCGAGTTACTCCAGCATTTTGTCTCCATCTTCGGTGTAAACCAGCATCTGCAGTTCCTTTCCACACAAGTAAGGCTTTGTCTGTTCCTCCTGAACAGTTAATGGCGTGTGAAATGTCATGAAACGAGAGCACAAAAGCGCATTCATTTTTATTTTGAATGGGCATGAAATTCAAGGTGTGCACTTTGCATGTTGCATTGGTTGGACGCGTGGGTTTTCTCCGGGTGCTCTGGTTTCCTCCCACATTCCAAAGACGTGCAGGTTTAGAAGTTAATTGTAAATTAGCCCCCATTGTGTCGGATGTGGAAGTAGGACAACATAGAACTAGCGTACAGGTGATTGACAGTCAGCCTGGACTCGGTGAGCCCAGGGGCCTGTTTCCATGTGGGTGTCACTCACTAAGGGGCAGCCAGCATCATTAGAGACCCACACCACCCTGGCCACACTCTCATTTCACTCCTGCCATAGGGAAGAAGGTTTTTAAAAAATATATATTTTCTTTTACGCACGCACGCACACACACACACACACACATATACGTTCTTCCAGTGACCACGTGGGTTTTCTCCAGGTGCTCCGGTTTCCTCCCACACTCCAAAGACGTACAGGTTTGTGGGTTAATTGGCTTCAGTATTGATTGTAAATTGTCCCTGGCGTGTAGGATGCTAATTTGTGGGGGGGGGGTTGCTGGTTAGCATGGACTCAGTGGGCCAAAGGGCCTGTTTCCACGCTGTATATCTAAAGTAAACTGAACCCAATTAAGATGCCCAGATGAGCTAGTCCCCTTACCGTTACAATCCATGTCCTTGTCTAAGATGATTGCAGTTGGATCCAATTTTTTGAACAAGTTGCTTTCCCTGGGAGTTTATTTTAATATTTGTAGCTGAGGCATAGAAACATAGAAACATAGTGAATACAAGCGACCCAATGAATCCAGTGAATACAAGCCTAGTCTTTTCAATCGTTCCTCATATGACAGTCCCGCCATCCCAGGGATCAATCTCGTGAACCTACGCTGCACTGCCTCAATCACAAGGATGTCCTCCCTCAAATTAGAAGACCAGAACGGTACACAATGCTCCAGATGTGGTCTCACCAGAGCCCTATACAACTGCAGAAGAACCTCTTTACTCCTGTACTGAAATCCTCTTGCTATGAAGGCCAACATTCCATTAGCTTTCTTCACTGCCTGCTGTACCTGCACGCCAACTTTCAGTGGGAAGCCTAAGGCCTAATTAACCTGAATATGCTGATCCTCATGACTTGCACATTGATTATTAATTGAAACATTTAGCATTGCTTTCTACTGGATTGACATAAATCAAGACAAATTTTCTTCAGGATTAACATAAATTGAGATTTAGATTTTAGAACAAAAAGGCGGAAACAGGCCCTTTGGCCCACTAAGTCCTCACCGACCAGCGATCGCCTCGTACACTAACACTATGCCACACAAGCAATGGACATTTTACAACTTACCTAAACGGATTACACCTACAAACCTGTACATGTTTGGAGAGTGGGAGGAAACTGGAGCACCCGGAGAAAACCCACACGGTCACGGGCAGAGCGTACAAGTTTGTACGCTCTACGAGCTTCAGACAGCGCCCGTAGTCAGGATCGAACCGGGGTCTCTGGCGCTGTACGGCAGCAACTCTACCGCAGCGCCACCGTGCCGCCCAATATATATTAACGCATTCCTTTTTACGATTAACACATGTTAACATATATTGAGATATAGAATGTCTGATTCATATTTTGTGGTCAGTTCAGATTATAGCCCCGCTCTGCGGACGATCACAAACTGATCCTGGTGACTGGAAACACGGTGACCTTGCGGAGAAAATTCGCTGCAGAAGCAACAGGAAATAAAAAGCAGATTATTGTCCAGGTTGCGGGGGTTATTGTGACAAGTTTAAATTTGAAATCTCTTCAATCTCCTGCGATGGTCATGGTCTGCTCGATGAAGGATTTTCATTGGACATAAATCAGGGATAAAACTGGCCCCGAGGACTATGTGAAAGTGTTGTTGCCATCCCCGAATCAGCACTCAGGCATACAGACATCTCCGGCCTTGTTGCTTGTTAGCTGTGCAGGAAGGAACCGCGGATGCTGGTTTACACCGAAGATAGACACGCAACGCTAGAGTAACTCAGTGGGACAGGCGACATCTCCCGAGAGGTGAGTGGGGCAAGATTTTTTTTTACACAGAGAGTGACGAATGCCTAGAACGCGCTGCCTGGGGTGATGGTGGAAGCAGATACAATAATGGCGTTTAACATAGAAACATAGAAACATAGAAATTAGGTGCAGGAGCAGGCCATTCGGCCCTTCGAGCCTGCACCGCCATTCAATATGATCATGGCTGATCATCCAACTCAGTATGCTGCACCTGCCTTCTCTCCATACCCCCTGATCCCTTTAGCCATAAGGGCCACATCTAACTCCCTCTTAAATATAGCCAACGAACTGGCCTCAACTACCTTCTGTGGCAGAGAATTCCACAGATTCACCACTCTCGGTGTGAAAAAAGATTTTCTCATCTCGATCCTAAAAGACTTCCCCCTTATCCTTAAAAATTTAACAGTTTAAGAGACTCCTAACGGTCTTTCCTAAGGCACATGAATATAAGTTCATATTCATAAGTATTAGGAACAGAATTAGGCCATTCAGCCCATCAAGTCTACTCCGCCATTCAATCATGGCTGATCTATCTCTCCCTCCTAACCCCATTCTCCCTCCTTCTCTCCATAACGTCTGACATCCGTAATAATCAAGAATCTATCTGTCTCTGCCTTAAAAATATCCATTGACTTGGCCTCCTCAGCCTTCTGTGACAAAGAATTCCACAGACTCACCGCCCTCTGATGAATGAAATTCCTCCTCATCTCCTTCCGAAGAAGGCCCTTTTATTCTGAGGCTATGACCTCTGGTCCTAGACTCTTCCACTGGTGGAAACTTCCTCTATCGAGGCCTAGAAGTGCCTAGAATGGAGGGATATTGATTGCGTGCAGACGGCGAAGATGAGTTTAACTTGGCAATAATGTTTGGCACATACGTTGGCAATAGACAACAGGTGCAGGAGTCGGCTAAATCGGCCCTCCGAGCCAGCACCGCCATCCCCTGACTCCGCTATCTTTAACAGCCCTATCTAGCTCTCTCTTGAAAGTATCCAGAGAACCGGCCTCCACCGCCCTCTGAGGCAGAGAATTCCACACGCTCACAACTCTCCGTAAGAAAAAAGTGTTTCCTCGCCTCCATTCTAAATGGCTTACCCCTTATTCTAAAACTGTAGTCCCTGGTTCTGGACTCCCCCCAACATCGGGAACATGTATCCTGCCTCTAGCATGTCCAAACCCTTAATAATTTTATATGTTTCAATAAGATCCCCTCTCGTACTTCTAAACTCCAGAGTATACAAGCCCAGCTACTCCATTCTCTCAGCATAAGACAGTCCCGCCATCCCGGGAATTAACCTTGTCAACCTATGCTGCACTCCCTCAATAGCAAGAATGTCCTTGTGGGCCAAAGGGCCTGTTCCTAAGCTGCACGGTTCTAAGTGCTATGAAGTTGGCGGACAAATTGAAGTGGTACGGCCCGCATTTATCAACAAGAGCAGAGGGACAAACGTGATTATAAAAACAGGCCCAGGATGTGGAAATGTTTCCGTTACACATCTACCTGAGGGAACAGAAATGACACACTTGATTAAATGTTACCCCTCTTGGAAAATATAAAGACGAAAACTACATCAACCCAACACTTAGATTGAGTCTAAACATTAGGCCAGACCAACAGGTGTTTGAGATGGTGAAGCCTTCCAAAAATATCATCGTAAAATATGCTTACTATAATCCTGATACTTAATAAAACAAAATCTTTCAGAGGAGGCTTTTCACACCTTCAAGGTGTTTTAACAGGTGGAAAGGTGATTTGGAAACATGTGGGGTTTTTTTTTCCTTCCACAATTTCCGAACATTTTTGCAGGAAATCAGTTTCAAGTCTTAAAGTCAAGTCCAATGAACCCAACGGAACGACAGTTTTATTGATACATCAACGTAAGGAAAGATTAAGTTTCAGTTTGAGAAGGGAAGATGTATCAACCAGGGTAGATGGGCGGTCATGCTGGCGCAGCGGTGGTGTTGCTGCCTCGCAGCGCTCGCAGCGCCGGAGACACGGGTTTGATCCTGACTGCGGGTGCTGTCTGTACGGAGTTTGCACGTTCTCCCCGTGACCTGCTTGGGTTTTCTCCGAGAACTTCGGTTTCCTCCCACACTCCAAAGACGTACAGGTTTGCAGGTTAATTGGCTTGGTGTATGTTAGTAAAGTAAAGTACGTAAGCTTATTGGCCAAGTATTCACATACAAGGAATTTGCCTTGGTGCTCCGCCCACAAGTAACAGCATGACATACAGTGGCAGTTACGAATGACTCGGAAAACACTAAACATTAATAATAATAAAACATTAATGATAAAACACCATTGATCAAGCATGTGAACCAACAAAATACCAGATCAAAGGGAGGCTACAGATTTTTGGCTGTTGAGTAGAGCAACTACTCGTGGATAAAAATTGTTTTTATGTCTGGCTGTGGCAGCTTTGACAGTCCGGAGTCGCCTTCCAGAGGGAAGTGATTCAAAGAGTTTGTGGACCAGGGTGAGAGGGGTCAGAGATGATCTTGCCCGCTCGCTTCCTGGCCCTTGCAGTGTACAGTTCATCAATGGAGGGAAGGTTGCAGCCAATAACCTTCTCTGCTGATTGGACGATTCGCTGCAGCCTCCGGGTGTCGTGCTTGGTGGCTGAGCCAAACCAGACCATGATGGAGAAGGTGAGGACAGACTCTACGATGGCCGTGTAGAATTGGACCATCATTGCCTGTGACAGATTGTGCTTCCTCAGCTGCCACAGGAAGTACATCCTCTGTTGTGCTTTTTTCACCGTAAAATGTATGTGTATTGTCCCTGGTGTGGGTAGGATAGTGTTAACGTGCGGAGATCTCTGGTCGGCGCGGACCCGGTGGGCCGAAGGGCCTGTTTCCGCGCTGTACCTCGAGACGAAGGTTTTTGAGAGTTCGTTCTTTACTCATTTGTTACTCATTCCTTACTCATTTGTTCCGACAGACGCAGGTTTACATGGGAACGCTCCTAACTGCTTATGGGCAGCCTGTAAGAGAAGCATGGATTAGAGGATTTGAGGACCATGGGATCACATTAGGAAGAGGACGAAGCTGAACGCCGTTTACGGCTTGCCGCCACAATTGAGGAGCGGGCAGGCTACGCTTCCACAAACACAAAAGGAGCAGTTTTAATTCCCTGTAGGAATGGGAATGCAATTTGTGCAGGGGTCTGAGTCGGGGGACTGCTGCATTTTGGCCATTAAGATTTCATTTGAGTGGTGTTAGGCAGCTGCTTCTCTATTTATGCAGAGTGCAGACAACAGCAAGTGTATTGTGGTGGGTGGGTGGGAAGCGGGGTGGGGGGTTGGGGGGGGGGGGGGATGTGTGGGCGGGCAACATAGCGCAGAAGGCCGGCATGCCACCCACCTGGTTACAGTGTGTGGGAAGGATCTGCAGATAGATGCTGGCTTAAATCGAAGATAGACACTAAATGCTGGAGTAACTCAGCGAGACAGGCAGCAACTCTGGAGAGAAGGAACTGGTGACGTTTCGGGTCGGGACCCTTCTTCAGACCCGATGACAGTGACAGCTGCACTGAGCGTCACCAGCAGAAGCTTGCTCAATGGTCAGACTCACACATGAAATTTCCTCCACGTCTGAAGAAGGGTCTCGACCCGAAACGTTGCCCATTTCCTTCGCTCCATAGATGCTGCCTCACCCCGCTGAGTTTCTCCAGCATTTTTGTCTTTCATCCTCCATGTTAAAGGTCAGAGACACAGCATGGAAACATGCCCTTCAGCCCAAGGGGTGGCCGTGCAGACTAGCGATCGCCCCGTACACTAGCGTTGCCCTGCACACCAGAGGCAGTTCCCGCGGACAACACACGCAGGTCACGTGGAGAACGTACAAACTCCGTACCGACAGCACCCATAGTCAGGATCGAACCCAGGATCTCTGGCGCAGCGAGACGGCAACTCTACCGCTGCGCCACCGTGCCGCCCCTTTAAAACAAGGGATCGCTCGAAGCCAGAAGGGTGTGTGTGCGCGTTTGGCTCTCCCTAAATGGAACAATGTTTCAAGCACTGTTTGTTCCACACTGGGCACTTCCAACTGTGCAAAACTGAAAGCACTGCGGTGAGAAGACATATACAAATCTGCTCTTTATCAGGAGTCACCGAGAAGTCATGAAACAATTCATTAAGTTCACATTTTGGGAGCCAAAAGACACAAAATTCTTTGTAAAACCTCTGTTGCTACAACAAAGTAACTTTCATTACCGAGGGCTAATGGACTCGAGTTAATCCGCTCCCTGACAAAGTTCCAAATACCTTTCTAACTTTGTAACATTTCTTGAAAAGGAATACCGAGAAAACATTTACTTGGGACATCTTATTATTATGGTTCAGAACTGGCGTGGGACCAATTAACACCTCCAAGACAGAGACGTAAGCAGAACTATTGCATCTCGAATATAGACACAAAGTGCTGGAGTAACTCAGCGGGTCAGGCAGCATCTCTCGAGACGTTTCAGGTCAGGACCCGTCCTCGGACCCTTCTACATAAGTTCATAAGGTCAGAAGTGATAGGAGCAGAATTAGGCCATTTGGCCCATCAAGTCTACTCCACCATTCAATCATGGCTGATCTATCTTTCTCTCCTAACCCCATTCTCCTGCCTTCTCCCCATAACCCCCGACACCCGTACTAATCAAGAATCCGTCAATCTCCACCTTATAAATATCCAGTAACTTGGCCTCCATAGCTAGGGTCGCCAACTTTCTCACTCCCAAATAAGGGGCAAAAGGTCAAAATAAGGGACAAATTCCCGACGGCAATTTGTTGACCGACTCGGCCGTGGCTGGGTGAATGGTGAGTTGGCCCGGGTGCTGGACTGCACACAAAGCCCAGCCGGCGGGCCAGCTGAGGAGTTTTGGCCCGGGCCGCGCGACGTCATGCGCAAAGTCCTGCTTCCCCATCCAACTCATGACCCGATGATCGGCCATGAGAAGGAGGGGAGGTGGTGTGGGCGGTAAGCGAAGGTCCGAAGATCGGACAGCTGGCCGGGCTGCCGACCGAGGCGCTGCTGCTGCACTCCATGGGCTGCACTACTTCTGGTGAGGCGGGGCCGGACGCGGCGCTCCGACCCGACAGCCCCCTCGACCCGAGTTGCAGTAGTCAAATATGGGATAAAGTCGGTCCCATACGAGACAAACCAATTTAGCCTAAAATACCGGATGTCCCGGCTAATACGGGACAGTTGGTGACCCTATCCACAGCCTTCTGTGGTAATGAATTCCACAGATTCACCACCGACTAGAGAAATTCCTCCTCATCTCCTTCTTAAAGCTATGTCTCTTTACTTCTGAGGATATGCCCCCTGGTCCTAGCCTCTCCCACTAGTGGAAATGTCCTCTCCACATCCACACTATCCAAGCCTTACACTGTTCGATACGTTTCAATGAGGTCCCCCCCTCATCCTTCTAAACTCCAGCGAGTACAGGCCCAGTGCCGTGAAACGCTCAACGAATGTTAAACCAATTATTCCTGGGATCATTCTCGTAAACCTCTTCCGGACTCTCTCCAGAGCCAGCACATCCTTCCTCAGATATGGGGCCCAGTCAACTGCTCACATTTGTTAACCCACTCATTCCTGGGATCACCTGCGTCTCAAATATAGATCTGTACCACTGCAAGCAGCAACCTTCAAGAACGACGTCCTCATGTCTGGGTCCACAATGGTGGGACCAGTCCATCCACAAGCTGGAACTACCACATAAACCTCTGGGTCAAACGCTGCCACACTTGACTGCATCTGTGCAAGCCACCTCTGACGTGGTGAGTCATCCTTACAATATTAAAGTAAGTAAGTAAGTTTAATGGCCAAGTATTCACATACAAGGAATTTGCCTTGGTGCTCCGCCCACAAGTAACAACATGACATACAGTGACAGTTACAAATGACTCAGAAAACACTAAACATTAATAATAATAAAACATTAATGATAAAACACCATTGTGAACCAACGCAAAGAGAGGCTACAGACACACACACACATTTGCAAGCATCCCAAAATGGCTGATCTATCGCTCCCTCCCAGCCCCATTCTCCTGCCTTCTCCTCATAACTCTTGACCCCCATACCAAGAATATCCATCAATCTCCACCTTAAAAAATATCCACTGGCATCATGATTGTAACGGACACCTTGGATTGCTCAGAACAGCAGATGCTGGCCTGAAGAAGGGTCTCGACCCAAAAACAGCGCCCATTCCTTTTCTCCAGAGATGCTGCCAGTCTCTTTGGGTCTTTTCTTCCTGTGCTGTGCTGCTCTATGTTTCCAGGACATGTTAATGCTTTATGGAGCGCCCCCCCGGTGTTAGATTGGTAAGAAATGAACTCATGCTGAAAGCCTCTGTGGTTCCCCTAGAACCTGCCATGTGTTACTATAATGGGTTTTGAAATGACTGGAAAAAAATACTGAATTTAATTTTTTGTTTTTAAATTGTCTGTGAATGGTGGAAAATGTGCTATTTGCAGAGGATACTGAGAAATCCACCAGTGCACAGTAGGGATTCACACTAAATTAGTTTGCGCAGAGCGAGGGTTTAGACAACAAAGCTAACAGCAGGCTGCAAGCATTGCACACAATGGCTTGCTTTTGTAACCCAGATGTGGGAGCAGAGGAGCTGGCGCAGATGGATACCTAGTTTGGTTCCAGTCCCACCTCACTCTGGCTTCAGGGAACTTGAACTTCGCTCACTCCCACTGTGTTTATTTTTTTTTTAATATATAAGAAATAAAATTGCTTGCAGGGCTTGCAAAATATAACGCCACACTTTGGAAAGCATCGGGGTCATTTGGAGAAGTCTGGGGTCTGGAGGAATTCTGGAGTCCAGAGGAGGGTCTCATCGAGTCATAGAGTGACACAGTGTGGAAACAGGCCCTTCGGCCCAACTCGCCCACACCGGCCAACAATGTCCCACTACCCCAGTCCCACTACCCCAGTCCCACTTGCCTGCGCTTGGTCCATATCCTTCCAAACCTATCCTATCCATGTACCTGTTTCTTAAACGATGGGATAGTCCCTGCCTCAACTACCTCCTCTGGCAGCTTGTTCCATACACCCACCAACCTTTGTGTGAAAAAGTTGCCCTTCGAATTCCTATTAAATCTTTTCCCCTTCACCTTGAACCTCTGGTCCTCGATTCCCCTACTCTGGGTAAAGGGTAAAGTGCATCTACCCGATCTATTCCTCTCATGATTTTGTACACCTCTATAAGATCTTCCCTCATCCTCCTGTGCTCCTTAGAATAGAGACTCAGCCTACTCAACCTCTCACTATAGCTCACACCCTCTAGTCCTGGCAACATCCTCGAAAATCTTTTCTGAACTCTTGCAGGCTTGACAATATCTTTCCTATAACACGGTGCCCCGAACTGAAGACATTCACACTCGTTTTTTTTTTTTTTAAATTTTAAAGTAGAGTTAAAATGTCCACGGGTAAAAAAGGTCGTGAATTAGGTCGTGAAAGTGGGACAGGCCATTTACTCCTGCTGTTTGTGTCTATTTTCTGTTCTCTTCCTGTGTTCGGATAAGTGCTTCTCCTGCACACTGAAGTGGAATTTCATGTTGGAGAAATCTCCACATTATCCTCATGCTCGGATTTCCCCGGACATGACCATTAACAGTGGAAAAAATGGGAGTTAATCCATTACATGTCCTCACCCACATCTGTCCATCAATCACGCCTGTTCCAGAGTCTAGGGATTGTAAAGCTGACACAACTAATCGAATGCTTCCTGCAATCAGGCCAATATGTATTCTTGCGCATTCAGACAGCTTCCCCATGGTACTGCCTGTCATCATTCACAAAGATTCTTACGCTCACTTGGCAAACATCACTCCTCCTCCATGCTAACAATGCCTTCCTGAAACCTTGTTAGCATTCTCCTTTCTCTTCACCTTTAGACAAGTAAAGCTGGTTGGAAGCATCATATTGTTTATTTTTAAATGCCACAATAAGAAAGACGTAATTAACTTCCTGGACTAGTATCCAGAGCAGGAGTACGGCAAAGTCTCAAAATGAAACACTATTTGCAGATGCATTTGCTCGAAGACTCTGGGTTAATTTTGGAAATATCATTTGGGAATAATTCTGACGTTTAACCTCGTTTTTGCCAAATTCTTTAAATTGGATTGATTTCCCCATTGCCCAGTGTCACGTCTGTTGCTGAGCAGGTCTAACAATCCAGAAAGGCAAGATCGAGCCCTGTGAAGACGGCTGGGGAAAATAAATTCAAGTGGGCGCAGCGGTAGAGTTGCTGCCTTACAGCGCCGGAGACCCGGGTTCGATCCCGACTATGGGCGTTGTCTGCACGGAATGTATACGTTCTCCCTGAGACTGCGTGGGTTTCCTCTGAGATCTTCGGTTTCCTCCCACACTCCAGAGATGTAGAGGGTTGTAGGTTAATTGGCTCGGTATAAATGTTTAACAAAATTGTCCCCAGGGTGTGTTAATGTGCTGGTCAGCGCGGGCTCAGTGGGCCAAAGGGCCTGTTTCCGCACTGTATCTCTAAACTAAACTAAGCTTAATAGTGCAATATATATTTTTTTTAAACCTAGTGCTAATAATGGTGAGTATTGAACTGTTGCAATTATCCACCTGGTTGACATATCCATTGGTGAAAGAAGGCTAACGTCCTATCCTATACAGAACCCACCAATGGACCTGGGCATCAAGGGATGGACTATAGATTGAGTCTATTTGTGCCTACCTTCGGTATAAACCAGCATCAGCAGTTCCTTTCCACACGTGGACTATAGATGCTGGTTAGCCAATGTTCCCCGCACTCTAAACACCAGATAATGAATAATCACCAAGTTTCGCAATTTAGTCCCTTACTGAAAGCGTCTAACATTAAACTTGCCTCCTCCGTGCCTGATGGGAGTAGATGGCGGCACATAAGTAATGGTAAACATTGGATATGCGGGAACAAAGATTCTCCGGAAAGATAAATATCCCGGGAAGGGCGGCTCAGTGGCATGGCGGTAGAGTTGCTGCCTTACAGCGCCTGGGACGTTCCGGGTACCAATATACAGTGAAATTATTATTTTGCATACAGGTCAGTAAGGGGTGGCAAAATGGCGCAGCGGTAGAGTTGCTGCCTTACAACAGCAGAGACCCGAGGTCTATCCTGACTATGGGAGTTTGTACGCTCCCCCCATGACCTGCGTGGGTTTTCTCCGCGTGCTCCAGTTTCCTCTCACACTCCAAAGACACACAGGTTTGCAGGCTAATTGGCTTTGTATGTGGGATAGTGTTAGTGTATGGGGTGATTGTTGGTAGGCATGGAGATTGGTGGGCTGAAGGGCCTGTTTCTGTGCAGCATCTCCAAACTAAACCTGGAGTTTGCGTACAGTTTTGGTCTCCAAATCTGAGGAAAGACATTCTTGCCATAGAGGGAGTACAGAGAAGGTTCACCAGACTGATTCCTGGGATGTCAGGACTTTCATATGATGAAAGACTGGACAGACCCGGCCTGTACACGCTAGACTTTCGAAGATTGAGGGGGAGATCTTACAGAAACTTACAAAATTCTTAAGGAGTTGGACAGGCTAGATGCAGGAAGATTGTTCCCGATGTTGGGGAAGTCCAGAACAAGGGGTCACATTTTAAGGATGAGGGGGAAATCTTTTAGGACCGAGATGAGAAAAACATTTTTCACACAGAGAGTGGTGAATCTGTGGAATTCTCTGCCACAGAAGGTAGTTGAGGCCAGTTCATTGGCTATATTTAAGAGGGAGTTAGATGTGGCCCTTGTGGCTAAAGGGATCAGGGGGTATGGAGAGAAGGCAGGTAAGGGATACTAAGTTGGATGATCAGCCATGATCAAATTGCAGGCTCGAAGGGCCGAAAGGCCTACTCCTGCACCTACCTTCTATGTTTCTATGTTTCTAAACTAAACTAAACTATAGATAGACACAAAATGCTGGAGTAACTCAGCGGGACAGGCAGCTTCACTAGAAGAGAAGGAATGGATGACGTTTCGGGTCGAGACCCTTCTTCAGACCATATGTTGGTTAGCCAATGTTCCACGCACTAAAATCGCCAGATGTATAATGCCAAATTTCTCAGCCTTTACTCAGTCCCTTACTCAAGGCTTAGAACACATTAAAAAATGATTGTGCCTGTGAGTAGTAGACTGTGACATAAGATTCCTCCTGCCGTCTGACTAAAAAACCAAATGACTTCAAGTAGCCCTTGTTTTCCCTCCTCTCTCCATCCCCTCCCCTTCCCAGTTCTCCCACCAGTCTTACTGTCTCCGACTACTTTCTATCTCTGTCCCGCCCACTCCCCTGACATCAGTCCGAAGAAGGGTCTCGACCCGAAACGTCACCCATCCCTTCTCTCCAGAGATGCTGCCTGACCCGCTGAGTTACTCCAGCATTTTGTGTCTCTCTGTGACATAAGTCAACGTGTGAATAGGAAATACATGATCATAGATTCTCCGTGCAGATAAATATTATTCAAAATAAAATCCAAATGGTGTACCTACAAAAGAGAGTGCTGTTCTGATTTACCTCAACTGGTCCACAAGCAGAGGTCTCCTTGTTCTAAGGAAATTTGTTGATTTGATAGGATTTTTTAATTTTCCCATTTGATGGCTGTTGTGGTGGACTTTCATGGGATCTCCTCATAGTCATAGAGTGTGGATACAGGCCCTTCAGCCCATCTTGCCCACACCGACCAAAATGTCCCACCTTCACTAGTCCCACCGGCCCGCGTTTGGCCCATATCCCTCCAAACCGGTCCTATCCATGTACCTGTCTAACTGTTCTTTAAACGTTGGGATAGTCCCTGCCTCAACTACCTCCTCTGGCAGCTCGTTCCGTACACCCACCACCCTTTGTGTGTAAAAGTTACCCCTCAGATTCCTATTAAATCTTTTCCCCTTCACCCTCAACCTATGACCTCACTATTAATAAAAGCCTAGAAGCTTCATATGGATTTGCTCACATGTAGCACGATAGGAATCCTCACTCTTCCCAAAGTATTTGTTTAGCAAAACTGCAGGGATTAAATGATTTTCATCTTGTTTTTCAGTTTAGTTTATTGTCACGTGTACCGAGGTACAGTGAAAAGCTTTTGTCGCGTGTTAACAAAAGACGGCACATGATTACAATCGAGCCATTTGCCACGTACAGATACATGATGCGGGAATAACGTTTAGTGCAAGGTAAAGCCAGCAAAGTCCGATCAAGGATAGTCCAAGGGTCACCAATGAGGTAGATAGTAGTTCAGCACTGCTCTCTGGTTGTGGTAGGACGGTTCAGTTGCCTGATAACAGCTGGGAAGAAACTGTCTCTGAATCTGGAGGTGTGCGTTTTCACACGTCCTGTACCTTTTGCCTGATGGGAGAGGGGAGCAGAGGGAGTGGCCAGAGTGCGACTCGTCCTTGATGATGCTGCTGGCCCCTTGCCGAGACAGCGCGAGGTATAAATGGAGTCAATGGAAGGCAGGTGGGTTTGGGTGATGGTCTGGGCTGCGTCCACAATTCGCTGCAATATCTTGCGGCCTTGGATGGAGCTGTTCCCAAAAGCAAGCTGTGATGCATCCTGATGAAATGCTTTCTATGGCGCATCTGTAGGCAGCGAGAGACATCAATGAAGTCGATGGAAGGGAGGTTGGTTTGTGTGATGGTCTGGGCTGAGTCAACCCTTTGAGTCGCGTTGGTAATTGTGTTTGCCCAGTAGCATTGCGTTTCTCTCTGTTCTATATATTGGCCCACAATGTGTCAATCTAATGACAGCCACACAGTCAGAATATGTCGTCATTACTGAGTTAAACTGACAGCCACTTCCGTCATCTCCACAGGCACATTTAAACAAGAAGGCCCACGAACTGTTCTCATTGAAACATTACTTCTCCAGTGGAATAAACTGTTGCAGCCTTCAAAGATGCCATCAGCATCAGTCTCAAAGAAATCGGAGGTAATTTTAATTTGTAGGTGATGAAAAATATGTGGAAAATTTCTGTCTACCAAGCCATTACATGTTTAAGAAAGATTACTGTTTTCTTTATCACGATGCAAGTTTTGTGGCTCGAACAATTACCTAATCGAAAGTAGACAAAAATGCTGGAGAAACTCAGCGACAACGGTACCGAGGCAATTAACTGCACCTGCGCGTCTATGAAAGGAGGTGAAGGTACAAACTCCATACAGGCAACGTCAGGGTTCACGCGGTGAGGCGAAACCGTGCCGCCCTTAATCTCCATTCTGTTTGGCAGAATAGGCCACCTATTGGCGCCTTCGTGGGTAGATAAGCATGGAAGTATGTGGACAATAATCTAATTTAATGTTTCTAAATTTTGGGAACACCTTTCTTCCAGTTTAGCAGCAAGCCCTAATGCACTAATTTGCCAAAACTATAATGCATAAACATTATATCATTTCTGAATAATTTACCCGTGGTATATCAACAAGTATACTCTCTCTCTCGGAGAGATTACGTAGAACATAGAATGGTACAGGTAGACAAAAGTGCTGGAGAAACTCAGCGGGTGCAGCAGCATCTATGCTAGGCAACGTTTCGGGACGACCTTTCGTCCCGAAACATTGCCTATTTCCTCCGGGTTTCGGCCCGAAACGTTGCCTATTTCCTTCGCTCCATAGATGCTGCTGCACCCGCTGAGTTTCTCCAGCACTTTTGTCTACCTTCGATTTTCCAGCATCTGCAGTCCCTTCTTAAACAATAGAACGGTATAGCACAGGAACAGGCCCTTCGGCCCACAATGTCCGTGCTGAACATGATGCCAAATTAAAATAATCTCCTCTGCCTGCCCGTGATCCTTAGCCCTCCATTCCATGCACATCCGTCTGCTCGTCTAAAAGCCACTTTAGTGGCACTATTATCACTGCCTCCATCGCCACCCTTGGCGGGGTGGGAGATTGCAACCTTCACGTGGTCCGACTAACGCAATCCACCCGACGTGCACAGACAAGATCAAATAGAACAAGTTGACCTACAACTTTGGGCTGTGCACGCCACACGCAAGAGGAGGAAGACCCCTGGCAATGGCTGCTACGCATCCACCAATCTCTTATAAACTCGTGCCACACATCTCCCTGCAATTTTGCCCCTCTCACTTAAAACTATGCCTTCTAGTTTAGCTACAGACGGCAGAGAAACAGGTCTCTCGGGTCCACCGTCCAGGCCGGTTATCAATCCCTTGTTCACACGGTATAATCCATTTTTTTTTATAATTCCTGCACGTAAGAGTTAATATAGAACAGCCAATCAACCTGCATCTAGTTTAGTTTAGTTTAGTTTTGAGATACAGCACGGAAACAGGCCCTTCGGTCCACCGAGTCTGTGCCAACCAGCGATCCCCGCACACTAACACTAACACTAACACTATCCTGCCCACACAAGCAACAATTTACAATTTGAGGCGGTCAAAAGCCTGCGTACCTGAGGTTTGGTATAAGCCAAGGTAGTTCACCATCCGTACGCGCTGCAAACCCTGCATGACAACAATCTTCTGGGGTGATGGCATTAAGCCCAGATAACTCAGTAGAAAAATGTAGCATGTAATACAGTGCTATCGGAGCTTGTAAAGTGAAAAGTGCCACAGGGAGAACGTGCAAACTCCACACAGACAGCGCCCGTGGTCAGGATTGACCCCGGGTCTCCAGCGCTGTGAGGTAGCGACTCTGCCTGCAGCGCCACCGTGCAGTCGTCTCTGACGTTTCGACCCCGGGTGAAAAAGCATCTGGCTGGCGATATAAGAGATGTCAAGTGCACACAAGAATGACAAAAACCCCACGGCAATGTGAATGACAAAAACCCCACGGCAATGTGGTACACTTGTTTTAGTTTGTGAGATGTTACAGGGTTGGTATTCCAGCTACAAACGTACAATCAGGCTGCAAGTACGGGTCCATCTTCCCCCGTCATGTCAATTTGCACGGTTGCATTTGTCAGGCATTGAAATTTGCTCCCGAAAGGAATGGAATCAGTGCAGTGTCCCTCGCAACAGGGGCTTGAAGCTCTCGGAAGTCGATAAAAGTGTAGCCGGCTCCTTTTAAAAAGCCAACTACAGATAAAAGAAAGTCTCTGGTTCTGTTTTAACTGAGTATTTTAATTCCACGTGTTTACAATATTTCGGAAGAGGAAGAACTCTAGGATCAGATTGTTACACTGTAGACTTTAGAGATACAACACGGGAACAGGCCCATCGGCTCATTTGGCGATTTTATAAACATTTTTCCTTTGATGTAATGTTACTTCTAACTTCTATTTTTCTTTGTTCTGCCTGCTGAGAGTTTTGGAGGTCAAGAAAAACCACTTTTCACAAGAATAACTGAAGACTCCACCTCACTAATGAGCAAAACAATTCTAGACATTTCGGCAAGGTGGAACAGCGGTGGAGTTGCTGCCTCACAGCGCCAGAGACCCAGGTTCGATCCTGACCACGGGTGCTGTCTGTACGGAGTTAGTACGTTCCCCCCGTGACCTGCGTGGGTTTTCTCCGGGTGCTCCAGTTTCCTCCCACACTCCAAAGGCGAGCAGATTTGTAGGTTAATTGGCTTCGGTAACAGTCGCAAATAGTCCCGTGTGTGTGTGTGTAGGATAGTGTTAGTGGTTGGCGCAGACTCGGTGGGCCAAAGGGCCTGTCTTTGCGCTGTATCTCTAAGCTAACCTAAATTAAACTAAACTAAATTAAACTAAAAGATAGACAAAAATTTAGTTTAGTTTAAGGAAGAACTGCAGATGCTGGAAAAAATTGAAGGTAGACAAAAATGCTGGAGAAACTCAGCGGGTGAGACCCGAAACGTCACCTATTCCTTCGCTCCATAGATGCTGCCTCACCCGCTGAGTTTCTCCAGCATTTTTGTCTACCTTCGATTTTTTTTCCAGCATCTGCAGTTCTTCCTTAAACTAAACTAAATGTCAGCTGCAGAGCTGCACTCAGCAAAGATTCTTCCAACTCAATCCCCAATAAATCTGCAGATAATTACGGACAATTTAAGCAGCACAGCCCCGGGACCTCTTACTGCTGTTCAAACCTGATTTCCTGTACATCGTCCACACACCGCGTACTAGGTACACATGCGTGACCCAGTGCGACTGGCCAGGTGTCAGGAGAGCAATGAGTGTGATTGATATCGTCGCTCGGAGTCTGCATAATCTTGCTTTAAATTATGCTGAGCATGCGGAATCAAATGCCACAGAAAGCCGACATGTCAGGTTGCATCGCATGTCAGAAAGCCTGGTTTAGGAACAGCCCTCCTCAAGACCGCAAGAAATTACAGAGAGCACAGACCAGGAGGCCCCCGAACTATCTTTTGATCGGACTTTATCTTGCACTAAACATTATTCACGTTATTCCCTTTATCATGTATCTGTACACGGAGGATGGCTCGATTGTAACCATGCATTGTCTTTCCACTGACTGGTTACGCAACAAGCATTTCACTGTACCTCGGTACACGTGGCAATAACCTAAACTAAACCAGACTTTCTACCAAAGATCCTACAGCGAGCAAGACAGACTACTCGACGAAAAAGACGTAGTACGGTCATGGGCAGATTCGTGGGTAATTTTCGGCCCCATTTCCGTAACCGGCTTCCGTCTCCGCACCAAAAGATCCCGTGGCGGAGCAAAGATACTGGCGCGGAGACGGAAACCGGTTACGGAAACATCCTCGTAAAAATAAAAGTTATTTGGGAAAAATCTTCTCCTCATTTTCAGAATTATAATTTATTAACACAAACTGTTCCCCCGCAATGTTGATTACACTGCGAGTCGGGTCGGGTCGGGTTACTGATATGGATGAAAAAAAGGCCCACGTTCCGCTCCTTTGCGTACTACACGTCAGCCCGTTGCATTTAGAAGGAGTGGTCTATCTTGCTCCGCTATAGGATCTTTGCGTCCTACCATTGACTCCACCAACACTTCATGCTGCCTTGGAAAAACAGCCAATACAATCAAAGACTTGCTCTACCCGGTCATTCCTTCTTCTCCCCGCTCCCATCCAGCTGAAGGTACAGAAGTTTGAAAGCGCTCAGGAACAGCTTCTTCCCCTCTGTTATCAGGCTTCTGAACGTCCTTTCCAATGCCCAGGGCACTGTCCGGTTCACCTCTAACCCATTGCCGATATTAGACTTTGTTGATGAAACTGATGCGTTACAATGCTGAGAACTATATTCTGCATCTTCCCTTTACTCTACCTATTCTACTGAAGTTTGACAATTGTATTTAGGTATAGTAATATCTGATCTGTTTGGGCAGCAAACAAAACAAAGCTTTTCACTGTACCTCGATACACGTGACAATATACAAAAATGTAAATTAAACTGTAAACTGTACACTAGTCCCACCTACCTCATATTTGGCCCCTATCCCTCCAAACCTGTCCTATCCATGTACCTGTCCAAATGTTTCTTAAATGTTGCGAGAGTCCCTGCCTCAACAGCTTTACTTTAGACTTTAGAGATACAGCATGGAAACAGTCCGTTCAGTCCACCGAGTCCCCACAGATCGGCAATCACCCCATACACTAGTACTATCCCACACACACACGGTACCATTTTACCAAAGCCAATTAACCTACAGACCTGAACGTCTTTGGAGTGTGGGAGGAAACCAGAGCACCCGGAGAAAACCCACGCAGGTCACGGGGAGAACCTACAAACTCCATACAGACCGCACCCGTGGTCAGGATTGAACCCGGGTCTCTGGCGCTGTGAGGCAGCGCCACTGCGAGAAGGGTCATCTTCTGGCCTTCTCATTTGCTGTAGGAACGGCCCAAAACACAAACAACACAATATATTAAAGGAAACAGGTTTAACGTAGCATTTAGAAACAAAGAAACGTAGAAATTAGGTGCAGGAGTAGGCCATTCAGCCCTTCCAGCCCGCGCCACCATTCGATATGATCATGGCTGATTATCCCGAATCTGTACACCGTTCCTGCTTTCTCCCCATATCCCTTGATTCCGTTAGTCCTAAGAGCTAAATCTAATTCTCTCTTGAAAACATCCAGTGAATTGGCCTCCAGCGCCTTCTGTGGCAAAGAATTCCACAGATTCACAACTCTCTGGGTGAAAAAGTTTTTCCTCATCTCAGTCCTAAATGGCCTAGCCCTTAATCTTGATGGACCAATGATGGAAACAAAGTATGAAATACGAATGTCCCTTCTCAGTCAATCTCTGTCTCCTAACGTGGAACCCACAGACTTGTAGAGAGTTGTTCATGCCCATGAACACTAAATGTATCGGACGTCCACTGCCCATAATGATGAGCGTTTGACGGCACTAGGCCTGAACTCGCTGGAGTTCAGAAGAATGAGGGGGGACCTCATTGAATCTTCCAGAATAGTGAAAGGCTTGGAGAGAGTGGATGTGGAGAGGAGGTTTCCAGTAGTGGGAGACGCTAGGGTCAGATGTCATAGCCTCACAATAGATTCTTGATTAGTGCGGGGGGGGGGGTCAGAGGTTATGGGGAGAATGGGGTTAGGAGGGAGAGATGGATCAGCCAAGATTGAATGGCGGAGTAGACTTGATGGGCCGAATGGCCTAATTCTAAACCTATCACTTACTGCATGATCATATGATCTCTTGATTAAGTATTCAACCAGAGAGCAGTGCTGAACTACTATCTACCTCTTTGGTGACCCTCAGACTATCCTTGATCAGACTTTGTTGGCCTTACCTTGCACTAAGCGTGTCAAAAACGTTTGAAATGCTGGTTGAAATATGGCTTTAATCATGGTAGTACACACAAGTTAACTAACCACTATGCTGATTTTTCTGTTCTGAATACATGACTACTAGATAGAACGGTTGGCCGCAAACTATTTTCCTGTCTTGTCTTCAGATGTTCCTCGTGTCTAATTATCTCTATGGCCAGGAAATAATTTTGAGACATTTTTTTGAGCAGCTTTAAAATGTTACGAACTGATGACTAATAAGCCACTTGAACACTGCTCAAAGCAAAAAAAAAAATCCCTCGATCCTATGATAGACACAAAAAGCTGGAGTAACTGAGCGGGACAGGCAGCATCTCTGGAGAGAAGCAATGGGTGACGTTTCGGGTCGAGACCCTTCTTCAGACCCGAAACGCCACCCATTCCTTCTCTCCAGAGATGCTGCCTGTCCCTCTGAGTTACTCCAGCATTTTGCGTCTATCTTTGACTTAAACCAGCATCTGCAGTTATTTCCTACTCATTCCCTCCACTCTAAGTATTGCTTGACCTAACGCCGGTTTGGAGTGATCATTCAAGTTTAAGGCGTTCAACAATTGCGGACACCAGCATCGTGGGTGGCACGGTGGCGCAGTGGCTGCCTCACAGCACCGGGGACTTGCGTTTGATCCTGACCTCAGGTGCTGTCTGTACGGAGTTTGTACGTTCTCCCCGTGACCTGCGTGGGCTTTCCCAGGGTGCTCCGGTTTCCTCCCACACTCCAAAGACGTGCGGGTTTGCACCTTAATTGGCTTCTGTAATCGTAAATTGTCCCTAGCGTGCGTAGGATGGTGCTAGTGTATGGTGTGGTCGCTGGTTCACAGGTTCATTAGTTCACAAGTTATGGGAGCAGAATTAGGCCATTCGGCCCACTAAGTCTGTTCTACCATCCAATCATGGCTGATCTACAGTATCTGTCCCTCTCCACCTCATTCTGCTGTTTTCTCCCCATAACCCCTGGCACTCATACTAAGCAGTGCGGACCTGGTGAGCCGTAGAGCCTGTTTCCACACTGACCTAAATTTTGAAGTCTAAAGCAGGCACATCCCTGTGTCACCAAAAATCATTAGATTTATTAAAGAGGTGTGTATATGCTCATCTAAAGATATAATAATGGAATAGAACGTCTCTGTCCTGTACATAGCTCAGTAACAATATAACACACTGTAGTAATTTTAAAAATGACTCGGGGAAGTGCAGAAGCTGCAATCCTGAACAAAACACAAAGTGCTGGAGGAACTCAGTGGGCCGGGCACCATCTGTGGAGGCATTGGACATGTCTGAGGAAGGGTCCCGACCTGAATCATTGTCATCTCGATCCCCATCACAGATGCTGCCTGACCCGCTGAATTCCTCCAGCAATTTGTGTTTCGCTCAAGAATGAATGAATGAATACGTTTATTGGCCAAGTATTCACATACAAGGAATTTGCCTTGGTGCTCCGCCCGCAAGTGACAACATGACAGACAGTTATAGTTAGGAATGACACGTAAAACATTAAACATTAATCAGTCAGTTTGTAAGCTAATCATTTACATTCATATTCAGCACCAGACTGTAATATCTCAACAAACTGTTAGGCCAATCTGACTTTAAAATGGTGAGTGCACACGGTAGCGAGGACTATTAATGTTCTCCTTTTTAGTTTAGTTTAGAGATACAGCGAGGAAACAGGCCCTTCGGCCCACTGGGTCTGCGCCGACCAGCCATCCCCGCACACTGGGGACAATTTACATTTACACCAAGCCAATTAACCTACAAGCCTGAACGTCTTTGGAGTGTGGGAGGAAACCGAAGATCTTGGAGAAAGCCCTCGCGGTCACGGGGAGAATGTACGATCTCCGCACAGACAAGCCTCCATTGTCGGGATCGAACCCGAGTCTCTGGCGCTGTAAGGCAGCAACCCTACCGCTGCGCCGACATGCCGAGCTCGTCAATGGAACTAGCTCTCTCCTCATCAGACTGTCTCACGTCTCCCATTACATTGCGTCTCTGAGGTTTTACACTAACCAGGGCCTGAGGAACCCAGAGCCAAAGACAGCTGGTTTGTGCTTCCATCGCAGCTGTTAAGGACATGCCTGTGTACTCCATCAATTCTGGCCCCAGTATGCCATTCACTGGGCTAAACACACTTGGACACTCAGTCCTCGGATCGCACACAACTCACAGCTCAGCTTGATAAAATGTAAATCCATGGAGGGAACAAGACAGATGACGTTTTGGGTCATGAATTGCTGGAGTAACTTCATTGAACGATATCGGTTTAATGAGGATAGACACAAAATGCTGGAGTAACTCAGCGGGTCAGGCAGCATCACTGGAGATACGGAATAGGTGGCGTTTCATGTCGAGACCCTTCTTCAGGCTGAGAGTCAATGGATCTTTATTGTCACATGTACCAATTTACAGTGAAATTCTTATTTTTCGCATACAAATTAGTAAAGTGTGGCACGGGGGCGCAGCGGTAGAGTCGCTGACTCACAGCGTCAAAGGATGAGAGGGGATCTTATTGAAACATAAGATTGTTAAGGGTTTGGACACGCTAGAGGCAGGAAACATGTTCCCGATGTTGGGGGAGTCCAGAACCAGGGGCCACAGTTTAAGAATAAGGGGTAAGCCATTTAGAATGGAGACGAGGAAACACTTTTTCTCACAGAGAGTGGTGAGTCTGTGGAATTCTCTGCCTCAGAAGGCGGTGGAGGCAGGTTCTCTGAATGCTTTCAGGAGATAGCTGGATAGGACTCTTAAAAATAGCGGAGGATATGGGGAGAAGGCAGGAACAGGGTATTGATTGGGGATGATCAGCCATGATCACATTGAATGGCGGTGCTGGCTCGAAGGGCCAAATGGCCTACTCCTGCACCTATTGTCTATTGTTTATTGAGACCCTGGTTCGATCCTGACTACGGGTGCTGTCTGTAAGGAGTTTGTACGTTCTCCCCGTGACCTGCGTGGGTTTTCTTCGGGTTCCCTGGTTTCCGCCCCACATTCCAAAGACGTCCAGTTTTGTAAATTAATAGACTTTGCTAAAAAATTGTAAATTGTCCATAGTGTGTGTAGGATAGTGCTGGCGTGCGGGCTAATCGCAGGTCGGCGTGGACTCTGTGGGCCGAAGGGCCTGTTTCTAAACCTCTAAACTAAACTCCTAAATTTCTCCAGCAAAGATTTAATAAATACAAATCCTGGCCAATTCTGTCTTCTTCAACCGGTTAAATCAATTAGCAATTGTGCTTATGAAAAAAATTGGCTCACATTTAAATATATTCAAGGTTTAAGGTGTTTTATTGTCACGTGTGCTATTTAAGATACAGTGATATCTGATTTGCCAGACCAAAAAAAAGCAACAAAGCACACAACGACATAAAATTTAACATAAACATCAAAAGATAAACATGGTTTTTACTGTTCACGTCAGTGTGCGTTTAGAAAATGGTTGAAGTATATATATTACAGAAGTAAATCCTCTTGATCATGCCCACAATTCTCACGAGACGATACTCATGCCGTCTTCTGCGCTCTCCAGTAAGATAGCGGGGGAACAAGACAAAATAATAATCCCCTAGTATTTCAATATTTTTTTTTTCAAAAGATAGGCATTGTTTTGGCTGCTACGCCACTGCATTTGTACTGTTAGTTGACACTGCGTTCATTTATAAATAAGATTTACCAAATTGCGTCATAGAGTGATACAGCGTGGAAACAGGCCCTTCGGCCCAACTTGCCCACACTGACCAGCTATACTAGTCCCACCTGCCTGCGTTTGGCCCATATCCCTCCAAACCTGTCCTACCCATGTACCTGTCCAAATGTTTTTTAAACATTGCCTCAACTGCCTCCTCTGGCAGCTTGTTCCATACACCTGCCAACCTTTATGTAAAAAAGCTGCCCCTAAGGTTCCTATTAAATCGTTTCCCTCTCACCTCATACCTATGTCCTCTGTTTTTTGACTCCCATTACTCTGGGCGAGAGACTCTGTGCATTTAATCCTCTCATAATCTTATACCATATATATTGCCAAAGAAAAAGGGAGAAGTTTGTGATGCAAACCACAAAGGTTTATGGGCGGTCACAGTGGCGCAGCGGTAGAGCTGCTGCCTTACAGCGAACCCGGGTTCCATCCCGACAACGGGCGCTGTCCGTACGGAGTTTGCACGATCTCCCCGTGACCTGTGTGAGTTCTCTTCGAGATGTTCGGTTTCCTCCCACACTCCAAAGACGTGCAGGTTTGTAGGTTAATTGGCTCGGTAAATGTAAAAACTGTCCCTAGAGGGTGTAGGATAGTGTTAGTGTGCGGGGATCGCTGGTCGGCCCGGACTCAGTGGGCCGAAGGGCCTGTTTCCGTGCTGTATCTCTAAACTAAAGTCAAATCCAGGGGAAAGATCGGCAATTTGCCAAGGCCGTAGCAAGAGAGACTGGAAGTGCAGAAGAAAGTGTTAGCAATTCCTGAGTTGCTAATGGGGGAGGGATGACAGCAGCTAGACGGACTCAAAGTGCGGGAGGAATAGCAAATCCCCAACTTGCTGAAAGAAACTGAACTGCAGCACGAAGTTATATTTGGCTGCCTTTGCAACCATCTGCTCTTGCTTATAAATCCAACATCGACTATGCTACTGAGCCAAGAGTTTCAATTGATCCATGTCCATTCCTTGTCATTACTGCAGTGCTTTCAAAATGGGAAGGAGATCGCCCGGAATTTGGTGTAGTGATGGACAAGGCTGCAGCTGCCGTAACACCATTTGGGCAGCTCAGTGGTGCAGCGGGTAGAGCTGCTGGCTCACAGCGCCAGAGACCCGGGCACGATCCTAGTCTGAGGACCCGAAACATCACCCGTCCTTCTCTCCAGAGATGCTGCCTGTCCCGCTGAGTTACTCCAGCGTTTTGTGTCTAATCATCGATCCTGACAGCGGGAGCAGTCTGCACACGTTTCACCCCGTGGGCGCCTGGGTTTTATCCGGGTGCTCCGGTTTCCTGCCGCATCCCCAAAACGTGCGGGGTTGTAAGTTAATTGGTTCTCTGTAAATGTCCCCTAGTGTGTTGGGAGCGGATGTAAAAGTGGGAACATGTAGAACTAGTGTGATTGTCACCTTGTTGTGGTGGAGAAGCTTGTGTTGTCCTGAGATCCTGAGAGCGATGCCGTCTGGATCTGTGCTCCTGGTAGGGCCACCCACGGCGGTAAGGTAGAGGGGGGGGGTCCCTGACAAAGAGCAATCCAACCAAGACCTCAACGGTGGAACAGGCGGAGGACGATGGCTGACCTTAGTGGAGCGTCACAGCGGCTGGGAAGGCGGATGAAGGCTGCAGCAGAAAAGGGTCTCTGGTCGTCTTGGACTCCATGCTACTGGATCCTGACCCAGGTCTGTCAAGGACCATGTGGTGGCTGTCTGTGCACCAGTCTCCCCACGCTAAACAAGGTCCTCCAACCCTGGAGACACCCATGGTCAGCCATGACCGAAGGGGGCCTAAGAAGCGTGAACGGGTGATCAGTGGTCGGCATGGACTCAGTGGGCTGAAGGGCCTGTTTCCATGTTGAATTTAAAAGACATTTATGCAGGTACATGGATATGAAAATGTTTAGAGGGATATTGGCCAAACGCAAACAAATGGGACTAGCTTAGATGGGGCATCTTGGCCGGAGTGGGCAAACTAGGCCGAAGGGTTTGTTTCCATGTTGTGTGTCTTGATGAAGTTAATAAATAAACAATAACTTCAGCAATAAATACTCCAACAATGACTTCTCCCTCATGAGGAAAATCGGAAATAGACTGAGCTCCAATATGCCATATTCTGCCGAAACAAGGAACTGCAGATGCTGGTTTACAAAAGAAGACACAAAGTGCTGGAGCAACTCAGTGGATCGGGCAACATCTCTGGAGAACATCAATAGGCAATGACACCGAAACCTGGCGACTCGCAAATGGACTTGGTGGGCTGTTTCAATGTATTCAGTACTTAATCAGGGACTGTGCTTGTACTGATCTGTATAGTTTTATTTAGTTTAGTTTAGAGGTACAACGCAGAAACAGGCCCTACAGCCCAACGAGTCCGCACCAACCAGAGATCCCTGCACGTTAACACTACCCTACACACACTAGGAACATTTTCCATTTATACTGTTAAATGTAAAATGTCTCAAATTCTCAAAGGTTGGTTTCCTCCCACACACTCCAAGGACATACAGGTTTGTAGCTAATGGGCTTGGTTAATTAGCCCATTAGCCGACAAACCTGTACGTCTTTGGAGCGTGTGGGAGGAAACCGATCTTTGAGAAAACCTACACAGGTCACAGGGAGAACGTACAAACTCTGTACAGACAGCACCCGCAGTCAGGATCGAACCCAGGTCTCTGGCGCTGTAAGGCAGCAACTCTACCACTGCGCCACCGTGCTGCTCTGCATTTAAAAAAAACAATTTCATTAGGCATTGGTAGATGTGATAAAGGTGCTGGAACATTGAGGCGACGTTTCAGGTCGTGACCCTTCTTCAGCCATGTTCTGACCATTTAACTCTATTTCCTGTTCACACTTCATCCACTTCTTCCTGCGTCACTCTCGCACCCATTAAAACCTTTCCTCGTGTTTTATTTTTGGCACATCCACTATTGTCATGTTATGTGGACCTGAAGGAAAATGTACAATGGACAGATCTTGTGCTACCTGTTAAGCAATCTCACGAATCAGATGATTTTGAGGAGTTTTAGTGTTACATTTAGCACTGGCCATGTGTGAAATATATGGGTGATTCATCTCAATGAGACATAGGTGTCAACGATCAGAAACATAGGAAAATAAGTGCAGGAATATGGCCATTCGGCCCTTCAAGCCAGCACCACCATTCACTGTGATCATAGTTGATCATCTAAAATCAGTACCCCTTTCCTGCTTTTTCCCCATATCCCATGATTCCATTAGCCCTAACAACTAAATCTAACTCTTTCTTGAAAACATCCAGTGAATTGGCTTCCACTGGCTGTTCATACTATCACTAATTATACCCAGTGGAATGATATCAGCACTTCAACTCCCCCTCCCATTCCGAATCTGACCTTTCTGTCCTGGGCCTCCTCCATTGCCAGAGTGAGGCCCAGCGCAAATTGGAGGAGCAGCACCTCATATTTCGCTTGGGTAGTTTACACCCCAGCGGTATGAACATTGACATTTCAGATAGTCCTTGCTTTCTCATTCCTTCCCCTCCCCCTTCCCAGCTCTCCCACAAGCCTACTATCTCCGCATCTTCCTTTATTCCCCCCCCCCCCCGCCCCCATCCCTCCGACATCAGCCTGAAGAAGGGTCTTGACCGGAAACGCCACCTATTCCTTCCCTCCATGGATGCTGCCTCACCCGCTGAGTTCCTCCAGCAGTTTTGTCTTCCTCCAGTGGTACGATGACTCTGGTGACTCACCCCCCCTGACACTAAATGCCTCGACCTACCTTTGCTAATTCACCTGCCCAACTAGCAGTACCTGGCTGTCTCACTAACGTTAAATGATAAATATTTCAGACACTTAAAAAACTGTGCACTCTCCATTGGTTTTATAGGTAATATCCACAGTTTCTTCAGGCTGCACACCGCCAGATTCAGGGACAGTTTCTTCCCAGCTGTTATCAGGCAACTGAACCATCCTACCACAACCAGAGAGCAGTGCTGAACTGCTATCTACCTCTTTGGTGACCCTCGGACTATCCTTGATCGGACTTTGCTGGCTTTACCGTGCACTTAAACATTATTCCCTTAGCATGTATCTGCACACTGTAAAAGGCTCGATTGTAATCATGTATTGTCTTTCTGCTGGCTGGTTAGATCGCAGCAAGAGCTTTTCACTGTGCCTCGGTACACGTGACAATAAACTAAACTGAACTGAACTGATCGCTATTGATAACTCACTTCTGTTAAATGACTGTGCAAATCAAAATTGCTTTCTTTTAAAATTACTTTTAGTTACTGCTCCCCCCTCCAGGTTCAGGAACAGCTTCTTTCAACAACCATCAGATTATTAACCATAACAAACATTAATTCAACTATGAACGTACAAACTCTGTACGGACAGCGCCCGTGGTCAGGATTGAACCTGGGTCTCTGGCGCTGTATGGCAGCATCTCTACCGCTGCACCACCCTGTCGCTCTTGATCCGAGTTGCTCCATCATTTTGTGTCTATCTTCGGTATAAACCATCATCTGCAGTTCCTTCCTGCACACACTTCTCCATAATTACATTGAAACTAATGGTATTGTGATCACTGGTCCCGAAGTGCTCACCAACGCATACCTCTGTCACCTGACCTGCCTCATTTCCAAACAGGAGGTCCAGCACTGCCGCTTCTCTGGTCGATACCTCTAAGTATTGCTGCAAAAAACTATCCTGCACACATTTTACAAACTCCAAACCATCCAGCCCATTTACAGAATGTGTTTCCCAGTCTATTTTGCTTCGGAGTCACGTGAGTGACTATGTGAAGAACCCCGTACAGCCGTTCGTGCGTCATTACGTCAGAACGCTTTCGTGCAGGCGACTGTGGAGCAGCGCAGCTCCTCCAACGGTAAGTCTAAAAAAGTTTCAGGTAAGTGATATTTCTTACCTATTCTAGGTTTCCTTCAGGAACCTCCGGGGTTCTTGCGGGATGGTCGCGAGGGCGACGAGTGAACCAGCCTAGGGCTTTGGGGGGAAAACCCTGGTCCGACCGCGGGAGCGGGGAGCTGGCGAATGTTGGGTTTGCGATCGGAGTCACTGATAACGCGGTCAGTGACTCCACATGTTGGGTTCCCGGGGAGGGGATACCCGAGAATAGTGCGGTTCCAGACCGCAGTAGTCCCTAGGGGATGGGGCTTAACTGACCTGAACGGTCAGCCTGGGTTCCCGGTGGTGGGGAAACTCAAGTGTATGCGGTTCCCAGACCGCAGTAGTCCCCAAGAAATGGGGTTTAATTCACGTAAATGAGTAGCCCAGGTGCCCGGGGATTGATTCCCGGGGAGGGGAAATTCACTTATGGGGTTCCCTAACCACAATAATCCCCAGAATATGTGGACAGCTGCCAAAATAGTCAGAGTAATTAAGAAAGATTTGGTAGGTTCACCTCTGGGAATGAATTTAGAGAAACTCCTTTAGGCAGGAGGTGGATCAGCAGTAAAGTTTTTGGCAATGGCAGCCTATGGCAGAGGCTGAGCCAGCAGCACCTTTGGGAAGGGCTGCATCATGGGAATGCCAAGCTATGGCAGTTTTTTTTTTTTTTTAAATTTCAAAATATACTTTATTCGAATGATAAATATATACAATACATTAACCTTGCGGAAAATCCATCCGACATTTTCGGAGGCTGTACAATAGATCAATACAGTTTAGACATTTTCTTTTTCCCAAGTTTCCACAAATCAGTCCCCCACTCATGCCACAATGGCGTGGGATACCTTCCCTTATATTGAGGGGCGTCTCCACAATACTGTACCCCCCCATGTCCAGCAGCGGAAGGGCGTTAGACTGTGGCCCTCCCCCACCGAGCCTTGGCGTTGGCTGCACCGAGCTTCAGTGCGTCCCTCAGCACGTACTCCTGCAGTCTGCAGCGGGCCAGTCGGCAACATTCCCTGACGGACATCTCGCTCTGCTGGGTGGTGAACAATGCTCGGGCAGACCAAAGGGCGTCTTTTACCGAGTTGATGACCCTCCAGCAGCACTCGATGTCAGTCTCTGAATGTGTCCCTGGGAACAGTCCGTAAATCACAGAGTCCTCTGTGACGGAGCTGTTCGGGATAAAGCGTACCAGGGACCCTTGCATTTTTCTCCAGACTCTTTTAGCAAACCCACACTCTGTAAAGAGGTGGGCAACCGTCTCCTCGCCATAGCAGCCGTCCCGAGGGCAGCGTGCGCTGGCAGTGAGGTTCCGACGGTGCAGGAAGGATCTGACTGGGAGGGCTCCCCTCACCGCCAGCCAAGCCAGGTCTTGGTGCTTGTTGGTGAGTTCTGGCGATGAGGCATTTTGCCAGACGAGCTGGGCAGTCTGCTCAGGGAACCACGCCACCGGGTCCATTGAGTCCTTTCCCTGCAGTGCCTGCAGGACATTCTGTGCTGACCACTGCCCGATGGACATGTGGTCAAAGGTGCCAGCCTATGGGAAAGGTTGTGCCAGCAGTACCTTTGCTCAGGACTGCTCATGGGGATGCCAAGCTATGGCAGACTAGCCTATTGGAGAGGCTGTGCAGGCAGTACCTTTGCTCAGAGCTGTTTCATGAGAACGCCAAATCTATGGCAAATACTGGTCTATGGGAAAGGCCACGCCAGCAGCACCTTTCTTCAGGGCTGCTTTATGGGCGCCAGTGATACCTTCTTCAGGGCTGCTTTATGGGAATAGCTGTTTAGTAGGGTATTCTCATTTACAGTGATCATGGGGGATGAGGGGTCATTGTTAGGATAAGGCAATATAACAGAATCTGTTAAGTCTTAAACTATATTTAAGAAATTGGGCTCCTCCATCCAGCTAGATTAAGTCTATCAAATAGACTTGTAGGATGTTGGGATTCACTTTTAGGTATTCAATTGGCTGTGATGCTGGCCTGGGCAACAGATGGCAGTCAATAAACTCTGGTAACAGGTTTACTAGTCGTTAGATTAATTGTTAATAGTATAGATGTGATTCAGTTGTGCAAGTAAGACAACTTATCTTGTTAAATGGTTAACTATTAAGTGCCTTATAGGTCATTGTTAACACACCTTGTTTCTCCAGGTGAAATGAATAAAGTCACAAGGATGGACAAACAGTATTCATTACTGCTCCAGTTGTTGTTAAGTAAAGCTTTAATTATATTACAAAATGGTGCTAATGGCCCTAAATAGGAAATTGTGTCAGCAGCGCTTTTTAGCAGGCCTGCTTGAGGTCTCCCTCATGTAGGAGGAGAGCATGCTGCGTCAGTATTATTCTGACGCTGGGGCCATGGCAAAGTCGGCGTATTGCTGAAGCTGCGCCAGCAGCACCTTGTATCAGGGCTGCTTAATGGCTCCCTCACGTAAGAGGAGAGCATGTGGGATCAGTATAGTCTAATGCCGAGTCTGAGGGTAGAGCCATAGAGCATGCCCAAGGGATTCAGGGCATGTGTCCAGAGGTCTATGCCTGGCCAGAAAGTTACCATCCCAAACACATATGCAGTGAATACCGCTCTAAGGGGGGCATTACAGTTGGCCGTCGAATCTTCTATTCAGGTAAGACCTTTCCATAGGCGAAACCTGGAGGACAAAGCACAAGCTATTGGAATGAGCAAGGTTTCATAGTTTTGGTGATAATGCACCCCACGTCTTTATTGGCAGTAAGCGGTTCACTGAAGTTGGTGGCAGCATGAAGGCTGGCCAGAGGTTCCACGCACTGTACCTGTGCTACTCTACAATTAAGGGACCACTTACAGCTTGGTAAGGTGTACACTTAGTTATACATTACAAATGATTGAGACATTATCAGCTAATTTGAGGGGTCTAATCATGTAAAATGATCTGTTCTAGCTTTTCAAGCAGGTTAGAATTGCGCAGGTTCAGTAGAAGGACCAAGATTGTCTTACAAGACCGGTTCGGAAATCGGGCCACAGTTGCTGTTTACGGCAGATTCTAAGTTGCAAATACCATCTGGAGGTGGAGCAGATTTGCATGATTTGCAAAAAAAAATGTCTGTTGTGGGTATCAACTATCTATAGACCCTACGGGCATCGTATGGGTTAAAGAGTGATTGGACAAATGTGCATATTGTGATGCTGAGGTTGATACATTATGATGATGGCATATGTTAGTGACGAGGGTGCAATCAGTTAAAGACCCATGGAATGGTTACATATCTTGTTGTCACAGGAGAATCATCAAGTATAGGTTAATGGCAACACAGAATTGGTGTTGAATTACACTATATTATGAAATTCTGGTTAATGGAACGCCTAACATGGTTCATGTTTATTTCGCTGGTTGCAAAATATGTGGCATTACAGTGGCAAAACATACATTTTCGCTAAAAGGAGTAGGAAGGACTTTTATGGCTCCCTCCATTTTGTTTATCAATTGAGGTTTCAAATAAAGTCATTAAGAGGCCGCTTAAGGTTCCTATTGAGTGATTATGCACATTGATTCCTGATTTGTCGCAAATAATATAACCTTATTTGGTTATTTTAAACGTAATTTGCTGGTTCAGCCTGAGGCTTGGGAAATCAGTAGTTGCATGATAAACTCAAATTATGTTCTGCAGGTTAAATAAACTGCCCTAAGGTTTGGGTTGTTACATCTATGTGTTCAAAGTGTTTGCATAGCACCAAACCGCAGAATTTTCTTTACCAGGAGATGAAAGAGTTTGTTATGCTTACTTTCCATAGATAATGTTATTGATTGCTAATGTTTCGAGTTCATGCTGAATGATCGTTTGTTAATTATGGAGTTATACGGCCATTAATTGGGTTATCAAGGAGTAGGATCTCTTCAACATAGGTCCCAGGACCAATATAATGCCATATGCGATGTTGACATTTGTGAGCACCATTTCACCAGGAGGCTGCAGCTATATCCTTAAATTTGGCTGGAGTTTATTAGGTAGTTATCCTTCTGGCACTGGTTTAGTGCAGCAGGTTCAGTCGCTCCATAATTGTGATGGTACAGGATGATAATGTCTGTAAATTATAATATATAATATTATGTTATAAATACTTGAGCAGACCAGAAGGGGGTCAGGTCTCAAAATAGTCACAGGCACACCAGGGGACCTTTGATAAGGTAAGCACACATAAATACAACAATATGTCAAGGTCATCAAGAGCCTTGGAGTTCTGGACTAGCAATGTTGTTAGTCACAAAAAATAGATACATAAATAAATAGATACATAAATAAATAGATACATAAATAAATAGATACATAAATAAATAGACACAAAAATAAATAGATACATAAATAAATAATTTGGGAGAACTTATTGTTCAGGCCATTCCAGATGAGAAAAAACAGAGTTGTGTTATGTACTAATGGATTCTGATTCCAGATCTCATTACACCAGGGCTGCTACAACATCAGCAGCAAGGGTATTTATGTTCCACTGGGTCGCATTGTTACGGCTGCAGCATGGTCCATCGAACAAATCTCCAAACATCTATAATGACCCATTGCTGAACCAGAGTTATTTGTTAACTCTATTTATGTTCTGGTTATATTTTCCATCTGGGTGAGAGATGGAAATATTATTGTTTCATTTAAACAGCATCAGCATGTTTTACATCTATGTTATGACTGTATGCATTATGAATGTTTTCCCTTCATTTTGTCAATGAAGCAGGTGTGGTTGTGTACAGTTGTTTCACACGGCATGATATCACAGAGCTTTGAAGTCTTCACGTAGTCACTCGCGTGACTCCGAAGTAAAATAGTAAGCTTAAATGAGAAATTACCAGTTTGAAGTTTGATCTTTATTTTATGAGGAGTTGAGGGACTATGTGCCCTCCGCTCCCATCCCTCATAGATCTCATCTGGTAGTTCTAGTCTTTGTTATCTTACCATCATACTTCAGTCATTATTATCTGTAATTTCACACTGTTGCTTTGAAGATTGACGCACGAACGGCTGTACGGGGTTCTTCACGTAGTCCCTCAACTCGACTCCTCATAAAATAAAGATTAAACTTCAAACTGGTAAGTTCTCGTTTAATCTTACTATTTTTGGAAAATTGAAATCTCCCTCAATCACTACCTTGTGCTTACTACTAATATCTGCTATCTCCTTACATATTTGCTCTTCCAATTCTCGCTCCCCATTTGGCGGTCTATAATACACCCCTAAAAGTGTTGCTAGACCGTTCCCACTTCTCAGTTCCACCCAAATAGCCTCCCTAGACGAGCCCTCTAATCTATCCTGCCAAAGCACTGCTGTAATATCTTCTCTGACAAGCAATGCAACACCTCCACCTCTGGTCCCTCCAATTCTATCACACCTGAAGCAACGAAATCCTGGAATATTTAGTTTCCAATCACAGCCGTCCTGCAACCATGTTTCACTGATTGCCCAACATCATATTTCCTGGTGTCAATCCAGGCTCTAAGTCCATCCACGTTTCTTACAATGCTCCTAGCATTCAAATATACACATTTTATAAACCCACCATCCCTTATTCTCTTTTTTTTTTTAAAGAAGGAACTGCAGATGCTGGAGAATCGAGGGTACACAAAAAGCTGGAGAAACTCAGCGGGTGCAGCAGCATCTAAGGAGCGAAGGAGATAGGCGACGTTTCGGGTCGAGACCCTTCTTCAGACTGGTCAGGGATCAGGGAAACGAGAGATATAGACGGTGATGTGGAGAGATAAGGAACAATGAGTGAAAGATATGCAAAAAAGTATCGGTGATAAAGGGAACAAGCCATTGTAAGCTGTTTGTGGTGTGAAAATGAGAAGCTGGTGCGACTTGGGTGGGGGAGGGAGATAGAGATAGAGGGAATGCCAGGGCCCGAGGGCTGAGGGAGAGGTGGGAAGGGGAGGAGACAGCAAGGTTAACAGAATTGAGAAAATTCAATATTCAAGCCCAAAGGATGCACACCGCAAGCTGGAGGAACAGCACCTCATATTCCGCTTGGGGAGTCTGCATCCTTTGGGCTTGAATATTGAATTTTCTCAATTCTGTTAACCTTGCTGTCTCCTCCCCTTCCCACCTCTCCCTCAGCCCTCGGGCCCTGGCATTCCCTCTATCTCTATCTCCCTCCCCCACCCAAGTCGCACCAGCTTCTCATTTTCACACCACAAACAGCTTACAATGGCTTGTTCCCTTTATCACCGATACTTTTTTGCATATCTTTCACTCATTGTTCCTTATCTCTCCACATCACCGTCTATATCTCTCGTTTCCTGATCCCTGACCAGTCTGAAGAAGGGTCTCGACCCGAAACGTTGCCTATCTCCTTCGCTCCTTAGATGCTGCTGCACCCGCTGAGTTTCTCCAGCTTTTTGTGTATCCCTTATTCTCTGTCTATTATCTTTTTCCTCTTGCTCGTCTACATTTTGGGTCCGAGCGCTTCCCTTCTCTGCCTCTTGCCCCACACCCTGTCCCCTAGCCCCTGCTACCCGAGTCCCTCCCCCCAGCCTTTCTAGTTTAAAGTCTCCCCAGTAGCCTTTGCAAATCTCCCTGCCAGGATATTGGTCCCCCTCGGGTTCAAGTGCAACCCGTCATTTTTGTACAGATCATGTCTTCCCCAAAAGAGGTCCCAGTGATCAAGGAACTTGAATCCCTGCCCACTGCACCAGTCCCTCAGCCACGCATTTATCCTCCACCTCATTCCATTCCTACTCTCACTGTCACGCGGCACAGGCAGTAATCCTGAAATCGTTACCCTTTTGGTGCTTCTCCTTAACTTTCCCCCCAACTCCCTAAATCCTCCTTTCAGGACCTCTTCTCTTTTTCTGCCTATGTCATTGGTACCTATGTGTACCACAACATCAGGCTCCTCTCCCTCCCTTTTCAGAATCTTTTGGACACGTTCCGACACATGCGAGACCCTGGCACCAGGCAGGCAAACTACCATCCGGGTCTCCCGACTGCGTCCACAGAATCGCCTATCCAACCCCCTAACTATAGAGTCCCCTATTACAATTGCTCTCCTCTTTTTGCTACCCTTCTGAGCATCAGGGCCGGTCTCTGTGCCGGAGGCCCGGCCGCTGTTGCTGCCCTGTCCCCTCCAATCGTACTCAAACCCGAGTACCTATTTTCCAGGTGTACAGTCACAGGGGTACTCTCTAGCCCCTGCCTCTGCCCCTTGCCCTTCCTAACTGTGACCCACTTGTCTGCCTCCTGTGGTCTGGGAGTGCTTACCTCCCTGTAGCTCCTCTCTATGACCTCCTCACTCTCCCTGACTAGACGGAGGTCATCGAGCTGCTGCTCCAGGTTCCTAACACGGTCCTTTAGGAGCCCCATCTCGTCACATCTGGCGCAGATGTGGACGTCTGGGGGGCTATCAGATTCCCTGACCTCCCACATCTGACCTCCACAACAGTACACTGCCCTGGCCTTCATACTTCCCCCCCACCCCCCCCCTTACACAGGATACAATATCAACACAATACAAAGTACACAACAAACTGCTGGAATCTGATCACCAACCAGCAGCTTACCCTAGTCCACTTCCCACCAATCAACGGCTTCCTCAAACCCCCCCCAAAAAAACACTTCTCCGAATGGACGTTATGGATTTCGGTAAAAACAAGCCCCTCGCTGGATTTTAAACCTTACCGGTCGGGTGTCGCTCCTCCCCCTCCTTCTCTTCCAACGGCTCCTGTGGGCCTCTGAAAAAACAAGCCCCGCGCTGGATTTTAAACCTTACCGGTCGGGTGTCGCTCCTCCCCCTCCTTCTCTTCCAACGGCTCCTGTGGGCCTCTGAAAAAACAAGCCCCTCGCTGGATTTTAAACCTTACCGGTCGGGTGTCGCTCATCCCCCTCCTTCTCTTCCAACGGCTCCTGTGGGAAGAGAAGGAGGGGGATGGTGTCATTAATAGGACATAAATGTGTTTTTGCAAAAAGCAGTCATTTTTAATAATAGTGTAACATCTTGAAAAACGTTCACGGACAGCCCCAATGAGCCCCTGCATCCTCATTATTTTGTCCCCACGTGCCTTGCTTATGAAACAGCTTGTGCTTCCACCTCAGTCTTTGGTAAACCAGTGACAATGATCAAGGACACTCAGTTTAGAGATAATTAGGATCTAAAATCCAATGCCTTATTCTTGGACCGTTTCCCGAATTGCAATGTGCCGTTTTAACTGTTGGCCAATGCAATTAATTTCCACGTATGAATCTCGTCAGCTCTACACATTGGTTGAAGGCAAGAAAAACATTACATAGAGCATAATACCATATCTGAGCCCCATATCTGAGGAAGGATGTGCTGGCTCAGGAGACAGTCCAGAGGAGGTTTACAAGAATGATCTCTGGAACGAGTGGGTTAACCTCTGATGAGCGTTTGACAGCACTGGGCCTGGACTCGCTGGAGTTTAGAAGGATAAGGGGGGACCTCATTGAAACTTACCGAATAGTTAAAGGCTTGGGTAGATTGGATGTGGAGAAGATGTTTCCACTAGTCTAGGAGCAGAGGGCACAGCCTCAGAATTAAAGGACATTCCTTTGGGAAGGAAATGAGGAGGAATTTCTTTAGTCAGAGGGTGGTGAATCTGTGGAATTCTTTGCCACAGAAGGCTGTCAATGAATATTTTTAAGGCAGAGATATAGATTCTTGATTAGTACGAGTGTCAGAGGTTATGGGGAAAAGACGGGGCAATGGGGTTAGGAGGGAGAGATAGATCACCCATGATTGAATGGCAGAGTAGACTTGAGGGCCGAATGGCCTAATTCTACTCCTATCACTTCAGTTTAGTTCAGTTTAGCATATTGTCACGTGTACCGCGGTTCAGTGAAAAGCTTTTGTCGCGTGCTAACCAGTCAGCAGAAAGACAATACGTGATTACAATCGATCCACTTACAGTGGACAGATACATGATAAGGGAATAACGTCCAGTGCAAGGTAAAGCCAGCAGAATCCGATCAAGGATAGTCCGAGGGTCACCAAAGAGGTGGATAGTAGTTCAGCACTGCTCTCTAGTTGTGGTAGGGTGATTCAGTTGCCTGACGAGAAGCTGTCCCTGAATCTGGTGGTGTGCGTTTTCACACTTCTGTTTAATCTAATTCTGAGACTATGACCTCTAGTCCTAGACTCTCCCACTGGTGGAAACATCCTCTACACATCCACTCTATCCAAGCCTTTCGCTATTCCTTGGAGTGCAGGAGGATGAGGGGCGATCTTATAGAGTGGACTCGCACAGAGTGTGGTGGGTGCACTGTTCGGGGGTCCAAGCACACCAATTACTGGGAGAAATCAAATTGGTTCCACCAAAATAACCCAGCATATTTGTTGCTTATGACTTTTGAGGAAGTTACTATATCCACATATTTGCTTCATATTGTGAGACAAATAAACCAGCTATTATGTTATTGCCAGCGTTTTTAAGCGCGTGCTTGACAATCTTATTGTCTCGTGTTTCGTGCTTGCTACATGCCCACGCACTTGTCGTTTAAGATTCATATCAGCTTCACATCTAGGTCCAGAGTTACACGCATACACACACTCACACATGCGCACACACATGCGCACACACACGACATCCCCCGGATGTGGCCTGGAGCTGGATGGGCTGGCTGGAACAAAAAACTTTAGTATAGTTTAGAGCGCGGAAACAGGCCCTTCAGCCCACCGAGTCTGTGCCGACCAGTGTTCCCCATTCACTAGCATTGTCCTACTCACACTAGGGACAATATACAATTTTTTACCAAAGCCAATTAACTTGCAAACCTGCACGTCTTTGGAGTGTGGGTGGAAACCGGAGCACCCGGAGAAAATCCACGCAGTCACGGGGAGAACATACAAACTCCGTACGGACAGCACCCGTAGTCGGGATCGAGCCCGGGTCTCTGGCGCTGTAAAGGGCCTGTCCCACTTTCAAGACCTAATTCACGACCTTTTTTACTCGTGGACATTTTTCATCACGCTAGAAAAAAGCCCCGACCTACTTGATGCCACGAGTACCTACGACTAGCATCACGACCTGCTACGACCTCGTGACGACCACGCTGCGACTATGAGTCACGGGCAAACTCGGCAGAGGTCGGGAATTAGGTTGTGAAAGTGGAACAGGCCCTTTTGGCAGCAACTGCACCGCTGCGCCATGTGTCGCCTTTTAATTAAAAACATTAAAATGGAATGGTTTTTTTTTTAATTGATATCACTACCATCACTTTATAGAATCAATGGGTTTTAGATATTGACCTGGTCGAGCAGGTCCTGGAGATCCACATGCCTGATGTTGCGTGGAAAGACTGCATTGACAGATGTGGCCCCATCTGTTGTTCAGTTAGTTTGCGACTTCCACATTTGGCAAGACAAGCGTGGAATCCGCACATTTGCCGCCATTTAAAAGGTTAAACGCCCGGGGGTTTGTGATTGTGATCACCGCCGCTCACCGGTGGGATGCACCCCCCCCTTCTCTGCCACTTATTTTCACCAGCGTGGAATCGGAAATATTCCAGAAACTCTCTTCAGGGATTTTTTTTACTTTCCCCTGGAACGGTCTGGCAAAGATACACAGTGCGTGATAAAAGACCTCTTTCAGACAAAGACCTCCCTGCTTTTAGAAATATTCAAAATGCTTTGAGCGCTCTCTCAATGCGTTTCGTTTTCCTGGTATTGTATCCATTTTTCCCAGTATCTGGAACAACCGATACCTCAAGAAAAATGTGGAAAATGATGTACACAGTAATTAATTAATTAGTGACAACCTCTGGTGGTTACAGGCCAAGTGGCTATTTTTCTTGACGCTCATTAAGAATTCTGAAAGATTAGCATCAAACTCAAACAGTTTAAAAACTCAATATGACATTGGCAAGCAAAGATCTCTTGAGAATACTGCAAGGAATGCAGGAACCACAGATAGTAGAAGCTGCGGGACACAATGATATTCTTTCATTCAAAGACTGACAGTTCTTTACTCAACATTTGTAAGAGGACACTCCTGGCTTTCGCAACATTAGAGTAACGTGCTGAATTTAGACGCATTGGAATAATGTGCATTGCTGTTGGATCTGAACACATTTGTGCAATCCGTAAGCAGATGGCTTACAACCCAGCGGTGTGAACATTGATTGCCCTAACTTCAAGTCACCCTAGCATCCCCTCTTCCACCCCTCCCCCACACACCACACCAGCTTCAAAGTTGTCTTGTTGAGTCTCATTGTCTGCAACTCGTTTTCACCCAGCCCACAGTGAGCATTGGCCTGTTTCCTTTATCAGTGTTATTGTCTTGCGTATCTTCCATTCATTTGTTCCATATCTCTCCACATCACCGTCTATATCTCTCGTTTCCCCTCCCCCCCCCCCCCCCCCCCCCCCTGACTCTCAGTCTGAAGAAGGGTCTCGACACGAAACGTCACCTGTTCCTTCTCTCCAGAGATGCTGTCTGACCCGTTGAGTTGCTCCAGCATTTTGTGTCCATCTTCGACACATGGATAACATTAGGAAAGTGCATCAGTATAAAAGGACTGTAACAAAAAATAATGCGTAGAAGATAATTAGTAAATCCCAGTTTCCTATTTGGCAGTAAAGACTGAAAAGCCTTCAATGAATCTTATTTACTATCGTACCCTTTCAATCTGTCAAAAAATACAAGAGAGCCACTATGAATGAAAGCAAGAGAAAGTCAACTTAAAGATAAATTTAAAGCATATCTTGTTTCAATTGTAATTGACTTAACCCCAGGGCAGCTTTCTATCAATATTCTCTGGTCAAATCCAATCAGTGTTCAAAAGGAGTCTCTGTAAGTCCTTTGAAAATGAAATGGCAAAAAAGGCACAAGACAGACACAAAATGCTGGGAGTAGCTCAGCGGGACAGGCAGCATCTCAGGAGAGAAGGAATGGGTGACGTTACAGGTCGAGACCCTTCTTCAGACCAAAGATCCTATAGCGGAGCAAGATAGACCACTCCTTCTAAATGCAATGGGCTGACGTGTAGTACGCAACGGAGCGGAACGTGGGCCTTTTTTTCATCCATTTCAGTAACCCGACCCGACCCGCAGTGTAATCAACGTTGCAGGGGAACAGTTCGTGTTAATAAATTATAATTCTGAAAATGAGGAGAAGATTTTTACCAAAGGACTTTTATTTTTACAAGGATGTTTCCGTAACCGGCTTCCGTCCCCGCACTAGTATCTTTGCTCCGCTACGGGATCTTTGGTGCGGAGACGGAAGCCGGTTACGGAAATGGGGCCGAAAATTACCCATGAATCTGCCCATGACCGTACTACGTCTTTTTCTTCGAGTGATCTATCTTGCTCGCTGTAGGATCTTTGCTGCAGACTAGTCGGGGGGGGAAAGGGAAACGAGAGATATAGACGATGATGTAGAGGGTTAAAGAACAATGAATGAGCGATATGCCAAAAAAGTAATGTTGGTAAGGGAAACAGGCCATTGTTAGCTGTTTTGTTGGGTGAAAACGAGAAGCTGGTACGACTTGGGTGAGAGAGGGAATGCCAGGGCGACTTGAAGTGAGAGAAATCAGTATTCATCCCATTGGGCTGTAAGCTGCCCAAGCAAAGTATGAGATGCTGTTCCTCATGAGAGGGTGTTCCAAAACAAAAGACATCACTTGTTTTATGAAGAGTTCCCTCGGTCGTTATTTTGGTGGACGTCGCAGATTCTTTGAAGGGTGGATTAACCTTGTGTCGTTCCTCATCACCTTCCAGCTGCTAACTGGATAATACAAGGCCAGGCTTCTTTCCAGATGCCCAGTGGCAGCAGAGTGTAAGGTAGTGACCTGAATAACAGAGAGAAAAAGACTGTAATAGGTCAATTAGCCTCTCAAAGGTCACAGCTCACTCAACCCTTCACAATCTTCTTCTCTCTGCGGTAGAAGTGGCCCGTTTTGCCTCCAGTCGTGTTTGGCGTTTCATCTACATTACGGGAATATTAAGCACACCTGAATGTGGGGGGGGGGGAAAGGAGATTGGGATAGGTCCGAATAAAATCCCCTAGATTTACTACTTTGTGACGTTATAAACTTATTCCTGGGTTTGTTAGTTTGCACCAACTCTGTTCTTCTACAGGGCAGCACGGTGACACAGCGGTGATGCTTGTAAATTAGTAAAACAAATGTTCTTCTTTAAGTACTGTTGTTTCTGGGATGGGGTGACTGGTTACAAATAACCTACATTCCATATTTTGTCATAATGTGGCTGAAACAATGGCATATTTTGTGATATTTATTGAGATAGAAAGATACAGCTGAATTTGGGCAAAATATTACCTTGCAACATTCTGTATGTCTGATAGGTATTGTGAAATGGAACTCAGAAATGATGGGAGGATTACATAAAACTACAATTCAAAGGTAATGAATATACAGCGTATTACTTCCACCATGAACATACAATAGTGATATAGGACACCAGGTCCTACTATGGTAAACTCATGAGCTACAACGGTATAACTATGAGTTAAAAAGTATCACATTTTTACATCCCGAGTATATTTTACTCGTGGCCATTTTCCATCATGTTGAAAAATCTTCACGCGTTACCACGTTTCCCGAGTACCTGCTGATCCGTCCCCGAGCTCCGACGTACCCGCTACGTTCATTCTACGTGCTTACCACGAGTTTGATTTTTTTTTTTTTTAACTCTGGAGAGCTCTTGGGTGAACTCACACAGTGGGACAGGGCATTTAAGGGCCTGTCCCACATAGGCGACTTTTTAGACAAGTGCAGGAGACTCTGCGCTCGCCACATGTTCGCTGGTGGTCTCTGGTGAGTGTCCTTCATGGTCGCGAGGAGTTCCCGCACTCTGGGAACTATTCGCAGCCTCAGTACGGTCGGTCACTGCAAATTTTTCAACATATTTTCTGCGACCAAAAATTGGCCGCCATGGAGAAAATCGATACTTTTGTAGTTGTAGGGGCAGTTGTAGTGGGGTTGCCATGTAGTTGTAGGTAGTTGAGATAGCTGTAGGTAGTTTTAGTTAATCTCCTTTGCTGACCGGGCATTTTCATTGGCTCATTGGGGGCGGAACAAAACGTTAGCACGAGTTTTAAGAACCAAGGAAAATCGACCGGTAATGTTAAATGCCCGCTAAACTTCACAGCTGTGTATCTCTGGCTTATTAAAAGTTGTCCGGCTTCTTAAAAGTGTCTCCACTCCTCTCCTCCTTCTCCCTCCCACCCCCCCCCCCCCCCCCCCCCCGCTCTTTTAAAGGACTTACCATACACAGTGCTAGCTGTCTTAACCTTCCAGTTCATCGCGGTGTGTGTCTGTATCACTTTGGCTTTGCACCGTGTGAATTTCAGACGGCGCTCCCCCGCTTTCGTGTGTGTGTGTGTGTGTGTTCCACTCAGACAGTCGCCGTTCCAGTTCGCGGCTTTTCAGGCGCGTGCCGCAAGCTTGAAGGTCGCAGGCAGTCCGCTGAAAAGTCGCCTAAGTGGGGCAGACCCTTTACAGCGCTTACTGCGCCAGAGACCTCGGTTCGATCCTGGCTACGGGTGCCTACTTGTCTGTACGTTCTCCCCGTGACCTGCGTGGGTTTTCTCCGAGAACTTCAGTTTCCTCCCACATTCCAAAGACGTACAGGTTTGTAGCTTAATTGGCTCGGTATAAAGATTAAAATTGTCCAGGGTGGGTGTAGGATAGTGTTAATGTGTGGGGATTGCTGATCGGCGAGGACTCGGTGGGTCGAAGGGCCTGTTTCTACGCTGTATCTCTAAACTAAACTAAACTAAACTGTTCAGTGTTAGGTAATTAGATGTGCAGGAGGTAACTGCAGATGCAGTTATTTTTTTAAAAGACACATTCCTGCATACCTATCCATTTTCTCCAGAGATGCTGCCCGATCTGCTGATTTACTCCAGCATTTTGAGTCTACGTCAGGTAATTTAATATTCTAATGAAAAAAGAATGAAAGAAATGAGTTGGCGGAACATCACTTCAGGTGCAGTGAAGTACTGGTCCCTTTATACATAATACAGACTTTGTTTAGGAGCCGTCATCACCTTAATATACAACTCACAACTCTGTTTATTTAAGAGTCTCGCTTCGTTGAAGGCCTACTGTTTCATGTTCACAAGCTGCCGTTTTTCATTTCTATTGCGGCTCAACTTTGCACATTGACAAAGGACGGCACGGTGGCGCAGCGGTAGAGTTGCTGCCTCACAGCACCGGAGACCCGGGTTCAATTCTGACTGCGGGTGCTGTCTGTATGGAGTTTGTTCGTTCTCCCTCGACTGCGCGGGTTTTCTCCGGGTGCTCTGGTTTCCTCCCACATTCTAAAGGCGTGTAGGTTGGTAGGTTAATTGGTTCTTCTGTGAAATGTCCCTAGTGTGCAGGAAAGACATGGTGTATGGGCGATCTTTGGTCGGCATGAACTCAGTGGACAAAAGGGCCTGTTTCCGCACTGTATCTCATGGTCATAGAGATATACAGCATGCCCAACTTACCCTCTCCTCTGACTTAGCCTGAGAAGGGTCTCAACCCAAACCCGCACCTATTCCTTTGCTCCAGTGGTGCTGCCCGACCCGCTGAGTTACTCCAGCATTTTGTGTTTATCTTCCCTCCAAACCTATCCTATCCATACAACTGTCTAAATGCTTCTTAAAAGTTGCAATAGTCCCTGCCTCAACTACCACCTCTGGCAGCTCGTTCTATACACCCACCACCCTTTGTGTAAAAAAAGTTGCCCCTCAGGTTTATAAGTTCATAAATGATAGGAGCAGAATTAGGCCATTCAGCCCATCAAAGTCTACTCCGCCATTCAATCACGGCAGATCTATCTCTCACGCCTAACCCCATTCTCCTGCCTTCTCCCCATAACCCCTGACACCCATTCCTATTAAAATCTTTCCCTCCTCCCCATAAGCCTATGCCCTTATGGTTCTAGATCGCGCTCGATGTAAAAGTGTCCATTTACCCGGTCTATTCCTCTCGTGATCTTGTACACCTCTCCAAGATTACCCCTCAACCTCCTGCACCCCTAGGAACAAAGTCCTTCAAAAGGAGAAGAACAAATGAAACTGCTACCCTATTCCTGTAAAGATCTACATAAAGCAGGAATTCATTCATCAAGATAAAGGTGAAAATGAAATTTGGCATTTTGTCCTGTTTACTCATCAAAAGATTACAGATCGTGGAATTATGCTGCGGAGTATTCTTTTCATTAAGTCCATGACTGAACTTCTCTGTTAAAACCTCCTCCTTGCATCCACCTCAAAGCTCCTTAGACTTTCTACACTCTAGGTTGTAAAAATAAGACACAAAAGTCTTCTTTGTTTTGACGTTACTTCTATTAATATTGTTTTTGGCACAAGATGAGAGGTGTTTCTCCCATACGTCCGTACAACTGTGCGTCGTTAATCCATTTTTGATTACCTCTGAAGAATTTAGTGATAAGCTTGTGTGGTGTGAGCTGGGATCGTGCAGTTTTAATACGATGCATGGTCTTCAGATTTAAATCCATTGACTGGTTGAGCCACCAGTGCTGTACACCATACCATACCATACTAAGCTGAACTAAAACCTAAAGTAAGAATTAAACTAAATGGCGCAGCAGTGGAGTTGCTGCTTACAGCGCCAGAGATCCTGGTTCGATCCAGACCACGGGTGCTTGTCTGTACGGAGCTTGTGCCTTCTCCCCGTGACCCGTGTGGATTTTCTCTGGGAGCACCTGTTTTCTCCCACACTCTAAAGACGTGCAGGTTTGTAGGTTAATTGGCTCGGTAAAATAGTAAATTGTCCCTTGTATGTGCAGGATGGTGTTAGTGTGCGGGGATCGCAGGTTGGCACGGATTTAGTGGCCCGAAGGGCCTGCTTCTACACTGTATCTCTAAACTAAACTAAACTAAACTAAAACCTTTAAATCTTCCTTTGGGGAGAATGAAATCAACCAACAGATAATATTTTATAAATTGCACTCGGGAACGTTGGAGTGTTATTTAGTCGTGAAGGCAGTTACTTATTTCTGATTACATAATGATTAGAATGATCCATCTGCACTTTTTAGTGAACAAAGTTCAAGGTGTCAAAGGGAGATCTAGATCTTCATTCAGAAGATAAGCTAATAAATGCTAAGCTTATACAGTGATGAGCAAAATGATCACCTGCATATTGAGAAGGTAATCTTCAACCCTTGACAATATCTAACTGTGAGGTGAATAGCCAATGTAGAAAATTACAGTCTGCTGAGGTTTATGTTGACAAGTGCTGATTGACAAAGGCTTATACCACCACCTGGCTAATATAAAGTTGACACAACAGTAGTTAAAAGAGAGAAAATCTCACTGAATTTAGAGCTGTCATGACATGGACTATCTGGAATTTCCTGATGACATCATGGGAGTAACACCACTACATTGCCATTAAACGCCCAAGAGCGAAGAAGACGGCGAAAAGTGGTGAACCGCTCCATCACGGGTGGTCTATCACATAAAATCCTATTGGGATTTTATGTGATAGACCAACACAAAGTGGCGCATAATTGTGAAGGAAAATGATACATTGTTTTCAAATTTTTTTACAAATAAAAAACTGAAAAGTGTGGCATGCAAAAGTATTCAGCCCCCTTTACTCTGATACCCCTAAATAAAATCCAGTGCAACCAATTGCCTTCAGAAGTCACCTAATTAGTAAATAGAGTCCACTTGTGTGTAATCTAATCTCAGTATAAATACAGCTGTTCTGTGAAGGCCTCAGAGGTTTGTTAGAGAACATTAGTGAACAAACAGCATCATGAAGCCCAAGGAACACACCAGACAGGTCAGGGATAAAGTTGTGGAGAAGTTGAAAGCAGGGTTAGGTTATAAAAAAAATATCCCAAGCGTTGAACATCTCACGGATCACTATTCAATCCATCATCCGAAAATGGAAAGAGTATGGCACAACTGCAAACCTGCCAAGACATGGCCGTCCACCTAAACTGACAGGTCGGGCAAGGAGAGCATTGATCAGAGAAGCAGCCAAGAGGCCCATGGTAACTCTGGGGAAGCTGCAGAGATCCACAGCTCAGGTGGGAGAATCTGTCCACAGGACAACTATTAGTCGTGCACTCCACAAATCGGGCCTTTATGGAAGTGGCAAGAAGAAAGCCATTGTTGAAACAAAGCCATAAGAAGTCCCGTTTGCAGTTTGCCACAAGCCATGTGGGGGACACAGCAAACATGTGGAGGAAGGTGCTCTGGTCTGATGAGACAAATTGAAGTTTTTGACCTAAATGCAAAACGCTATGTGTGGCAGAACACTGATGGATAGATGGATGGATGGATGGATGGATGGATGGATGGATGGATAGATGGAAAAAATAAAACACACACACATATATAGGTGAGGCAGCATCTATGGAGAGAAGAAATGGGTGCATTTCGGGTCAAGATCCTTCTTCAGAACAAGATAGCTCTCGACCCAAAACGTCACAGATTCCTTCTCTCCAGAGACGCTGCCTCACCTGCTGAGTCACTCCAGCATTTTGTGTCTAACTTCAATTTTATCCAGCATTTGCAGTTCTTTCTTACACATAAGATTGTGGCAGACTGAAAGCTCAGAAGGCAGCAGTATATCAGATTATAAATGGTACATTTTACTCCTGTATAAGCACACGGAGTCGAGGATAATATATTAATACTGCCTCTGGGATGTTCTAATTTGTTGAGTGTGCAGTGTTGCATTGGAATATGCCAGCGTTACTGAAGCGTTGATGTCCTCGTTTTCCTGACCCTATGGAATCAGTAAATGCTGATGTCATTGAATTTGGTTTCTTATTCTTACTTCAGTTTCATTTTTTTTTTGGTCACAAAAACAGGAAGTGGTGGAAACCCTCACCAGCTCAGGCAGCATCTGTGGTAAGAGAAAGTCAATATCCTTGAGGAGAGCGATGTACTCACAAAAATCCTGGAATGGTAACGATACAATGACACAAATTGCTGGAGTACCTCAGCGGGTCAGGCGGCATCTCTGGAGAATAGGCGACATTTTGGGTCGGGATGCTCATTCTTCTCAAAAAACCTCCTGACTCAAAACGTTGCTTATCTATGTCCTTCAGAGATGCTGCCTGACCCGTTGAGTTTCTCCAGCACTTGGTGTGTTTTTTTTTCTTGTTGGAAACTTGCATCTGCAGTTCCTTATGTTTCAAATATGACTTGGGTAAAACGTCACTTTTTTTAGTTTTGTTTAGAAATACAGCGCGGAAACATGCCCTTCGGCCCACCGGGTCCGCGCTGACCAGCGATCCCCGCACATTAGCACGATCCTACACCCACCAGGGACATGTTTTTACATTTACACCAAACCTGCACGTCTTTGGTGTGTGGGAGGAAACCGAAGATCTCGGCGAAAACCCATGCAGGTCACGGGAAGAACGTACAAACTCTGTATAGACAGCACCCGTAGTCGGGATCGAACCCGGGTCTCTGGCGCTATAAGGCAGCAACTCTACCGCTGCATCACCGTGACCACCACTTCTATGACTCCCTGTCATATCTCTCTTGCCTGGTGTTTTCCTGACCTGAGACCACACCTGGAGTATTGCGTACAGTTTTGGTCTCCAAATCTGAGGAAAGACATTCTTGCCATAGAGGGAATACAGAGAAGGTTCACCAGACTGATTCCTGGGATGTCAGGACTTTCATATGAAGAAAGACAGGATAGACTTGGCTTGTACTCGCTAGAATTTAGAAGATTGAGGGGAGATCTTATAGAAACTTACAAAATTCTTAAGGGATTGGACAGGCTAGATGCAGGAAGATTGTTCCTGATGTTGGGGAGGTCCAGAACAAGGGGTCACAGTTTAAGGATAAGGGGGAAGTCTTTTCGGACCGAGATGAGAAAAACATTTTTCACACAGAGTGTGGTGAATCTGTGGAATAGATGTGGAATAGATGTGTCTCTTGTGGCTAAAGGGATCAGGGGGTATGGAGAGAGATTGTGGAGGATCAGCCATGATCATATTGAATGGCGGTACAGGCTCGAAGGGCCGAATGGCCTACTCCTGCACCTATTTTCTAATTTTCTATGTTATGTTCTCAAGGAAGAGGATTGTCTCAGTGACATCCTGGGAGAAGATGAGAATAGTCCATCTTTTTTTCTGGAACTGCTCAAGAATCTTACTCCAGATGGTTCCTCTTAGAGTAGACTTTGAACGGCATGTCTGAATGTGGAAGACCACTGAAGTCTCCACGAGTTGGGGAAAATAAAAAAAAATTCAGCCTTCCTTTCATCGTTTGTGGTCTTGTACGGTAACTGGAATCTCATTAATGAATCGGATCTTCTCGGATTGTCCTTGTGGTGGATTAGCTGAATGCAAAAGTATAAGCCAGCGAAATGTGCTGGGCTAACAGAATCTACCACATCGAAAGGACCCTATCCCCTGACATTGGGCATCACCAACTACAAAGAATTACCGCATAATGAAATCATGTTGTACACTAGTTTCGTTTAGAGAAACAACGTGGAAACAGGCCCTTCGGCCCACCGAGTCCCTAATTGAATAAAGATAACTAATTTGGCAGTAACTAGTGCAGTCTGATTACTCCTGTGCATCTTTTTCCAGCAACCTATTGTGTTCTACATAAATCTGTTTACAATATTTCAGCTAATCACCCATTGAAGTTACTTCAAAAAAACTTAAATATCTGCTACATATTTTCTTGCATACCCAAGTCAAAGTCTATTTAAGTCAAATTGATCCTTTGCAATGTTAAAGCAGACTATTTAATTTAATCAGCAAATAATTCAGTGATTTATTGATAGAATTGCGCACACATTTAGAATTGGAATTGGTTTATTTTTGTCACATGTACCAAGTTACCGCGAAAGGTTTTTATTTGCGTGCTCTCCGGATAATTGGGAAAGAATAGAATGTGTATATATTGCTTTTTCACCAGTTTCTTCCCGGCTGTTATCAGGCAACTGGACCATCTTACAAACAACTAGAGAGTGGTCGTAAGGTCATAAGCGATAGGAGCAGAATTAAGCCATTCAGCCCATCAAGTCTACTCCGCCATTCAATCATGGCTGATCCATTTCTTCCTCCTAACCCCATTAGATAGAGAAACATAGACGTAGAAAATATGTGCAGGAGGAGGCCATTCGGCCCTTCGAGCCAGTACCGCCATTCATTGTGATCATGGCTGACAGTCCCCAATCAATAACCCGTGCCTGCCTTCTCCCCATATCCCTTGATTCCTCTAGCTCCTGGAGCTCTATCTAACCCTTATATAACCCTTGGATCCACTCTTATATTGCTACGGAAGGAATCGACTATGAATAAGACTAGCTTTTCCCAGCTAGTCTTATTAAATGACAGAGCAGCAGCACCGACAGGACATAAGCTACGAAGCTGCATCTGTGGCTGGGGAAAGATAACACCAGAGAAGGGTCTCAAGATCCACCAGGGCAGGAAAAAGTGCCTGGGAGAGCTTGGTGAGGGGCCTCGCATTGACCCTTACTTTTTAAGAGGTAGGCCAAATCAGTCGAGTGAAGCCCATGGCAGGTTAACCACCACTGTCCACAGGGTATCAGCACCCCAGGCGAAGCTCAACCAAGTACTGTCCCACCAACGGACACGAGTCCAGAGCCCAACCAGCCACCGTCAGCGGTAGAGAGGAAGGTGGAAGGAAAAAAGCAGAATGGAGCCGTCACTGGCTGTGGCTGAAGAGAAAAGATGCTGTCTGGGCTGTCACGTGACCATCCAGAGGCTAACCATAATACCCACACACGGGTCTGATCACCCTGCGGTGGGCCTGCCTCGACTGAGGGTGTTTTGTGATAAAAGGCCGAAACACCCAGTGACGTTGAGGTACGCAACTGAGGATGTGTCTGGTTGGTAGCAAAATCACCCAGTGGTCATCCCCAAGAATACCAAATGTCAATTGTTGTGAAAAACCTTAAGGGCCTGTCTCACTTACGCAACGTTGGTTCGCTAATTACGCTACCTCGTAGTCGCTTGAGGCGTACGGGCCTCGCGGGGCCGGTCCCACTTCGAAACGTGGAGGTGTATGGAGTTATGGTTGGTCCCGACATCGCACGGCGCTCCGAAAATCTGACAGAGTCCGAAATCTTCGCGCGCCAACGGGCTGTCGGCACGCAGGTGCATTGCGGTCGTTCACAGCATCTTGACGGCGTACGCAGCACCTTGACGGCGTACGCCTAGCACGTGGCGTTGCGTGATGACTTCACCGCCCAACGCCGTGTGACGTCCAACTTCAGTCGGCCCGCCTCCTGCCCTGCTGATTGGTAAGTATGACGCAAATGACGTCAGGCGCGTACTTAGCGCTTACTTGCATCCACTCTATCCAAGCCTTTCACTATTCGGTACGCTTCAATTAGGTCCCCTTCATTCTTCTAAACTCCAGCGAGTACAGGCCCAGTGTCGTCAAACGCTCATCATTTGTCCTGAGCTACCTTCCACCCCATTGGAGACCCCCAGACTATCTTTGACCGGCTTTATGTTGCACCAAACGTTATTCACATTATTCCCTTCCTCTGTACACTGTGGACGGCTCAATTGCAATCATGTATTGTCTTCCCGCTGACTGGTTAGCACGCAACTAAAACTATTCACGTGACAATAAACTATAATTGATAAAAAATGCGCACATATTTAGAATTGGAATTGGTTTCTTTTTGTCACATGTACCAAGTTACAGCGAAAGGTGACAATAAACTAAACTGACACTCAAAATTATTTTGCCATTTAAATGAGAAGTCAAAAACTGAACACAATTTGAAGTAGTGATGTAGTATTTCCAGATGTATAAAATATCGCCACAATATAAGCTTCACGTAATTTCTTAAAATGTGGAAGGACTAAAATCAACAAAGTGTTGTGCGTATCAGAGGCACAGATAAGGTAGACAGGTAATAGACACAAGTGCTTCAACATTTGAGATTTGTTTGCAATGTATATGATCTGACTGTGTAGGAAGGAACTGCAGATGCTAGTTTACACCAAAGATAGACACAAAATGTTGGAGTAACTCAGCGGGTCAGGCAGCATCTCTGGAGAAAATAGAATTAGGTGATGTTTTGGGTCTGAAGAAGGGTCCCGACCTGAAAAGTCACCTGTTCCTTTATTCCAGAGATGCTGCCTGCTGGAAAGCAAATTCAAAGCTAGCATTTAAATCAAGAGGACTTCTTCTCATCGAGTCAACACACAAGATTCGAAGTTGTTCAGCCAGAGTTGAACACGCTTCTCGGCGTCTGCATGCAACGGCGTCTGTCTTGTCGCTTCTTGTGCGTGGTGGTGGAAAGATCGGTGGAAACAGGGCTGCGACATCAACGCTCTTTCCTTGACCCCGTCAAGAGGACTGGAATACAACAACAGAGATGTGATGCGGAGGCTCTCTCAGGCGCTGGTCAGGCCGCGTTTGGAGTGCTGTGAGCAAATTTGGGCCCCATATCTGAGGAAGGATGCGCTGGCTCTGGAGAGAGTCCAGAGGAGGTTTACAAGAATGATTCCAGGGATGAGTGGGTGAGCATATGATGAGCGTTTGACAGCACTGGGCCTCTACTCGCTGGAGTTTAGAAGGTTGAGGGGGGGACCTCATTGAAACTTACAGATTAATGAAAGGCATAGATAGAGTGGATGTGGAAAGTGTGTTTCCACTGGTGGGAGAGTCTAGGAACAGAGGTCACAGCCTCAGAATTAAAGGGCGCTCTTTTAGAAAGGAGAGGAGGAACTTCCTTAGTCGGAGAGTAGTTAATCTGTGGAACTCATTGCCACAGAGGGCTGTGGAGCCAAGTCGGTCTTTTTCCTGCCCCCACCCCCACCCCCGACACCAGTCTGAAGAAGGGTCTTGATCTGAAACGTCGCCTATTCCTTCTCTCCATAGATGCTGCCTCACCCGTTGAGTTTCTCCAGCATTTTCTGCCTGTGTTCGATTTTTCCAGCATCTGCAGTTCTTTCTTAACCACCAAGTTAGTGGATATGTTTAAGGCAGAGATAGACAAATTCTTGATTAGAACGGGTGTCAAGGGTTATGGGGAGAAGGCAGGAAAATTGGATGAGGAGGCGGAGATCAGCCATGATTGAATGGAGGAGTGGACTCGATGGGCCGAATGGCCTAATTCTCCTCCTGTAACTTGTCAACGTCATCATGCATTTTGGGTTTAACAATTGTTAAACAACAGTGCGGTAATTCAGCGTGAATGATATCAATTGAATTGTGTTCTAAATTCCACGTGACCACTTGACAGATGTTGGCACAGAAAGGGGAAAATATAATGCCTATTTTACAGATGTGAAGCAGATGTGAGGCATCCAATATTCTGATTGCATGGACACAATGCCCCATTCAAAACTCCGAGTGCAGAAATTTAAAACACAACAAAATGTTAAAATTACTTACAAGTTCACCAGTTATAGGAGTAGAATTAGGCCATTCGGCCCATCGAGTCTGCACCGCCATTCAATCATGGCTGATCTCTGCCTCCCAATCCCATTCTTCTGCCTTCTCCCCGTAACCCCTGACACCCATTCTAATCAAGAATTTGTTTATCTCTGCCTTATAAATTTTCACTGACTTGGCCTCCAGGAGTGTATTGCGTGCAGTTGATATCCTTTTCTTAACTTGAAATGTGTACGAAAGGTTTGTTTTAATGTCACAGTGTGCCTTCCTTCAAGCAATGTGATTGTTTTCTAAAATATTCTCAGTCAGAGAGTGATACAGTGTGGAAACAGGCCCTTCGGCCCAACTTGCCAACACCGGCCAACATGTCCCAACTACACTGACCCCACCTGCCAGCGTTTGGTCCATATCCCTCCAAACCTGTCCTATCCATGTGCCTGTCTAACTGTTTCTTAAACGTTGGGAGAGTCCCAGCCTCCTCTGCCAGCTCGTTCCATACACCCACCACCCTTTGTGTGAAAAAGTTACCCCTCAGATTCCTATTAAAGCCCCTGTCCCACTGTACGAGGTAATTCAAGAGTTCTCCCGAGTTCTCCCCTGATTCAAGCTCTGAGAATGTCCGTAGCGGGTCTGTAGGAGTTCGTGGATGTCTCGTAGCGGCTCGTAATGCTAACGGCAGATACTCGGGACATCCGGTAACTCGTGACGTTTTTTCATCCCTGCAAAAAATTGTCCACAAGTAAAAAAATACTCGTGATGAAAATCTTTTTTACTTTCTATACCTACCGTTACTCGTACGAGCCGCTACGAGACATCCACGAACTCCTACGGACCCGCTACGGACATTCTCCGAGTTCGAATCGGGGGGGAAAACGCGGGAGAACTCTTGAATTACCTCGTACAGTGGGACAGGGGCTTAAATCTTTTCCCCTTCACCTTATACCTCTGTCCCCTTGTCCTCGATTCATCTACTCTGGGCAAGAGACTCTGTGCATCTACCCAATCTATTCCTCTCATGAATTTATACACCTCTATAAGATCACCCCCCATCCTCCTGCGCTCCAAGGAATAGAGTCCCAGCCTACTCAACCTCTCCCTGTAGCTCAGGCTGTCCGTGTCTGAGCAAAACAAATTGATCTGTTCTGGTCTTTTGAACAATGTCTAGATTTATCCTTTTCATATCAACATGGTTTCAAGCAGCCGGTTGAAGCCTTATGTACCATTTATTTTATTTATTTTTAAAAGATTTGTTAGAAGTAAGTACAGTAGTGTGGTATTTGAGTACCTCATACATGCTTACATACACATTACCATTCTTGTACAACTTTGTATTTTTTATTTAATAATAAAAGAACAGTAAAAGAAATAAAGAGTGTCAGAATAGATAGACAAGCGAGTAGGAACAGACAGCGAAAGAAATAAAGAACAGAGATGAAAAGCTAAAAAGATTGAGAGAGAGAGAGAGAGAGAGAAAGAGAAAGTAGAGAAAAGAGAGATTACGAGAGATCTACCTATTTCATGTTTTTGCCCATCCGTCACCAGGTTCTGAACCATTTAATTTCTTAGGTTATGTTATGTTGCACCATATGCTTGTAAAAAGTTGATAAAAAGGAGACCAAGTCTTTAAGAATTGATCTACTTTGCCTAGCAGGAGGAATCTCGTTTCTTCAAGATGTAGCGTTTCCGACATATTTTAAATCCACATTTTGAACGTTGGCGTGGTTGCGTTTTTCTGTTGTTAAACCTTTTTGCTGTTATTAAACCGTAATTAAGAAGAGCTTCTTGGAATATAGTTAATTTACTTCCCTCTTCCATTGATCCATTCATGTACAATTTATAGATGTAATTTAACATAGAAAAATATTAACTTTCCACTCAGTTAATATGTCTGCCCTTGTGCAACCTTTTATAATGGAGAAAGTGAGACAGCATTTCACTGTACCTCAGTACACGTGACAATAAAATAAACAAAACTAAACTGGTTTGGTATTCTGGAGAGAGATTAAAGGGTCTGAAACTGGTCCCGACAGGAAATGTTACCTATTCATGTTCTCTAGCCTACCCCGCTCATATTCATTCCCTGACCCGCTGAATTACTCCAGCGTGTCTAGTGTCTAGTTTGTGTCTAGTTTAGTTTTGTTTAGAGATACAGCGTGGAAACAGGCCCTTCGGCCCATGGGTGTGTGCTGACCAGCGATCGTCCCGTACATTAACACTATCCTACGTGCCTGAGCCGGCTGCCCTTTTCCGGAGTTATATCCGCACTTGGTTGGTGTTAGAGACGGGGCTACACCCTGTCCACGGGCACACTGGGGGATTTCCAGGACCGCTGGGCACCGCCGGGGGTGGAATGCATCCTGGACAAGGATTGTAATATAGTTGTACAATAGTTTATTTAGTATATTTGTTTGTCGTGTATTATGGTGGTGGGTTCTGTTTTGTTTTATTGTATTGCAAATATTATTTTTAATAATTGAATACATTTCTTGATTAATATTAAAATAAAAAAAATAAAAAAACTATCCTACACACAATAGACAATAGGTGTAGGAGTAGGCCCTTTGAGCCAGCACCGCCATTCAATGTGATCATGGCTGATCATCCCCAATCAGTACCCCGTTCCTGCCTTCTCACCATATCCCCTGACTCCGCTATTTTTAAGAGGCCTATCTAGCTCTCTCTTGAAAGCATCCAGAGAACCTGCCTCCACCGCCCTCTGAGGAAGAGAATTCCACAGACTCGCCACTCTCTGTGAGAAAAAGTGTTTCCTCGTCTCCGTTCTAAAACTAGGGACGCACTGGGTACAGTTTCCAATTCCTACCAAAGCCAATTGACCTACAAACCTGTACGTCTTTGGAAACGCGGGAGAAACCGGAGCACTCGGAGAAAACCCACGCAGGCCACAGCGAGAACGTATAAACTCCATACAGACAGCGCCCGTAGTCGGGAGCAAACCCGGGTCTCTGGCGCTGTAAGGCAGCAACTCCTCGCCGCCAGTCTCCGTCCGTGTAAACCAGCATCTGCAATTCCTTGTGTCTACATGCTGGAGAGAGATTTCAAGGAAGGGAGAGCCATGCAACACGGCGTTACATAATCCTGTGGCCATGTTTCTCATCAGTCTGAGTGTATTCCGGAGTGGTAAGTAATGACCACAACTAAAACTGTCAAATGATTAAACAAAAAATGGAAAATGTTACAAACTCTCAGCAATAAATGTTGCCAGATGAAAACTACAGTCGTAAAAATGTATGGTGTAGACACAAGGAACCGCAGATCACGAGAGTCAAAGTTATAGATACAAAGGATATTGGGACATTGACCTGGTAAACCAAAATCTTACAAGACACAGATGCACAGAGTCTCTTGCCCAGAGTAGGGGAACCGAGGACCAGAGGACATAGGTTCAAGGTGACGGGAAAAAGATTTAATAGGAATCTGAGGGGTAACCTTTTCACACAAAGGGTGGTGGGTGTATGGAATGAGCTGCCGGAGGAGGTAATTGAGGCAGGGACTATCCCAACGTTTAAGAAACAGTTAGACGGGTGCATGGCTAGGACAGGTTTGGAGGGATGTGGACCAAACACAGGCAGGTGGGACTAGTGTAGCTGGGACATGCTGGCCAGTGTGGGCAAGTTGGCCCCAATGCCTACTGCCCAGAAGTTCTCCCTTTGGAGATGCTAAAAAATCACTTGGTTAGCTCCCAGGACAGAGAAGAGGACACGTGCATTAAATAATGAGAGGAGTAAGTCGGGTAGACGCACAGAATCGTTTATCCACAGTAGGGGAATCAAGAACCAGAATATGTAGGTTTAAGGTGAGAGAAAGATTTAATAGGAACCTGAGGGGCAACTTTTTCACACAGAGGGCGGTGGGCATTTGGAACAAGCTGCCGGAGAAGGTAGATACAAAGTGCTGTGGTAACTCAGCGGGACAGGCAGCATCACTGGAGTGAAGGAATGGATGATGTTTTGGGTCGAGATCCTTCTTCAGACTCGGGGGGGGGGGGGGGGGGGGGGGGGGGGGGGGGGGGAAGAGAGGGAAACTAGAGATATGGATGGGTACAAAGAGTGGATAAGGTGTGAAAAGAACAGAGAAGGTCGTTCAGGCAGGTACTATGACAACTTTTAAAAGACACCTGGACAGGTATATCGGAAAGATAGGTTTGGAGGGATATGGTCCAAATGTAAGCGGGTGGGACTAGTCTAGATGGGGCATGGCCAGCCTGGGCAAGTTGGGCAAAGGCCTATTTCTGTGCTGTATGACGTTGATTCTATTTCAACTCTGAGGAGCAAAAAAGCAAAGCAAGTTCTTTTTGATGAATACGTTATTAATGACTATCACATTGCCAAGGATTTTCCAGTGATCAGACTGACATCTTGTTATCTTCCCGACTGTCGGCCATCACAAGTCAGTCAGCAGCTCACTGCCAGTGAAGCTAGCAGCGAAATGATGAGTTTTTTGGAGCCATGGATTTATTAGATCTCAGAACAATGGCTATTGGACATGCGGGCTGGAAGATGGTGTGACAAGTACAGTTTGAATCAATCCAATCTTGTTTAGGTTTAAGAAAGAACTGCAGATGCTGGAAAAATCGAAGGGAGACAAAAAAGCTGGAGAAACTCAGCGGGTGAGGCAACATCTATGGAGCGAAGGAATGGGCGACGTTTCGGGTCGAGACCCTGCTTCTGACTGATGTGGGGGTGGTGGGGGGAGGGAAGAGGCGGAGACAGTGGGCTGTGGGAGAGCTGGGAAGGGGAGGGGAAGGAGGGAGAAAGCAGGGACTACCTGAAATTGGAGAAGTCAATGTTCATACCGCTGGGGTGTAAACTACCCAAGCGAAATATGAGGTGCAGCTCCCCCAATTTGCGGTGGGCCTCACTCTGGCCACTCTAGGTTTAGGTTGATTATTGTCATGTCCACTGGGGTTCAGTGAAATGCTTTGTATTGCATTTTATCGGATCAGATAATAGTAACATAAATACAATAAGGCAAACTCAAGTACAATAGGTAGAGCAAAGGGGAAGATGCAGAGTGCAGAATAAAGTTCTCAGCATTGTTACTAGGTGGGCTGAAGAGCCTGTTTCCACACAGTTTCTCTAAACTAATATAAACCAAACCAAACTAAAATAAATGCTTTGCATTTTGATGGTTTCAGGCTGTTCCAGGTTAAGGAAGCAATCTGAGCAGCCACATGTTGAATGACCCAGGTCAGAACGATGCTCGGTCTGGGCAGAGTGATACGTTGGGCGGTCAAGGTGGCGCAGCGGTAGAGTTGCTACCTTGCAGCTCTTGCACCGCCGGAGACCCGGGTTCGATCCCGACTACGGGTGCTGTTTGTACGCTCTCCCCGTGACCTGCGTGGGTTTTCTCCCGAGATCTTCGGTTTCCTCTCGCACTCCAAAGACGTGCAGGTGTGTAGGTTAATTGGCCTGGTGTATGTGTAAATTGTCCCCAGTGTGTGTGTGTGTGTGTGTGTGTGGGATAGTGTTAGTGTGCGGGGATCGCTGGTCGGTGGGCCGAAGGGCCTGTTTCCTCGCTGTATCTCTAAACTAAACTGAAGTATATGTATATGGGGGAGGGAAAAAGAAAGGAAGAACTTTATTTATACAAAGCCCTTAACGGGCTTGTCCCCACCTATATCAAATGTCTGCTAACCAACCACTCAACCTCCAGGCCCCTCGGGTCGGCCGACATGGGGTTACTGACCATCCCGCGGTCTAGGCATAAGCTCAGGGGCGACCGCGCTGTTGGGGTTGCAGCTCCTAGACTGTGGAACAGCATCCCTCTTCCCATCAGAACTGCCCCCTCCATCGACTCCTTTAAGTCTAGACTTAAAACTTATTTCTACTCACAAGCCTTTCTTGAGGTCCTCTGAGGGAGCGCTGTATGTATGTATTTATGTAAGTATTGTTAGATCTATGTACCACTGCACGTAGCATGTTAGTACCTACACTGATGTAAAGCACTTTGGTCAACGAGAGTTGTTTTTAAATGTGTTATAGAAATAAAATTGATGACTTGAGTTGACTAGTGTGTGATATGTGTTGCTTGGGTTATATTGAACCCGCAGGCTCCATAGTCAAAGGACTCCCATGGCATTTTCTGTTCATACGTATCCAAGCAAGAGGGAGTATTCTGTAAAGACAGTTTTATCTGCAATGGACTAAAGATTTATGGGAACCCTTGTACTGGAGTGATTTATTAACTGTCGGTTGAGACTATTACAGAAAATAAAAGATTTAAATAACAAATCATAAAGTCATACGAGCTGTTTGCCAAATGGAATATAGTGAAGGAAAATGTTTGTGAGATTTTCACTGCTTCTTTAGATTTAGTTGAGTTTAGTTTGGAGATACAGAGCCAACCAACCAGTCCCACACACTGAAAGTATCTTACACACACTAGGGATCATTTTCAATTTTTACCTAAGCCAATTAACCTACAAACTTGTACATCTTTGCAGTGTGGGAGGAAACCAGAGCACCTGGAGAAAGCCCAGGTGGTCACGGGGAGAACGGACAAACTCCGTACAGACGGCACCTGTAGTCGGGATTGAACCCGGGACTCGGGCGCTGTAAGGCAGCAACTCTACTGCTGCGACGCCCTGCTGCCCAGTCTAAGATTGTCACTTGGAATCATCAAGTCATCCAGCACAAAAGCAGACCCTCCGGCCAGACTTTGCCATGCTGACCAAGATGCCCCATCTACACTAGTCCCATCTGATTGGCTTTGGCCCATATCCCTCGAAACCTTTCCTATCCATGTACCTGTCTAAATGTCTTTTGAATGTTCAGACGTTAGAGTTCAGAGTTTCTTCTCAGGCAGCTGAATCATCCTACCACAACTAGAGAGCAGTCCTAAACTAATATCTATCTCATTGATGACCCTCGGACTATCTTTGATCGGACTTTGCTGGCTTTGCCCTGCACTAAACGTTATCCCTTTACCATGTATCTGTACATTGTAATGGCTCGATTGCAACCACGTATTGTCTTTCTGCTGACTGGTTGGCGCGCAACAAAAGCTTCTCACTGACCTCGGTGCACGTGACAATAAACCAAACTGAGCTGAGGGGCTGAAGAAGGTTCAGATTGAAACGTCACCCCTTCCTTCTCTCCAGAGATGCTGCCTGACCTGCTGAGTTACTCCAGCTTTTTGTGTCTATCTTCTCCCCTGTAGAAGTCTGTAATGAATTCTGCGCCTCCGACTAATAGCACGGGCAAATCCAAGTGCCACAGGGGAAATTATTCCTCAAAATTCAAGAACCACATCATATTTTTGATATGCGCCAACACACTGCACTGCTACATTTTATTCTGGTATACAGCATGTAATTTTTGAATTGCAGCTTTGTGTATGGAATTTATTGCTTCATCTCAAATGCCATAATTTTAACTGACTGCTACATAGCGATCCATCGCTGTGAATATTGAAGATTGCTTGAGCTTGACCCTCTGTTGTCTAATTGAATATATAAGAGATGCCCATGAAGTACATATTGATCTGATTCAATTGATGTCACAATCAATACTTTCACCCGTTAAACATGACTGTGATGTGTTCCACCAGGGGTGGGGATTGACAAGAAGCGCCTTGCAGGACACAGAGTCGCAAGCGACGGGAGCAGAATTAGGCCATTCGGCCCATCACGTCTATTCCGCCATTCAATTGTGGCTGATCTCTCTCTCCCTCCTAAATCCTATCCCCCTGCCTTCTCCCCGTAACCCCTGACACCCGGACTAATCAAGAGGCTATCTATCTCCGCCTCAAGAATGTCCATTGACTTGGCCTCCACAGCCTTCTGTGGCAAAGAATTCCACAGATTCACCGCCCCGCAGATAACACCAGCGATCAGGATCGATCCAGGGTCCTGGTGGTTGAGGTAGCGACTCTAACAGCTGGGCCACAGTGCAGCACTAATAATTCTATTTCAACAATCATATTTGGTTTCTGAAAGGGATTGAAATTCCACCACCACCACCATTTTTTATGTATTTATTTTTATCAAAAAATGTATTCAATTATGAAAAAATAATATTACACTACAATAAAATAAGCCAGAACACACCACCATAATCCAATACAAACATATATCCATAATGAACTACTATACAACTATGATACAATCCTTATTGAGGATACATTCAACACTCTGCGGAGCCCAGCGCTCCCGGAACTCCCCCAGGGTGCCCGTGGACAGGGTGTATTCCCTTTCTAACCCCACCCGGGCACGGACATATCCCCGGAAAAGGGGCAGACATCGTCAGCCCCCTACCCTCTCCCCTACGCACGGGGTGTCCAAAGATGAGGATGGTGGGCGAAAAATGCAGCCACAAGGCAAGGAGCAGCCCCATTTAGGTATTCAAACAGTGGCTGCAGCCTCACGCACCCCACGTACGCGTGGTACGCGGACTCTTCCAGACCGCAAACGTGGCAGGCGCCCGGCGAGTCTGTCAACCGCGAGAACCACCACCACCACTAGGATTTGAACTCGTGACCCAAGTATTACAGAGTTGGATCTTGATTCGGCAAAGTGAATAGGATTGACGTTAACTCGCGCGTTGGAAAGACATTTGGTGAAGGAGAAGATGTTGAAATTTAAGATGGGGAAAGAAGGTTGATGTGACCCAGAGATTGTTGTTCGAAGCAGCAGAGAGGCATGCGGCACGAAAGGCATTATATCGGGATGTGTCACAGCACGGTTTGGGAACAGCTCCATCCAAGACCACGGGCAATTGCGGGGAATTTGTGGAGGCAGCCCAGACCTTCACACAAACCGACCTCCCGTCCATTGACTCCATTTACACCTCAGCAAGGCCAGCAGATGGGTCCTCACAAACGGCCACTCCCTCTTCTCCCCTCCCCCATCGGGCATAAGGTATTGAAGCGTGAAAACAGATTCAGGGCCAGTTTCTTCCCAGCTGCGATCAGGCGACTGAACCATCCTACCGACAACTAGAGAGCAGTCCTGAACTACCTTGTTGGAGACCCTTGGACTATCCTTGATCAGACTTTACTGGACTATATCTTGCACTAAAGGTTATTGATGTTATTCCCGTTATCCTGTCGCTGTACACTGTGAATGGATCGATTGTAATCATGTGTGTCCTTTCTGCTGACTGGTTAGCACGCAACAAAAGCTTTTCACTGTAGCTCGTGTACACCTGACAATAAACAAAACTCAAAGAAAGGTGTCACTTGGCCACTGAAACCTAATTTGATGGAACAGCTTTGTTTTGTCTGTATCTTGCCCCTAAAGGGCCTGTCCCACACGGGCCTCATTTGCGCATCACGCAGATGGCGCGACCGCGCGTCACTGCCTACGCCACCACGCACCGTGACGCGTAAATGATATTGTGTAAATGGCGCGCAAATTACGCCCAAGTGGGACAGGCCCGTTACACTATGCTTCTGCATCTCAAATATTGTTCCAACACTCATAGAAAAATACCCTTGGCAGCACCTTCACTGCATATTCAGCAGTTGATTGATCATTCTGACCCTAAGCAATCTCTTTTAATAAGGACGGCGCAGTGGCACGGCTGGTGGAGCTGCTGACTCACGGTGCCAGAGACCCAGGTTCGATCCCGACCCCGGGTGCTGTCTGTGTGGAGTTTGCACCTTTTCCCTGTGACCCCATGGGTTTCCTCTGTGTGCTCCGGTTTATAGAAACATAGAAAATAGGTGCAGGAGACGACCATTCGGCCCTTTCAGTGACCGGTGTACAAGGACACCCAGGTCTCGCTGTACCTCCCCCTTACCTAACCTAACCCCATTGAGATAATAATCTGCCCCCTTGTTTTTGCCACCAAAGTGGATAACCTCACATTTATCTATATTATCCCTAACCTCCCAAAGACGTGCGGGCTTGCAGGTCAATTGGCCTCTGCAAAATCGCAATTCTAGCGTGCAGGGAGTGGATGAGAGAGTGGGATAACTAGCGTGAACGGGTGATCGATTGTGAGCACGGACGTGGCGGGCCGAAGGGCCCGTTTTCAAGCGGTATCTTAAACTACTCTGAAAATAATAATGAAATATATTGTGTGCGTTTTAGCGAACTGCAGCATCTGCGGTGGCTCTTTAGATTTGATTGTAATCATGTAACACTTTCCCAAAATGCACATCTGCTTGTGTTTAAGAAAGAACTGCAGATGCTGGAAAAATCAAAAATAGGCAAAAATGCTGGAGAAACTCAGCGGGTGAGGCAGCATCTATGGAGCGAAGGAAATAGGTGACGTTTCGGGTCTATATGTATATGTATATGTATGTGTATATGTATGTGTATATATGTGTATATGTGTGTGTGTGTGTGTGTATGTGTGTGTATATATGTGTGTGTGTGTATGTGTATGTATGTGTGTGTGTGTATATATGTAACACTAATTCAGCTGGGTTGAGCAGAGGGAATTAAAGCCAATACTTGCTTTTCTTTAGAAGTCATTTCAAGATTCTGCTACAAGCAATTTATTACCAAGTTCCATTCTATTTACTGACTCGGGCACCAACTCCTTAACCTTCCCTTATCAGCTTTGGAAAATCTTCCCTCATTGCATTCGCACTGTGGGTAGTTCGCTAAAAATTAGTGGGAAAAAAATGCAATTCTGGGCTCAGAGATAATGCTAAAGCAACAGGGGAGGTCAGGACTTCATAAAAAAAAAAAAAAAAAAATACTTGGGGGATGTTAATGTGTCAAAGGACTTGCTGAACAAGGCAGTGATTTTAGACTTGGACATCAAAGCAAAACCCATTTCCCATTATTTATGAGGGAAACAATTTCTCTCTCTCTCTCTCTCTCTCTCTCTCTCTCTCCGCTCGTGGTTGCGGTGTGTGATCAAGAGTCCGAAAGAGACACGACACAACGAGGAAGCAGCCTCTCTCTCTCTCTCTCTCTCTCGGGTCCTCTCGCCCCCCCGGCCCCCGACAGCACGGCAATTTGTGAGAACGCGTGTGCATTAAACGAAAGATTTTTATCTGCAGCTTTACATCAAAACGACTTCCTGTGTTTAGGAACAAAGTGTTCTGCTGTGTGAGGCTGGTGAATCTTTGTCTCATTCTGAGCCTTCAAACGCAGCTGATACAAGATCCACTCAGGAAACGCAAGCGATTACAAAAAAAAACCAGAAATGCCAAATTTCGGCAGAAATTGGATGTATGCAGAGCTTTTAAGAATGAACTGTATTACTTTTTAAATATGATTCATAGAATCATCCAGAGAGTCTATTAAACAATCATGAATCAGATTATGTGATTGCTTGGATATTATTTTGCTTCATGTCACTTTAATGTGTAAACTTAAACTGATATAAAATGCCTGTTCGTTTTCTTTAGGCTTTTACTCATGAACTAAATTGTAAATCTATCGGGCAACTGAACCATCCTACTAGTAACTAGAGAGCGGTCCTGAGCTATTATCTACCTCATTATCTTTAACCGGACTTTACTGGACTTTATCTTGCACTGAATGCTATCCCCTTTATCATGTTTAGGAAGGAACTGCAGATGCTGGTTTAAACCGAAGGTAGACACAAAATGCTGGAGTAACTCAGCGGGTCAGGCAACATCTCTAGCGAGAAGGAATGGATGAGACCCTTCTTTACACTGTGGATGGCTCGATTGTAATCGTGTCTAGTTTTTCCTCTGTTTAAGAAAGAACTGCAGATGCTGGAAAAAGGCGAAACATCGCCAATTCCTTCTCTCCATAGATGCTGCCTCGCCCGCAGAGTTTCTCCAGCATTTTTTGTCTACCTTCAGTCTTTCCTCTGACTGATAAGCATGCCACAAAAAGCTTTTCACTGTGCCTTGATACACGTGACAATGAACTCAACTAAAAACAAGGTGGATCTGAAGAAGGTCACGGTGGCGCAGCGGTAGAGTTGCCGCCTTACAGTGAACGCAGCGTCGGGGACCCGGGTTCGATCCCGACTACGGGTGCTGTCTGTACGGAGTTCGTACGTTCTCCCCGTGACCTGTGTGGGTTTTCTCCGAGATCTTCGGTTTCCTCCCACACTCCAAAGACCTACAGGTTTGTAGGTTAATTCGCTTGATATAAATGAAAATTCTCCCTAGTGGGTGTAGGATAGTGTTAGTGTGCGGGGATCGCTGGGCGGTGCGGACCCGGTGGGCCGGAGGGCCTGTTTCCGTGCTGTATCTCTAAACTAAACTAAAAAAGGGTCCCTGCCCGAGTGTCACCAGAGATGCTGCCTGACCTCCTGAGTTACTCCAGCACTCTGTGTCTTTCTTTGGCATCTGCAGTTCCTTGCTTCTACATTCTAAACGGTAGGATTCATTTACTTTAAACTTACAAATGTAGACCCGGCCACGGAACATTATCAGATTTACATCAGGAAGGCGCAAAGTGTTTGGAAGAACTCTCAAACAAGAAAGAGAATGCATAACCCAGGAATACACTAGTCAAGCCAAATTAAAATGAACTCTGATTTTCATTGCATGTTGAAATTGGAAGGGTCAGATTTATAAAAGTAAAGGGGCTGTCCCACTGTACGAGCTAATTCAAGAGCTCTCCTGAGTTTAAAAAATAATCAAACTCGTGGTAAGCATGTAGAATGTACGTAGCGGGTACGTCGGAGCTCGGGACGTCTCTTTGCGCTCGTGACGCTAACGGCAGGTACTCGGGAAACGCGGTGAGCTCGGGAAGACGCGTGAAGATTTTTCAGCATGTTGAAAAATGTCCACAAGAGCCCCGAGTACCTACGAGCGGCCATTACCGTAATTCTCCGAGTTCGAATCAGGGCAAACTCGGGAGGACTCTTGAAATAGCTCGCACAGTGGGACAGCCCGATAAAACACAAAGTGCTGGAGTAACTCAGCAGCTCAGGCTGCATCCCTGGAGAACGTGGACAGGCGATGTTTCGGCTGGGGACCCTTCTTCAGACTCAACTTGTTTCCCGATGTTGGGGAAGGGGCCACTGTTTAAGAATAAAGGGTTTAGAACAGCCATTTAGAACAGAGATGAGGAAACACTTTTTCCACACAGAGAGTTGTGAATCTGTGGAATTCTCTGCCTCAGAAGGCGGTGGAGGTCAATACTCTGGATGCTTTCAAGAGAGAGTTAGATAGAGCTCTTAAAGATAGTGGAGTCGGGGGATATAGGGAGAAGGCAGGAACAGGGATGGTGGAGGATCAGCCATGATGATATTGAATGGCGGTGCTGGCTCAAAGGGCCGAATGGCCTACTCCTGCACCTATTGTCTATTGTCTATTTCAAACGTGAATGTGTCCCAATCTGAAGAAGGGCCTCGAACCGAAACATTACCTATTCCTTTTGTGCGGAGATGCTGCCTGGCCCGCGGGTTACTCCAGCACTGTGTGTCTATCTCATGAATGTGTCCGATATCCTGCACTTGATATGGATTAAACTCAAACTTCAATGGAACAAAATGAGTAGATGGCTAATATTAGAATACAAACATTCTTTGACTAATCCAAGGATTCTCATAATTAAAGGATGCTCTTATCAAAGTCTGCTCACTATAACTGCGCATTATTTGACACCTTGATCTCCTTGTTGAACAAATTTCCTTGGTTAAAATGTGTCATTTTGTTGAAGGTGACTGCGCATTCCTGATTCAAGATGAGAAACAACCTCTTAAAGCAAAACCTCCAATAATACTCATCTCATAACCGGCTGAGCCTCAGTTTATTCGTACATGGCTCTGTTCCAATAAGGGTCCCGACCTGAAACGTCACCCGTTCCTTCTCTCCAGAGATGCTGCCTGTCCCGCTGAGTTTTTGTGTCCAGCATTTTGTGTCTGTCTTCTGTTCCAAGATCATATCTTCCACTTTCCATCTGCCTTCCTGGCCTGGAGCAACTCAGCGGGTCGGGCAGCATCTCTGGAGAACACGGATAGGTGACATTTCGGGTCGAGACCATTCTTCAGTCTGAAGAAGCACAGAGATGAGGAGACCCTTTTTCACCCAGCGAGATGTGAATCTGTGGAATTCTCTGCCGCAGAAGGCAGTGGAGGCCAATTCACTGGGTGCTTTCAAGAGAGATTTACCTCTTAGGGCTAACGGAATCAAGAGATATGGGGAGACAGCAGGAACGGTGTACTGATTTTGAATGATCAGCCATGATCATTTTCATTGACGATGCTAGCTCCACGTGCCGAATGGCCTATTCCTGCACCTATTTTCTATGTTTCTAAGTGTCTCGACCTGAAACGCCACCTATCCATGTTCTCCAGAGATGCTGCCTGGCCTGTTGCGTTACTCCAGCACTTTGTATCGATCTCCTTCCTTGCTTCTGCTATATTAGAGAAATAATCAGCTATGGATGTTGTGTCATGTTCTGCCCCGCTCAGCATCCTGTTTAAACTTCAAGGTCATGTCCTGTGTTTCGTTAACAAATTACCCCCAATTGTAATGTTTCGATGAAACTCATTGACCTGACCTCCACAGCCGTCTGCGGCAATGAATTCCACTGATTCACCACCCTCTGACTAAAGAAATTCATCCTCATCTCCTTTCTAAAGGAACCTTTTATTCTGAGGCTGTGGCCTCTGGTCCTAGATTTTCCCATCAGTGGAAATCCCTCTGCATTGAGTACATGAGTCAGGAAGACACATTGCAGCTTTACAGTGCAGGTTTGGTTAGGACACATTTGGAGTACTGCATGCTGTTCTGGTCACCCCATTACAGGAAGGTTGGGGAGGATGCAGAAGAGGTTTTCCGGGATGCTGCCTTGCTTGGAGGGTTTCTTGGATTGGTTTCTCTCGAGCACTGAAGACTAAACGGAGACCCGATGGAAGTTTATAATATTATGGGAGGCATAGATAGGGTAGACAGTCATAACCATTTTCTCAGGGTGGAAATAAACAATAGACAATAGACAACAGGTGCAGGAGTAGGCCGTTCGGCCCTTCGAGCCAGCACCGCCATTCAATGTGATCATGGCTGATCATCCCCAATCGGTACCCTGTTATTGCCCATATCCCCTGACTCTGCTATTTTTCAGAGCCCTATCTAGCTCTCTCTTGAAAGTATCCAGAGAACTGGCGTCCACCGCCCTCTGAGGCAGAGAGTTCCACAGACTCGCAACTCTCTGTGTGAAAAAGTGTTTCCTCATCTCAGTTCTAAATAGCTTACCCCTTATTCTTAAACAGTGGTCCCTGGTTCTGGACTCCCCCAACATCGGGAACATGTTTCCTGCCTCTGGCATGTCCAAACCCTTAATAATCTTCTATGTTTCAATAAAATCCCCTCTCATCCTTCTAAACTCCAGAGTGTACAAGCCCAGCCGCTCCATTCTCTCAGCATATGACAGTCCCGCCATCCCGAGAATTAACCTTGTAAACCTACGCTGCACTCCCTCAATAGCAAGAATGTCCTTCCTCAAATTAGGGGACCAGAACTGCACACAATACTCCCGGTGTGGTCTCACTAGGGCCCTGTACAACTGCAGAAGGACCTCTTTGCCCCTATATTCAACTCCTCTTGTTATGGAGCATAACTTTAGGGTGAAAGGGGGAGAGCTTGAAGGAGATGTGAGGGGAAGATTTAATTTTGTAATATGTTGCCGGGGTGGAAGCAGACACAAGATTGGAGTTGAAAAGCTGCAGATGATGTTGCATTCAAGATTCCAGCATCGGCCGTTCCTCTGGTCTCCAGAGTAGAAGACAACATGATCAAGAATCCTGAGTCGGAAAACAACCCACTGGACAAACCCAATCGGTCAGGCAGCATCTGTGGAGGGAAATGCACAGTCAAAGTTTCAGGGCCAGGCCCTCCCACTGCTCCTGAGGGCTAGTGGAGTCGAGGGATATGGGGAGAAGGCAGGCATGGGTTATTGGAATCATGGAAAACTTTATTGTCATTCAGACCTTGCGGTCTGAACGAAATGTCGTTGCCTGCAGTCATACATATAGTAAATAACAAAAACACACATATTTAACATCCACCACAGTGAGTTCACCAGACACCTCCTCACTGTGGTGGAAGGCAAAAATCTTGTCTTTGTCTCTTCCCTTCTTCCTCTTCCTCTTCCTCTGCGCTGAGGCGACCCGGGCCTCCGATGTTGTGACCGCACCGGGTGATGTAAATAAGTCCCGCGGGTGAACCGCGCTCCGCGAGCGGGCCGGTTCAACTCCGCGGCCCGGGGCGGTCGAAGCTGCCGAAGCTGCCGCCCTCCAGTCCAGCGGACGCAGCTGTTGCCGCGGGAGCTCCGGAAAAACAGGTCACCAACCTGTGACCTGCGAGCTCCCGACCATGTCGTCCACTGGGCCCGAGGCCGGGCCTCCGAAGTCGGGCAGCCGCCACCGCCACCGGAAAGCCGCCACAGCTCCGAGTCGGGCCGCCGGAACGCCTGAACCCGCCGCAGCCCCGAAGTCGGCCAGCCCCGCGCTGGTACGTCCTGGCTGGCTCTGCCTCCGGAGCCTCGGGTCGGTCGCAGTTAAAGTTGGAGGCTGCCAGCTCCGCGATAGGCCTCAGCGCAGACGGAGACGGGGATACGACAAGAAAAGTCACATCCCCCCAAAAGGAAGAGACTAAAAACGTTTCTCCCATCCCTCCCACACACATACACTACATAATAAATCAAACTAATGCTAAAAACAAGACAAGAAAACAACAAATAAAAATAAAAACAGACGGACTGCAGGCGAGCCGCTGCTGCCAGGGCAGCGCCGCAATCCCTTGATAGCGGATGATCAGCCATGATCATATTGAATGGCGGTGCTGGCTTGAAGGGCTGAATGGCCTCCTCCTGCCATTCGCCAAGAGTCCAGATGAAGGCTCTTGGCGCAAAATGTTGACTGTCCATTCCCCTCCACAGATGCTGCCTGACCTGCTGAGTTCCTCCAGCAGGCTGTTGATTTTTTTTTTTTAGAGCAGGATTACGCCGTCTTCAGAATCTTGCCTCTCTATGATGACATGGACGGAGATGTGGACAGGACGGGCCAAATGCAGGGCAATGGGAGTTGCCCAAAATGGCAACACGGTTGACATGGACAAGATGGGCCGAAGGGCCTGTTCCGGCGCTGAGCCTCTCCACGACTCCACGATCAGGAATCGGATTCTTGCAGGAACGTGGGCAGGTTGGAGTGATCAACCAAAAAAAGAGAGAGTGATTGCTGCGTGTACAGATTGGTGTAGACCCCTGTGCAGTTTTGACTTCTGATGTGTACTTGAAGTTAAGTGCTTAAAGCTGTTTGGAAGAAATCTGAGTCAAAGAACGTACAGCCATGAAGATGAGGAAAGAGCTATCACATTAACTCCAGAGGCTCATCCATATCCAGGGCAAAGTCGCTCACACACTTCCTGCATGGTTCCGAGAATGTTCATGTGCATAACAACCTTGAATTATTCTATCAACTTCATTGCACCCTTGATTTCAATGCTCCACAATAAACTCTGCCAGAAGCCACTCTTTGGAGATTTTCATGCTGAATTGTATTAAAAATTATATGTCGACAGCGAGATTTGTGCAATTTAGTGCGACCGGGATGATAAAAGGGTGCGATTTCAGTAATACTGAAAACCTCTCCTTCATCACGATTCCTAGAGCAGCTATGGGTGAAATTGTTCCTCCTTACCAAAGATATTCATTTAATTTTTGACTGAAACCAAATCGTTCTCAAAAGCCGAGCCGCAGGTGCTGCTTTAGAAGAAAAAAAAAAAGTGCAAAGTGCTGGAGTAACTCAGAGGGTCAGGCAGCATCTCTGCAAGACATGGACAGGTTATCTGTTGAGGCCCGACCCAAAAGGTCACCTATCCATGTCAGCCCACCGAGTCACGCCGACATTCGAACACCCCATACACTGGCACTATTCTGCACATTAGCGACAAATATTACAAAATACCAAAGCCAATTGGCCTACAAACCTGTACGTCTTTGGAGTGTGGGAGGAAACCGGAGCACGGGGGGGGGAGAACCCACGCGGTCACGGGGAGAACGTGCAAACTCCGTACAGACGGCACCCGTAGTCAGGATAAAACCCGGGTCTCGGCTGCTGGGAGGCAGCAACTCTACCGCTGTGCCGTACCCCAGAGATGCTGCCTGACCTGCTGAGTTACTCCAGCGTTGTGTGTATTTTTTTTTAAAATTCTCAAGAGCAACTGTGCGGCCCCATCTGAATCTGATCCTTTTACCGGGTCAATGTCCCTGCATGTACATCTTGCAACGTTTCTGGATAATAAGCAGAATCCAAAACACTTGCCAATGCCTGCACGTGGATCCAGGGGGCCAAAGTAAAGTGTAAGGCTTGTCTAACTCCTTAGCTAAGATCAGCCATCTTTAGGCTCCATCCTCGCCCCCTTTCCAGTACATATGTTAGAAACCTAGGATAGACATAAAAAGCTGGAGTTACTCAGCGGGTCAGACAGCATCTCTGGAGAAAAGGTGTAGGTGACATTTTGGGTCGCGACCACTCTTCAGCAGGTACGTTGTATACCCAACAGGCCGCAAGTTCTTTGAGTTAAAATTCTAAACATTTAAAATCCAAAATGGTGATTAAAATTGAGCAAAGGACTGCAAATCAAAATCTCAATGGGTTTTGTAAATGGAAACACTTGAAGTACAATGTTATATATTGCCACTTAGCTCCCTCTAGAGCACCTAGTAACATAGGACATATAATCTGATGTATTATTCTGGCCAGGCTTTAATTTTACCCCCAAAACTCCAATAGGCTTCACTATAATGGCTCATAAGGTCATACGTTATGGGAGCGGAATTAGGCCATTCGGCCCATCAAGTCTACTCTGCCATCCAATCATGGCTGATCTATCTTTCCCTCTCAACCCCATTCAAGAGAGTCAAGAGTGTTTTATTGTCATATGTCCCAGACGGGACAATGAAATTCTTATCAGCTGCAGCACTCTAGATAGAGTGAATATGTAAACATTGTATATAACGGGGAAAAAAAAGAAAGTTTCAAAAAATACAAATATAATGCAAATAATAATTAATAATTTTGCAGTTCAGAGCTCATAGCTTATTTGTTGTGTTTAATAGCCTGATGGCTGTGGGGAAGGAGCTGTTCCTGAACCTGGTTGTTGCAGTCTTCAGGCTCCTGTACCTTCTACCTGATGACATTCTCCTGCCTTCTCCACACAACGCCTGAACAGTGAGTATTTAGAGAGATAAACTTTCCAATAACAACACTTTGGAACTCTGTTTCTTCTCTGGAATGCCAGATGCTGCAGGGAGGCCCGGTAGAGGTAGAGAAAATTATGAGTGCCAGAGATAGGGTAGACAGTCACAACCTTCTTCCCAAAATACTAGAGGGCATAGTTTGAAGGTGAGATGGCAAAGTTTAAAGGATAAGTTTTTTACACATTTGGCTGGTGAGTGCCTGGAATATCCTGTTGGCTATGGTGGTTGAGGCAGATGTGATAGTAGTGGTATTTAAGAGGCTTTTGGATAAGCTTATGGGAATGGGGGGGAAATGGATTATGCACAGGAGGACAGTTAGAATGTCCAAGATTCAATATTTAAGAGAGTTTATTGTCATGTGTCCCAGATAGGACAATGAAATTCTTGCTTGCTTCAGCACAGCAGAATATTGCAGGCAAAAATAATACAGAACAGATCAGTGTGTCCATATACCATTGAATAGAGATATACACACATAAATAAGCATATAAAGTGCAGTAGGCTAATTAAAGTTCAGATTTTGTATGAGTTAAGTTTAGCAGTCTGATGCTGTGGGGAAGAAGCTGTTCCTGAACCTGGACGTTGCAGATTTCAGGCTCCTGTACCTTCTACTGGAAGGCAACGGAGAGATGTGTGTGTGGCCAGGATGGTGTGGGTCCTTGATGATGCTGCCAGCCTTTTTGAGGCAGCGACTGCGATAGATCCCCTCGATGGTAGGGAGGTCAGGGCCGATGATGGACTGGGCAGTGTTTACTACTTTTTGTAGTCTTTTCCGCTCCTGGGCGCTCAAGTTGCCGAACCAAGCCACGATGCAACCGGTCAGCATGCTCTCTACTGTGCACCTGTCGAAGTTAGAGAGAGCCCTCCTCGACAGACCGACTCTCCGTAATCTTCTTAGGACGTAGAGGCGCTGATGAGCTTTCTTTATGATTGCATCAGTGTTCTTGGACCAGGAGAGATTTTCGAGAACCTCTCCCCCGACTCTCAGTCTGGAGAAGGGTCTCGACCCGGAACGTCACTCATTCCTTCTCTCCAGAGATGCTGCCTGTCCCGCTGATTTACTGCAGCATTTTGTTTCTATCTTTGGTGTAAACTAGCATTTGCTGCTCTTTCCTACGCTCTAGATAAGAGATGGTCTTGGCATCACGTTCGGCACAGACATTGGGGGCGGAAGGACAAGTTCTTGTGCTGTTCTATGTTCTATGTTCTATGTTCCTACACAAACAATGATTGCAGAACCCTTAGAAGCACCATCCTCTGATGGAAGGATTGTTTTTTTTTGTAGAGAAGTAGGGAAATTATAACATGTTACTGCTACATCCTTTCTACATAGCTGTTAGAACGTTTCGGGTTGAGACTCACGAAGGGTCTCGACCCGAAACGTCACCCACTCCTTTAGTTTAGTTTAGATTAGAAATACAGCATGGAAACAGGCCCTCCAGCCCACCGGGTCCGCACCGACCAGCGATCCCCGCACATTAACACTATCCCACACCCACGAGGGACATTTTTTACATTGCCCAAGCCAATTAACCTACAAACCTGTACGTCATTGGAGTGTGGGAGGAAACCGAAGATCTCGGAGAAAACCCACACTGGTCACGGGGGGAACGTGCAAACTCCGTACAGACAGCGCCCGTAGTCGGGATGGAACTCGGGCCTCCGGCGCTGCATGCGCTGTGAGGCAGCGACTCTACCGCTGCGCCACCGCGCGATGCTGCCTGTCCCGCTGAGTTACTCCAGCACTTTGCGTCTACTTTCTACACACCTTGCGGTTACTTTTGAATGACAAATTACAACTTTACGTTTTGACACTTGCGTAAGTAAGTAAATGTTATTTATATAGCACGTTTAAATCAACTCGCGTTGAAACCAAAGTGCTTTACATAAAATAAATAATTAAGTTTCCGCACATCCATAGAAAAAATTAAAAATAAGAAAAATGGCACAACACATTATTGAATTCAACATTATTGAATTCACATTATTGAATTCAACATTATTGAATTCAACATTATTGAATTCAACATTATTGAATTCAACATTATTGAATTCACATTATTGAATTCAACATTATTGAATTCAACATTATTGAATTCACATTATTGAATTCACATTATTCAAACATTATTGAATTCAACATTATTGAAACATTATTGAATTCAACATTATTGAATTCAACATTATTGAATTCACATTATTGAATTCACATTATTGAATTCACATTATTGAATTCAACATTATTGAATTCAACATTATTGAATTCACATTATTGAACAGAATCAAAAATGGCACAACACATTATTGAATTCAACACGAACGTCCCCCCACAACAGAATCAAAAATTTTCCACTGTGGGGAAAGGCATCAGAAAGTTCAGTCCTCTTCCTCTGTGAAACACCCGCGGTCGGGGCTTCTTTGTGGCCTCCGCAGTCAGCCCGATGTTTGCCGGACAGCTGTAACTCCGGCGTTGGGTGAACACTCCTCATATGTGTCCATTGAGCTGAGGAGAATTAACAGGCAACTACGATCAAGTGACCATGAAATCTCAGATTTCTCTCACAGATCACGGCTGGGCCATCATTACTGACCACTGTCCACTCTCCACGCCAACGAAAGGTTTCCAATGGGTTAGGTGTTCAGTAATTCTCATGATCTACACTGACTTACTATCAGGTGACTTAGTCATAGATTTATACAGTGTGGAAACTGACCAAGACTATGAGTGACCTTCACGAGAAATAATATCATATTATCAGTTCTTTGGCAAATATGGGTTCAAAGCCATTTCTCATGGAGTCATAGGGTGATAGCGTGATACAGCATGGAAACAGGCCCTTCGGCCCACCTTTCCCACAACGGCCAACATGTCCCAGCTGCACTAGTCCCACCTGTCTGCATTGGACCCATATCCCTCCAAACCTGTCCGATTCATGTACCTGTCTAACTGTTTCTTAAATGTTGGGATAGTCCCAGCCTCAACTACCTCCTCTGACAGCTTGTTCCATACACCCACCACCCTTTGTGTGAAAACGTCACCCCTCGGATTCCTATTAAATCTTTTCCCCCTTCACACATATGGCGGACTGCAGGAGTGGGGCGCCGTTGTGTATGGCTTGTGTCCGCCCTTTCAGCCTTTTTTATTTTTATTTTTAGTCCTGTCAAAAAACAAATGTTAGTTGGAGGTCCTTTAGGTGGGGGGAGGGGAAGGGGGAAACTTTATTTCCTGGTCCCTGAGAGGCGGCTTCCCTCCGAGCTGCTTCTTCGCCCCTTTCCTCGCGGCCTACCATCGAAACTGGAGCAGCGTTTCCTGTCGGGACCGGCCGGGACGACAGCTTCGGCGGCGGCTGGGATACCAACACGGAGCGGGAGATGCCTTACCGGGTCGCCGTGCGGTGAGCTCCGGAGTGCGGTGACCGTCGACTCCAACATCCGAGGAGCTGAGGCTGCGGGGCGTCCAGCCGCGGGCGGCGCTGGATTTAAAACACCGCGGAGCCTGGGATCCGAGACCGCCAGTGTCGGAGCTCCAACCAGCGAGCAAGCGGCCGCTCCAGACATTTTCCAAGCCGCTGAGGAGTGTTCACCCGACGCCGGAGTTCCATCTTCCCGGCAAGAGGGCCTGACAACATCGGGCTGGCTGCGGAGGCCCCAAATAGGCCCCGACCTCGGGTGATCACAGAGGAAGGGGACTGAACTTTCAGATGCCTTTCCCCACAGTGGAAAATGTTGATTCTGTTGTGGGGGGGACGTTCATGTTAAATTCTATAATGTGTTGTGTCTTTTTTCTTATTTTTAATTTTTCCATGGATGTACGGAAACTTTATTATTTCTTTTATTATTTAGTTTATGGAAAGCACTTTGGTTTCAACGCGAGTTGATTTAAACGTGCTATATAAATAAAATGTATTACTTACTCACTTACCTTGAAAAGGCGACTTCGTTAGGATACCTGCCTGATTCAGTAACGATGATGTCAGGTCAAAAAAAAAAAATGACACAAAAATGATGAACGAGTCTCGACCCGAAATGTCACCTATTCCTTTTCTCCAGAGATGCTGTCTGACCCGCTGGGTGTCTATGTCTGGGGTAACTTAGCAGGAGAGGCAGCAGGTCTGGAGATGCCAGGTAACTAACTATCCAAACGGGCAACTGGACGGACGAGCTTTGTGAAACAACAAAACCAAAAGTTAAGTTTAAGAAAGAACTGCAGATGCGGGAAAAATCTAAAGTAGACAAACATGCTGGAGGAACTCAGCGGGTGAGGCAGCATCTATGGAGCGAAGGAATAGGTGACGTTTCGGGTCGAGACCCTTCTTCAGACCAGAAGTTAACATTTTTAGGATATTTTCAGCAGTGTGTCCACATTTACCTGTATCATCAAATTTATTTTATTTATTTGAAGGTTGGCACGGTGACGCAGCGGTAGAGTTGCTGCCACACAGCGCCAGGGACTCCGGTTTCGATCCTGACTATGGGTGCTGTCTGCACGGAGTTTGTACATTCTCCCCGTGGGGTTTCTCCGGGATCTCCGGTTGTCTCCTACACTGGCATAATTGTAAATTGTCCCTAGCGTGTAGGGTAGTGCTGGTGTACGGGGTGATCGCTGGTTGGCGCGGGCTCAGTCGGCCGACCGGGCCTGTTTCCGCGCTGTCGATCCAAAGAACCTTTGGTAATATCATCTTGAAAGTATATCACCATTGTCGTACTCTGCGTCCAAAACTCTGAACGTTTCCGATTATATACGGCACATTTAATGCTGACAAACGGGGTGGAATTTCTCAGCCGTGTAGTTTTACATTGTGTAAAGTTATCTGGGCTACGGGTTTATGTTGACTTGCTGTGCCGCACTGCGGAGTATCTGCACTCAATTAGCTAACATTTGAAGACTCAGCAAACACGGAGAACAAAGTTCCGACTCGTCATGTTGCACAGCCTCACGCGGCCAGTGGTCACTTGTGCCGTGTCTGGAATGAGGAGGTCTCGTAGTGACCATGCGACTTTCCTGGGGTCAGTGATAGGAATGTGGGCTGGTTCTCAGGAGTGCATTGACATCTGAGCTTCAGTTGGCTCCACATCTGTGGTCCATTAAATCATTTGCTTAACCTGTTATTTTCCCTCTGCTCAAAGTTCAAAGTTCAATTTTATTCGTCCGGGTAGTTTAGTTCGGAGATGCAGCGCGGAAACCGGCCCTTCGGCCCACCGAGTCCGCAGCGACCAGCGGTCCCCGCGCACGCATCGCAAGCCGACTTTTTGCACTCATGCCAAGCGTACACACCCCAAGCCAATTACCCTACAAACCTGTGCGTCCCTGGCGGGTGGGAGGAAAGCCCACGCGGTCACGGTTTGGTGAACGTACAGACAAGCACCCGTGGTCGGGATCGAACCTGCGTCTCTGGAGCTGCAAGCGCTGTAAGGCAGCAACTCCACCGATGCGCCACCGTGCCGATATTTTAATGTACGCTACATCTTATGCTTTTTTTTTTCAGCACACATTTCTAATGACTGCTTTCATGTCCGTTATATGTCCTGGTGTTACTACATGGGTTCCATTTGTACTGTTGATTAAAACCACTCAATCACCTCTGGACAACCAGCACGTTCCCCCATCTTGCAGAGTTCACGAGCAGAAACAGGTTGCACCACGTGGCTGAGCTTAAACTCCTCCCTCCTCCGTCAGCCGGCTGTGTCGTTTCGTCAAGATAACGGAGTCGGGGGATACGGGGAGAAGGCAGGAACGGGGCACTGATTGGGGATGATCAGCCATGATCACATTGAATGGCGGTGCTGGCTTGAAGGGCCGAATGGCCTACTCCTGCACCCACTGTCTATTGTCATGTGGCCTCACTGGAAAATCACCCTTCGGATTAGGCCAAAGAATGGTGAAAGGCTTGGACGGAGTGGATGTGGAGTGGATGTTTCCACTAGTGGGAGAGTCTAGGACCAGAGGTCACAGCCTCAGAATTAAAGGACATTCCTTTAGGAAGGAGATGAGCAGGAATTTCTTTAGTCAGAGGGAGGTGAATCTGTGGAATTCTTTGCATCAGAAGGCTGTGGAGGCCAAGTCAGGGGATATATTATTCAAGGCAGAGACAGATAGATTCTTGATTAGTACGGATGTCACGGGTTATGGGGAGAAGGCAGGAAAATGGGGTTGAGAGAGAAAGATAGATCAGCCATGATTGAATGGCAGGGTAGACTTGATGGGCCGAATTGCCTAATTCTGCTCCTATCACTTATTAACATAAGGAGTCAATTAAATATTTTGTGCTACAAGGAAAGCTTTAGTAAATATCAAAGTTGATACAGTTTATATTTCGACTCTTTCCATAAGTTATTTGGTTTAGTTTAGTTTAGTTTAGTGATACAGCGAGGAAACCGGCCATTCGCCCCACCACGTCCGTTGTGACCAACGATCCCCGTACACTAACACTATCCTACACTTTTTACGAAAGCCAAATTAACCTGCAAACCTTCATGTCTTTGGAGTGTGGGAGGAAACCAGAGCACCCGGAGAAAACCCACGCAGGTCACGGGGAGAACAAACAAATTCCGTAGTCAGGATCGAACCCGGGTCTCTGGCTCTGTAAGACAGCTGTTCTACCGCTGCGCCAATGTGCCTTTCTACAATTAATTAAATATTTGGCGCTAAAGTGTTAAAAGTGTTACTAGATATCAAAGTTGATGCTGTTTACATTTTGACATTGTTTCCATTAGTTATTTGTGCAACACGGAATATGTAAACCCAAAGAGTGTGTGTCTGTGTGTGTGTGACTGTGTGTCTGTGTGTGTGTGTGTCTGAGTGAGTGTCTGTGTGTGTGTCTGTGTGTGTGTGTGTCTGAGTGAGTGTCTGTGTGTGTGTGTGTGTGTCTGAGTGAGTGTCTGTGTGTCTGTCTCTGTGTCTGTGTGTCTGAGTGTGTGTCTGTGTGTGTGTGTCTGTGTGTGTCTGTGTGTGTGTTTGTGTGTGTCTGTCTGAGTGTCTGTCTGTGTGTGTGTGTCTGTGTGTGTCTGTCTGTGTGTCTGTGTGTGTGTTTTGTGTGTGTCTGTCTGGTGTGTGTGTGTCTGTGTGTCTGATGTCTGTGTGTCTGTCTGGCTGTGTGTCTGTGTGTGTCTCTGTGTGTGTGTGTGTGTGTCTCTGTGTGTGTGCTGTGTGTGTGTCTGTGTGTGTGTGTGTGTGTGTGTGTGTGTGTGTCTGTGTGTGTGTGTCTGTGTCTGTGTCTGTGTGTCTGTGTCTGTGTGTCTGTGTGTCTGTGTCTGTGTCTGTGTCTGTGTGTCTGTGTGTCTGTGTGTCTGTGTGTCTGTGTGTCTGTGTGTCTGTGTGTCTGTGTGTCTGTGTGTCTGTGTGTCTGTGTGTCTGTGTGTCTGGTGTCTGTGTGTCTGTGTCTGTCTGTGTGTCTGTGTGTCTGTGTGTCTGTGTGTCTGTCTCTGTCTCTGTCTCTGTCTCTGTCTCTGTCTCTGTCTCTGTCTCTGTCTCTGTGCTCTGTCTCTGTCTCTGTCTCTGTCTCTGTCTCTGTCTCTGTCTCTGTCTCTGTCAGCTCTGTCTCTGCATTCTCTGTCTCTGGTCTCTGTCTCATGTCTAAGACTTTTGTCTCTGGTGAACTCACTGTGTGTTAAATATGTGTTCTGTCTGATGTCTGTGTGTAACAAATTTGTCTGTCTGTCTAATCTGAATCTGAACTGAATCTGTCTGTGTGTGTGTCTGTCCGTCTGTGTGTGTGTCTGTCTGTCTGTCTGTGTGTGTCTGTCCAAATGTGTGTCTGTCTGTCTGTCTGTCTGTCTGTCTGTCTGTCTGTCTGTGTGTGTCAGTATGTCTGTCCTTCCGCTGCTGGACATTGGGGCGCAGAGTCGGGTGGGGACTCTCCTCAAACAAGGGAAGGGATGTCACCATAGGGGGCCACATGGAGTGGTAAAGGTGTATTGTTTAAAGATAGATGTGACCACTAAGCAGTATAACACTAATAAATATAGAGACACTGAGAATGTATGAAAAGCTTTAGTACGGTTGGGTTTTATTCTGAATAAAGTTTACTTTTGAAATAAATAAAAAATACTTCAAAATCAATAGCAATCTCGTATTTCAAACGGGCTGAAGGGCCTGTTTCCACGCTGTATCTCTAAAGTCCAAAGATATCTAGAGTCATTATCCTGAAATATTTGTGTCTTAAACAATCCAATGTAAATAGGTTCATGACAGAACCTATGTAATCACCATAGCTCTTGGATGGCCTTCAAAAGACATCTTTATTGCGTGACACAATTGGCAGAACAAAAGTCATTCTGTTTATCCGGATAACGTAAGAATTGGATCTGACTAAAGTTCCCATAAATCGAGCTTAGACTTGGGATTGGCAATGTCCAGTGTTATTCCTACTCAGACGTCCATTCCAATAAAAAGCCACATTTATCTTCGGTTTAAACCAGCATCTGCGGTTCCTTTTTACACGTGTCATTTGCTCCACTGTGAAATTCTGCTTTGAAGAACTTCTTCTCCTCCTCTCTCTGACGAGGGTTCTGCAACACTCTCTCTCTCACTTCTCCCCCCCACTCTCTGGTTCCTCCCGCTCTCCCACTCGGACCGCCACGTTTTAACCCCGGCCCGCTACCCTTTCGCATATCTTTCATTCGTTGTTCTTTATCTCTCTACATCATCGTCTGTATCCCTCATTTCAACTTTTCCCTGACTAGTCTGAAGATGGGTCCAGAAACCTTCTTCAGACTGAGTGTCGGGGGAGAGGAAAACGAGAGGTATGGAAGGGAGAGGTGTGAAAACACAAGAGATTAAAGGGGACAGAGCTCCAAGGAAAATGTAGAATAGAAACATAGAAACATGGACAATAGGTGCAGGAGTAGGCCATTCGGCCCTTCGAGCCTGCACCGCCATTCAATATGATCATGGCTGATCATCCAACTCAGTATCCTGTACCTGCCTTCTCTCCATACCCCCTGATCCCCTTAGCCACAAGGGCCACATCTAACTCCCTCTTAAATATAGCCAATGAACTGGCCAATGAATAGACCATTGTTCGCCAGGCGCAGGTGACAACGAGGCTACATTTAATCAGGAGGACAGTCAGAATTTTCGGAGAACCTCTCCCCTGACTCTCAGTCTGAAGAAGGGTCACCCATTCCTTCTCTCCAGAGAAGCTGCCTGTCCCGCTGAGTCACTCGAGCATTTTGTGTCTATCATTAGCCATTCTGAATGCAAGTATGATTTTGATGAAAGCTTCAGAGCGTAGCAAACAATGTATTTTATCACTGCAACAGCTGGATGTGCTCCTGTTGCCAATGTGTACTTGTTACAACCGTTTAATGTCACGGCACTTTCCGACGAGAAAGTATGAGTGCAGCAGTGATCCAAATGTAAGTTCGTGTCCAAGATAATGAAAGCCTGTCGTTAACTTGGAAGCTCAAGGACGATGAGATCATCCACATTATTTATGGGCAAGCAAGCTCATTTACCGATCTTCATCTTCACGTGTACCGAGGTACAGTGGAAAGAGTTTGTTGCGTGCTAACCAGCCGGCGGAAATTAGATACATGATTACAGTCGCGCCGTTCGCGGCTGCCAGAGGAAGCCGCAGAAGCAGATATACTGCTTCTGTTTAAAGAAGGAACTGCCGATGCTGGAAAATCGAAGGCAGACAAAAGTGCTGGAGAAACTCAGCGGGTGCAGCAGCATCTATGGAGCGAAGGAGATAGGCGACGTTTCGGGCCGATACCCTTCTTTAGACTGCTTCTGATGTGTTTTAAAAGAGACCTGAACAGATAGCGGGATAGGAAGGGTTTAGAGGGTAATGGCCCAAATGCGGGCAAATGGAACTGCCCTTGTGTAGATTAAGCATATTAATCCATGCCTATATAATCTCCACTCCGCACATTCCACCATATAATCCAGTCTGGGTTTTGGGCATCATGAGTACTCTACTCTTGACCAAAGGCTCCTCTAGAATCTTTGCTCTTGACAGCCGGTCGTAATGCTACTGTGGTTTAAGCTGATACGATATGCACGGCTGTGTATTATGCTCTCTCTTGGTGATCTGAATAAAAGACTGATGGCTCACTCTAGACTTTAGACAAAAGTGCTGGAGAAACTCAGCGGGTGCAGCAGCATCTATGGAGCGAAGGAAATAGGCAACGTTTCGTCCCGAAACGTTGCCTATTTCCTTCGCTCCATAGATGCTGCTGCACCCGCTGAGTTTCTCCAGCACTTTTGTCTACCTTCGATTTTCCAGCATCTGCAGTTCCTTCTTAATCACTCTAGACTTTGTCATGGATCTCTTACAAGCACCTTGTATTCTGACCTGCTCGGCATGGACAAGGTGGGGTGAAAGGCCTGTTTGAATTTTATGCATTAGGGTGGTCAGAGAGCTGGCGCAACGTGTTTTCTAGTCCAGGGTGTATTGACAAGAAGTGAATGAAGATCGATACCTGCGATCTAGTGTTCGTTTCATTTAGGTTAGTTTAGTTTAGTTTATTGCCACGTGTACCCAGGTGCAGTGAAAAGAGTTTGTTGCGTGCTAACCAGCCTGCGTAAGACAATACATGATTACAATGGTGCTTGGACACAAACGGCTGGGGTAACTCAGCGGGACTAGGCAGCATCGATCTCTGGAGAGAAGGAATATGGGTGCCGCTTCGGGTCGAGACCCTCCTTCAGTCTCAACCCGAAAGGTCACCCATTCCTTCTCTCCAGAGATGCTGCCTGTCTCGCGGAGCTGCTCCAGCTTTTTGTGTCTATCTTTGCTTTAAACCAGCATCTGCAGCTCATTCCCCCACGTTACAATCGAGCCGGCCACTGTGTACAGATACATGATGAAGGGAATAACGCCCAGTGCAAGATAATGTTCAGTAAAGTCTGATTAAAGATAGTCCAAGGGTCTCCAATGAGGCAGATGGTAGCTCAGCACTGCTCTCCAGTTGTTGATAGGATGGTTCAGTTGCCTGATAACAGCCGGGAAGAAACTGTCCCTGAATCTGGAGACGTGCGTAATTACAATTGGACACATCAACCAAAAATGTTTCCTTGATAAGCAAAGCTCACTTAATTGTTCTCCCCACATGCTCACGATGTTTTCAATGCAATGGACAAATAGTTATTCACATCCACTTTGAGAAGTCAACTTGGGAATTCCAGTTGGAATAACATTTTGTTTAATAAACAAAGTTTCCAATAACTGTGCGGCACGGTGGCGCAGCGGTAGAGTCGCTGCCTCGCAGCGCCAAAGGCCCAGGTTCGATCCTGACTACGGGTGCAGGCCGGATGGAGTTTGTATGTTCTCCCCGTGACCTGCTTGGGTTTTCTCCAGGAGCTCCGGTTTCCTCCCATGCTCCTAAAAGGCGTGCAGGTGTGTAGGTTAGTTGGCTTGGTTAAATGGTGAAAATTGTCGCTGGTGGGTGTGTGCGGGATTGTGTTAAGTGCGCGGGGTCTATGGTCGGTGCGTACCCGGTGGGACGAAGGGCCTGTTTCCGCGCTGTATTCCTGAACTCAACGCAACACTCAGACGAAGTCACTCAGCAGTATCTGTGGGGAGAAATGAATTTGTGACGTGTTGGGTCGGAACCCTCGATCAGTCGACGGTTGCACAGTGAGAGGCTTGGATGGGGTGGATGCGGAGAGGATGTTTCCACCAGTGGGAGAGGCTAGGACCAGAGGCCACAGCCTCAGAATTAAGGGACATTCCTTTAGGAAGGATATGAAGACGAATTTCTTTAGTCAGAGGGCGGTGAATCTGTGGAAATCTTTCCCACAGAAAGCTGTGGAGGCCGAGCCAGTGGACATTTTTAAGGCAGAGATGGATAGATTCTTGATTAGTACGGGTGTCAGAGGTTATGGGGAGAAGGCAGGGGAATGGGGTTAGGAGGGAGAGGTAGATCAGCCTTGATTGAATGGCAGAGTAGACTCGATGAGCCGAATGGCCTAATTCTGCTCTTATCATTTATGACCTTTTGATCAGCACCCGATAAATGGTTTCCGACCTAAAACGTTAGCAATTCCTTTCCACAAATACTCCAACAGCTTGCTTGTCGCTCCAGATTCCAGCCTCTTGTGTCTCCTTAAGATCTTGTTTCATTAAATTGATGGATTGTCGTCCTATTCTGGAGCGAGCATCATCAGGAAGCCAAAGGTATAATTATCGAGCGGTGTGTAGGGATTGATTGCTCTTTCATTTAACGTTTCAATATATTTTTAGAATATTTTGGAAATCTCAACAAAACAAGTGAAGGCCGACGTAACATTAATTTGGAAAGATTGAATAATTTAGAATGATTAATTAGGCCTGTTTTGATTTTGCACTCTGATTGCGTCACGCAAGAATGTTCCTTTGTATACAACCGCTTCTGAATTGAAGGAAATGGCACGTGCAGCAAAGGAGGAAATATTCTCCACGACCTGCCTGTACCATGTGAGAAGGGATAATAGGGCGGCACGTTGGCGCAGCGGTAGAGTTGCTGCCTCACAGCGCCAGAGGCCCGGGTTCGATCCTGACTACGGGTGATGTCTATACGGATTTTGTACGCTCTCCCCGTGACCTGGGTGGGTTTTCTCCGAGATCGTACATAGAAAAATAGAACCATAAAAAATAGGTGCAGGAGGAAGCCATTCGACCCTTCGAGCCAGCACCGCCATTCATTGTGATCATGGCAGATCGTCCCAAATCAATAACCTGTGCCTGCCTTCTCCCCATATCCCTTGATTCCACTAGCCCCTAGAGCTCTATCTAACTCTCTCTTAAATCCATCCAGTGATTTGGCCTCCACTGCCCTCTGTGGCAGGGAATTCCATAAATTCACAACTCTCTGGGTGAAAATGTTTTTTCCTCACCTCACTCTTAAATGGCCTCCCCTTTCTTCTAAGACTGCGGCCCCTGGTTCTGGAATTCATATAATGCCAAATATCTTCCTCCCACACTCAAAAGAGGTGCGGTTTTATGGGATAACTGGCTTGCTATAAGTGTAAATTGTCCCCAGTGTGTGTAGGATGGTATTAGTGTGCGGGGATCGCTGGTCGGTGCAGACACGGTGGGCCGAGAGCTCTGTTTCCGCGCTGTATCTCTAAACTAAACTAAACCAAACGGCAAGTAGACAAGTTCAAAGAAAATGCAAAATAATTATTCTTATACACGCGACAATCAAATTTGCATATCTGTGAAAATTAGTGAAAATGTCATGGTATTTGTGCTGAGGTAGATTATAGGGTGAACATTTCCAGACTGAGTAAGAACAACGCATCAAATTGTAACGGTGTGACATTTTTGGCATTATATAAATTGTGACATTTCATTCAATGACAAGATGTGACAAATAATGATAAGGCTTCAGATATTGCTTCGTAACATGTTAAATAATCTTTCAACAACTTTCAGATGTGCAACCTCAGAATAAAGGGACATAGCTGCAGAAAGGAGATGAGGAGGTATTTCTTTAGCCAGAGGGTTTAGTTTAGTTTAGTTGGAGTGTGGGAGGAAACCAAACGTCTTGGAGAAAACCCACACAGGTCACGGGGGAAAACATACAAACTGCACCCGTAGTCAGGATTGAACCCGGGTCTCTGGCGCTTCCAAGCGCTGTAAGGCAGCAACTCTACCTCTGCGCCACCCTGCGGCCCTGGCTACCGGGTGGTGAATCTGTGGAATTCTTTGCCACAGACGGCTGTGGAGGACCAGTCAATGGATATTTTTAAGGTGGAGATTTCCCCCGTTATATACAATGTTTACACATTCACTCTATCTGTGGTGCTGCAGCGAGTAAGAATTTCATTGTCCCGTCCGGGACACATGACAATAAAACACGACTCTTGACTCTCTTGAATGGGGTTGAGAGGGAAAGATAGATCAGCCATGATTGAATGGCAGAGTAGACTCGATGGGCCGAATGGCCTAATTCTTCTCTGGGAACGTATGAACTTATGAAACAAATTAGAAACACATTAGAAACGATTTTCTCCGAGATCTCCGGTTTCCTCCCACACTGCGACGACGCCCAAGTTAGTAGGTTAATTGGCTTGGTATAAATGTAGGTGGGACTAGTGTAGTGTAGCTGGGACACGTTGGCCGGTGTGGCCTAGTTGGGCCTAAGGGCCTGTTTCCACACTGTATCACTCTATGACACTTATGACTCCAAAGACGTACAGGGTTTGTAGGTTAATTGGCTTGGTATAAATGTAAATTGTCCCTAGTGTGTGGAGGATGGTGTTAATGTGCGGAGGTCGCTGGTCGGTGCGGACTGGGTGGGCCGAAGGGCCTGTTTCCGTGCGGTATCTCTAAACTAAACTGAAGTAAACTAAGATCTTATGAGAAAGTGGAGACATTAAAATAATGCTATGAATTGGTGAGATCACTAAAAGTGGAGTGACAATGACCCAGTTCTGCTCTGCAGATCACAGATTCCCTCATTGTTTCCTGATTGTTGCCGTTATTGTTTGCTGATTATTGAGAATTTCCTGCACTTATTGTTTCTATTATATTAATACAGAAATGATAGTCACAGTCATACAGCGTAGAAACAGACCCTTCAGCCCAACTTGCCCACACCGACCCTCTACACTAGTCCCACATGCCGGCGTTTGGCCCATATCCCTCTAAACCAGTCCTACCCATGTACGTGTCTAAATGCTTCTTAAACGTTGCGATAGTACCTGCCGTAACTGCCTTCTCCGGCAGCTCGTTCCATACACCCACCACCCTTTGTGTGAAAAAATTACCCCTCAGGTTCCTATTCACTGCCTCAGAGGGCGGTGGAGGCCGGTTCTCTGGATGATTTCAAGAGAGAGTTAGATAGGGCTCTTAAAGATAGCGGAGTCAGGGGATATGGGGAGAAGGCAGGAACAGGGTACTGATTATGGATGATCAGCCATGATCACATTGAATGGCGGTCGGTGCAGGCTCGAAGGGCCGAATGGCCTACTCCTGCACCTATTGTCTATTGTCTATAAATCTTTCCCCCCTCACCTTAAACCTATGTCCTCAGGTTCTCGATTCCTCAACTCTAGGGACAAGGCTCTGTGCATTTACCCAAGCTGCCCGTTCTGGTAATTTTATCAGGATTATATGAGGTGCTGAACTACCAGTTGCGGTAAATCGGTGGTGGATCCGTACACAGTTCCTACCTTCATCCCAGTTTGAATATTCCAGTATCCTGGAAACTACAGGGTCACTTTGAACAAAATGATTCCAACAGTGAGACAGGACCTCAGGATGAATGGCAACCATAAACAGAAGCTTGAGGTAAATATATTTCAATGCAAAGGCTGCAGTTCAGACAACAAACCTATTTATACATTCCACTCAGATAAACAAAAAAACACTAAACAAATTTATGAGGAAAATATTGTATTTGATCAAACATAAAAGAATCAGATGAATAGCATTAAAGAAGGAACTGCAGATGCTGGAGAATCAAGGGTACACAAAAGGCTGGAGAAACTCAGCGGGTGCAGCAGCATCTAAGGAGCGAAGGAGATAGGCGACGTTTCGGGTCGAGACCCTTCTTCAGACTGGTCAGGGATCAGGGAAACGAGAGATATAGATGGTGATGTGGAGAGATAAAGAACAATGAATGAAAGATATGCAAAAAAAGTATCGATGATAAAGGGAACAAGCCATTGTAAGCTGTTTGTGGTGTGAAAATGAGAAGTAGTCGATATAACAGGGAACATTCAATGTTCAAGCCCAGAGGATGCATTGAGGCGCTGTTCCTCCAACTTGCGGTGTTGCTCACTCTGGCCGTGGAGGAGGCCCAGGACCGAGAGGTCGGATACAGAATGGGAGGGGTAGAACACCTCCGCTCGGTCCGCATTAACCAACCCGACCTCCCGGTGGCTCAGCACTTCAACTCCCCTCCCATTCTGCAACCGACCTCTCGGTCCTGGGCCTCCTCCACAGCCAGAGTGAGCAACACCGCAAGTTGGAGGAACAGCACCTCATATTCCGCTTGGGGAGTCTGCATCCTCTGGCTTGAACTTGAACATACACAAAAGCTGAACTCAGCGGGTGCAGCAGCATCTTCCTTCAATTCTGTTAACCCTCGCTGTCTCCTCCCTTCCCACCTCTCCCTCAGCCCTCGGGCCCTGGCATTCCCTCTCTCTCTATCTCTCTCCCCCACCCTAGTCGCACTAGCTTCTCATTTTCACACCACAAACAGCTTACAATGGCTTGTTCCCTTCATCATCGATACTTTTTTTGCATATCTTTCATTCATTGTTCTTTATCTCTCCACATCACCGTCTATATCTCTCGTTTCCCTGATCCCTGACCAGTCTGAAGAAGGGTCTCGACCCGAAACGTCGCCTATCTCCTTCGCTCCTTAGATGCTGCTGCACCCGCTGAGTTTCTCCAGCCTTTTGTGTACCCCAGATGAGAAGCATGTTCAGGCTATGAAATTTGCAAGTCTGATTTCCAAGTGAATCATTTTTTCTCATGTATGTAGATTGATCTGATGATATATGACTATACATCACTATTATCTGTGGCCCTGGACACATTTGTCCAATATTTGGAATTTGTCCAATATACTGAATATTCAATGTTCAGATTTGAAAGTAAAAGCCAAAAGAGTGTGGCTCTGCGCGTCTGAATATAAAGCATGATTCCATTTCAGCACAGCATCATAAAGGGATATTAAATTGCATTACTTTAGGCAGAACCACAAACAATTTGTTACCGCTATTGGTGAGTTAACTGCACAGGTAGTACCAAAGGCTAACTTTGTTTTTCTAGACACATAGTGCTGGAGTAACTCAGTGGGTCAGGCAGCATCTCTGGAGAAAGAGGATAGGTGATGTTTCGGGTCGGGATCCTTCTTCAGTCTGAAGAACTCCAGCATTTTGTGTCTATTTTTGGAGGAGGCCTGGGACAGAAAGGACAGTGTGGGAATGGGAAGGAGAAGTTAAGTGTTTAGCAACTGGGAGTTCAGGTAGGACCAAGCGGACTGAAGGAAAGATCGCCCAGTCTGCGTTTGGTCTCGCTGATGTATAAGAGTCCACACCTTGAACAACAGATGCAGTAGATGAGGTTGGAGGAGGTGCTAGTGAACCTGAAAGGACTGTCGGGGTCCCTGCACAGAGTCCAGGGAGGAGGTATAGGGACAGGTGTCGCATCTCCTGGGGTTGTATGCAGGTTGCATACCTAGGGACGAGGTGGTTTGGGTGGGAAGGGCCAAGTTGACCATGGAGTTGCGGAGGGAACGGTCTCTGCGGAAAGCAGAAGGGGGTGGAGATGGGAAGATGTGGCCAGTGGTGGAATCGCGATGGAGGTGGCAAAAATGTTGGAGGATTATATGCTGTATGCGACGGCTGATGGGGTGGAAGGTGAGGACAAGGGGGACTCTGTCCCTGTTATGAATAGGGGGAGGGGGAGCAAGAGCAGAGCTATGGGGTATCGAGGAGACCCTAGTGAGGGCCTCATCTATGATGGAAGAGGGGAACCCTTGTTCCCTGAAGAATGAGGACATCTTGGATGCCTTGGTATGGGACTCCTCAGCTTGGGTGCAGATGTGGCGTAGACAGAGGAATTGGGATTAGGGGATAGTCTTTTCAGGAAGCAGGCTGAGAGGAACTGTAGATGAGATAGTTATGTGAGTCAGTGGGTTTGTAATAGACATCAGTTGATAGTTCATCTCCTGTGATGGAGACGGTGAGATCTAGAAAGGGAAGGGAGGTGTCGGAGATGGTCCAAATGATTTTGATTGCAGGATGAAAATTGGTGTTGAAGTGGATGAAGTCCATGAGTTCTGCATGGGTGCAGGAGGTGGCACCAATGCAGTCATCAATGTAACGGAGATAGAGTTCGGGGATGGGGCCAGTGTACGCCTGGAACAGGGATTGTTCAACATACTGGAAGTGTAATTGACTGGAAATTCTTTGTTCCATGTGTATACAATGAGTTAATGTTCTCAGGTACATTACGTCATAGTCCTTCAAACTCATAGCCCAGCCTGGCAGCTATTCATTCATTGTTCGAGTAGTCATGCTGGAAGTAGTGTTGAAAACACAAAGAAAAAATGCAATTTATACGATGCCTTTCATAGCTCAGACATCCCAAAGTGTGCGAAAGCTAAAGAATGATATTTCAAGTGTACTCGTACAAAGAATGTTCTGGTTAATGTTCCCACAAGGGCACTCACGTCCATTAAAGTGAAAGGAAGCAGATAATGTTTTGGGGACACGTGGGATAACTTGGCTCCGAGCGGTAGAGACGGCAACAATTTTGCTTGGCCAGGCCGACCCTGCAACGCCGCCATGACAACGGGCCTTTATGGCCTGGTTAAGATCTCTGCACTCAAAATAACTCGAACTTGGAAATGGCGCCAAAGCCTGCCGCCATTTCTCCATTCATGACAGGCAAGGACACGGAACTCGTAGAGTCACACTCAAACTGTGTGAAAACAGGCCTTTTTCAAACTGTAACCGCAGATTTTAGTTTAGTTTGGAGACGCAGCGCGGAAACAGGCCCTTCAGCCCACCGAGTCGCGCCGAGCAGCGATCCCCGTACGCTAACACTATCCCACACACACCCGGGGCAATTTACAATTTTACCAAGCAAATTAGCCTACAATCCTGCAGGTCTTTGGAGTGTTGGAGGAAACCGGAGGACCCGGAGAAAACCCACGCAGGTCATGGGGAAAATGCGCAAACCCGTACAGGCAGCGCCCGTAGTCAGGATCGAACCCGGGTGTCTGGTGCTGTGAGGCAGCAACTCTGCCGCTGCGCCAGTGAGCTGCCCTTAATCTAAGATAATGCTTATGTGCAGCAATACTTTACTGAACTCTATGCAAAAACAAACTGCAATGTACCTTCTTCTTCTAGTGTGTGGCGTGCACGGGCCTAAAGTTGTCGGACAACTTGTTCTATTTGATCTTATTTGATTGTGCGCGCCAGGTTGATTGCATTCGTTGAAACAAGGCGGACCACGTGAAGGTTGCAATCCCCCACCCCTGCAATGTACCTCAGTACATGGGACAATAACATAGCATTGAGCCATTAGGCAAAAGGTGCAGGAGTCGGCCATTCGGCCCTTCAAGCCAGCACCGTCAATGAACCATTCAACTTCTGAGTTTCAACATGACTCGGGCATTTTATGCCTAACCTGAAATAGTAAGGAAGAAGAGATTTCGTATTCCTCCCCTCAATACCTTGCATATCCAAGTGCCCATCCCAAAGTCTCTTCAACACCACCATCGTATCTGCCTCCACCGCCACTCCTGGTAGCACGTCACAGCAACCCACCACTCTCTGCGCACAGACAGTCAATGGAGCCAGCATTTACACACTATAAAAGAATAAAGGGTAAGTTGTTTAGAACGGAGATTATTTCGGAACAAAGCCATTTAGAACGGTGATGAGAAAAAATGTTTTCACACAGCGGGTTGTGAATCTGTGGAATTCTCTGCTTCAGAGGGCAGCAGAGGCCAATTTTCTGGATACTTTCAAGAGAGAGTTAGATAGGGCTCTTAAAGATAGGGGGGTCAGGGGATATGGGGAGAAGGCAGGAACGGGGCACTGATTGGGGATGATCGGCCATGATCACATTGAATGGCCCCTGGTTCTGGACTCGCCCGACATTTTCTGTTGACAGACCTCAGTTTCAAATGCAGTTGTGTTTTCCTCCCTGACGTATTCGTTGATGGGGAAGATTGGGATTGGGCGGCAGAGTTGCTGCCTTACAGCGATGTCACCACCAGAGTCCAGGGTTCGATCCCGACTGCGGGTGCCTGTCTGTACGGAGTTTGTACGTTCTCCCCGTGACCGCGTGGGTTTTTTCCGAGATCTTCAGGTTTCCTCCCACACTTTGCAGGTTGATGTGTAGGGTGTGCAAAACAATGAATATCACTGTCACGTGTCACGTGTCACATATGTCAATAGCAAAGTATCGGCGTGTAGAACATAAAACAGTGCAGCGCACGAACTAGCCGTCAGCCAACATTGTCCGAGCTGAACATGTTGCCAAGTCAAACTAATCACGTTAGCCTGCCCATGATCCATATCCCTCCGTGCCCTGCATTTGGGCGGTCACGGTGGCACAGCGGCAGAGTTGCTGCCTCACAGCGCACGCAGCGCTGGAGACACGGGTTGGATCCCGACTGTGGCCGCTGTCTGCGCGGAGTTTGTACGTTCTCCCCGTGACCTGCGTGGGTTTTCTCCGAGATCTTCGGTTTCCTCCCACCCTCCAAAGACGTGCAGGTTTGTAGGTTATTTGGCTTGGTAAATGTAAAAATTCTCCCTAGTGGGTGTAGAATGGTGTTAATGTGCGGGGATCGCTAGTCGCCAAGGACCCGGTGGGCCAAAGGGCCTGTTTCGGCACTGTATCTCTAATTTGTTTAATATCCAAGTGCCCATCCCAAAGCCTCGTAAACGCCACCGCTGTTTCCGCCTTCACCGCCACCCTGGCAATGCATTCCAAGCCCCCACCACCTCTGTGTAAAAAAGCTGCCCCGCACATCTCCTTTAAACCTTGCCCCTCTCACCTTTAACCTCTTCCCTCCGCGCTTTGACATTCCCAACCCTGGGACAAAAAGGTTTCCGACTGTCTACCCTGTCTCTGCCTCTCCTGATTGTATCGACTTCCGTCTGGTCGCCTCTCAGCCTCCAGAGCTCTCAGGAAAACAATCCAAGTTGTTGCCCCCCACCCCTCCTTGTACCCTGATCAAGGTGGAAAGATTTGAGGTAACGGGAAATCCCAGGAGCAACAACAAATGTAGTTGAATTGGAGAGGGTGAATTTAAAATCGGATCTGTTATAAATGTCACTGATGGATTGGGCAGACCCAAGTGAGAGCACAGATGTGTCAATTGTTCATATTGTGAGTGGAGGGTGAAATTGGCTAGGCGTTCACAATTACCGAATCATTAAAGTAAATCTCATCCATTATTTGTGTGGATAAATTACTCCGGCTACTTTTAGAAGCAATTAATTCATAATTCCAGCGTAATTAATGTAAAAAGGGAAGGCCACAGAGGAAAGGCATGACCCACGGAGGTGGGCGGCACGGAGGCTCAGCGGTAGAGTTGCTGCCTCACAGCGCCAGAGACCCGGGTCTAATCCCGACTACGGGTGCCGTCTGTACCAGGTTTGTGCCTTCTCCCCGTGACCGAAGTGGGTTTTCTCCGGGTGCTCCGGTTTCCTCCCACGCTCCAAAGACGTACAGGGTTGTAGGTTAATTAGCTTTGGTAAAATTGTAAACTGCCCCGAGTGCGTCATCAGCTCATAAGGCCATACGTGGGGTGGGAGATTGCGACCTTCACGTGGTCCGTCCTGTTTCGACTAATGCAATCAACCTGACGTGCACGAACAAGATCAAATTGAACAAGTTGACCTATAACATTAGGCTGTGCATGCTATATGCAAGAAGAAGATGAGGTCATAAGTGATAGGAGTAGAATTAGGCCATTCGGCCCATCAGGTATACCCCGCCTATTTAACCGTGGCTGATCTATCTCTCCCTCCTAACCCCATTCTCCCACCTTCTCCCCATAACCTCTGACACCCGTACTAATCGAAAATCGATCTTTCTCTCTGCCTTAAAAATATCCACTGACTTGACCTCCACAGCCTTCTGTGGCAAAGAATTCCACAGCTTCACCGTGTGCAGGAAAGTGCTAGTGTGCGGGGATCGCTGGTCAGCGCGGGCTCGGTGGGCCGAAGGGCCTGCTTCTGCGCTCGATCAATAACGTGGAAAAAAATCTCCCCATCGCTTGCATTTGCTAACCCGATGTTCTGTTGGTGACGTCAGGAACACACCACTACCTTTCCAGGAAAATTGGAGCCTTTCTCTTCAAACTGAAAGATCAGTTTCTACTGCACTCTACAGAGAAAGGGCGTCCAACATGGAACATCAATAAATGTCATCAGGAGCTTCAACATAATAGCTCAGACAGCAACAGACGTATATGTTTATCGGCACCTCCCGCTGCCTCGGCAAGGCCACCAGCATCATCAAGGACCAGTCTCACCCCAGTCACCCCATCAGGCCAGAGGTACAGATGTGTGAAAAACCTCGCCTCCAGCTTCAGATTCGCACCAGCTTCTCGCTTTCGCCCCGACAATGGCCTGTTTCTTTTATCATTTTGTTACTTTTTTGCTTTCATCTCTCTCCATCACCTCTCACATGTGATTATAAAGAACCCATTGAGCCACCGACATAAGGCTTCTATCAAAAATTTTGCAAACAACTCAACCCAAAATGTCATCTATCCATATTCTCCAGAGATGCTGCCTGACCCGCTGAGTTACTCCAGCACTTTTTCAATGTAAAAAAAAATCTTCAGTGTTGTGTTTTGAAGCATGTTATGTATTGTTGTGGAGAATTCAGATTGAACATTAGATTGTGTTCTCATCTTGCATTCCTCAACGCTCTTCCTTCCAGTAAGGGTGGAGCCGTGAGAGGCAGCCTCGCCAACAGCCTGTCTTGTCCCTTTCTCCTTTGTTGTTTTATTTGTATGTTTTGGTCTATCTTTAGTTTTTGTGTTATGTGGGGGTTGGGGGAAACTGTTTCCGTGTCGTATCTCCGTCCGCGATGCGGCCTAACGTGGTGGAGCAGACGGCGCTCTTTGTCAGGGATCGACTCTGGGAGCTCCAACTGCAGGAGCTTCAACCGCTCCGATCGCGGGAGCCTCAATCGCCCCGATGCGAGGGCTTCCATCGCCGACTGCGGGTGTTTCGATCGCCCCGACCGCAGGAGAAAAGGGGGAAGAAGGTACAAGTTATTCGCCTTCCATCACAGTGAGGAACGTGAGGTCGCCGAAAACCAAGATGGACGTGCTGCCTGCGCTGGTGGGGACTCGGAGGGAGTGCGGTGTTTGCGGGGACGTCTGGTGCGAGTGTGGGCGGCTTTCTGACTGTTCGGGCGGGCAGGGACTGCAGGGAGAGTGACAGCGGTCAGTACAACTCCGGTCACATCACGGTGAAGGAACGTGTGTGTCCAATTATTTGGACTTTATCTGTTTTATTTATTCATGTGTGTGTATATATTTATACAATGGTATATGGACACACTGATCTGTTCTGTATTCATGCCGTCTATATTCCATTGTGCTGAAGCAGAGCAGGAATGTGCCCTGAGGATTCTCACACGCCACTGTGGTGGCTGTTTATGTTTAATCACCATGTAGTTTTGTATGGTAAAATCTAATTTAACCGTAATTCAGGGGACGCGCGACAATAAAGGACTATATGGAAGGGCGGCACGGTGGCGCAGCGGTAGAGTTCCTGCCTTTCATCGTCAGAGACCCAGGTTCCATCCTGACTACGGGTGCTGTCTGTACGGAGTTTGTACATTCGCCATGTGACCGAGTGTTTTCTCTCCGAGATTTTCGATTTCCTTCCACACGCCAAAGACGCGCAGGTTTGTAGGTTAATCCGCTTGGTGTAAATGTAGAACTTGTCCCTCGTGTGTGTAGGGTAGTGTTAGTGTGTGGGGATCGCTGGTCAGCGCGGACCCGGTGGGCCGAAGGGCCTGTTTCGGCGCTGTATCTCCAAACTAAACTAAACTAAATCCGAGGTTTACTCCGAGTTTCTGGCTTTTCCAGATTAGTACGGGTTCACGATTAGTGCGGCGGTCACAGGTTATCGGGAGAAGGCAGGAGAATGGGGTTAGGAGGGAGAAATAGATCAGCCATGATTGAATGGTAGAGTAGGCTTGATGGGCCGAATGGCCCAATTCTGCTACTATCACTTATAATATTTCCTAAAAACATTGTACAATTTATCATCAGTGGGGATCAAATTCCACGCTGAGCTTCCTTTGTAGTTTCTTGTTGTCATTACCTGTACATAACATTTGACAAAAGAAACACTAAATCAATCAAACTCTAACATTGGCAATACTGAAATAAGTTCTAAAGAAACAATCACTCATTTCCTCTGCGGCTGCCGACTCAGCAATAAAATGTTTATTGCTTTTTCCGCATTCATTGCAAACGGTCGCCTTTCTCTCCTCACGGGTCTCTTTTCACCCTATTACTTATGGACAATAGACGATAGACAATAGGTGCAGGAGGAGGCCATTCGGCCCTTCGAGCCTGCACCGCCATTCAATGTGATCATGGCTGATCATCCCCAATCAGTAACCCAGGTGCTGATCATCCAGAATCAGTACCTGCCTTCTCCCCATATCCCTCGACTCCACTATCTTTAAACCCCTGTCCCACGGTGCGAGTTCATCCCAAGAGCTCTCCCGAGTTTAAAAAAAATCAAACTCGTGGTAAGCACGGAGAATGAACGTAGCGGGTACGTCGGAGCTCGGGGACGTCTCTTAGCGGCAGGTAAGCACGGGAAGACTCGTGAAGATTTTTCAACCTGTTGAAAAAGGGCCTCGAGAACCACGAGTACCGACGAGTGGCCATTACCTTAAATCTCCGAGTTAGAATTAGGGCAAACTCGGGAGAACACTTGGAATGAACTCATACCGTGGGACAGGGCTATTAAGTGCTCTATCTAACTCTTTCTTGAAAGCATCCAGAGAATTGGCCTTCACTGCCTTCTGAGGCAGAGAATTCCACAGATTCACAACTCTCTGGGTGGAAAAGTTTTTCCACATCTCCGTTCTTTGAGCAGACAACTGTTCAGTAGCCCCTCATCCACTTGCGACTGTCAAAGTGGGCAGGCAATACAGCTCACCTTCAGTTCAATTTACTGTCACGTGTACCGAGGTACAGTGAAAAGATTTTGTTGCGTGCTAACCAGTCAGCGGAAAGACAATGCACGATTGCAATTGAGTCATTTACAGTGTATTTTACTTGGGCTACTTACAACGCAGTGGTATGAACATTGATTCCTCTAACTACAAGTAACCCCGGCATTCCCTCTCTCTCGCCATCCCTCCCCCACCCAAGTCGCACCAGGTTCTCGTTCTCACCCAGCAAACAGCTAACAATGACCAGTTCCCTTTATCTTTGTTACTTTTTTGCATATCTTTCATTCATTTATTCTATGTCACTATATCATCGTTTATACCTCTCGCTTCCCTTTCCCGTGACTCCCGGTCTGAAGAAGGGTCTCGTCCAGAAACGTCACCCATTCCTTCACTCCAGAGATGCTGCCTGTCCCGCTGAGTCACTCCAGCATTGTGTGTTTTTCTACAATGTACACATACTGTACATAGTAAAAGTGTGTGTGTGCGCGTGTACGTGCGTGTGCGTGCGTGCGTGTGTGTGCGTGTGTGTGTGTGCGTGCGTGTGCGTGCGTGCGTGCGTGTGTGTGTGTGTGTGTGTGTGTGTGTGTGTGTGTGTGTGTGTGTGTGTGTGTGTGTGTGTGTGTGTGTACGTGTGCGCGCGACATCGGTTGATGGCCCTCATGTACCTTCATTTTAATGTACTACATAAACACCAAAGACGGCACGGTGGCGCAGCGGTAGAGTTGCTGCCTCACAGCGCCAGAGACCCGGGTTCGATCCCGACTACGGGTGCTGTCTGTACGGAGTTTGTATGTTCTCCCCGTGAGCGTGTGGGTTTTCAGCCGGTTTCCTCCCACACTGCAAAGACGTGCAGGTTTGTAGGCAAATTGGCTTTGTTAAAAATTGCAAGTCTTCCTTCGTGGGAGGTGTGAGCTTGCCAGCAGAGTAATTTCAATGAAGGAGCTACTGAGAATCTTTTATGCAACAGCGATCAACAACTTGAGAAAAAATAATTGTCATTAAAAAAAATATTCAGCGTCTCAAAATCCATGGAGTCATACGGCATGGAAACAGGCCCTTTCGCCCAACTTACCCAGCTGCCAACATGTCCCATTTCCACTAGTCCCCCTGCCCACTTTGGCCCATATCCCATTGTGGTTCAATGCTACAATGCTGTACAACTATATTCTGATCTACAGTACCAGCGTGCAGGGATCACCAGTCGGCACGGACTCGGTGGGCCGAGGGGCCTGCTTCTGTGTTGTATCTCTAAACTAAACTAAACTAAGCCCAATATTAGTTAAAATACCCTTCTTAACACTAGCCCCGCACAGAACTGGTTCATTATAACACCGGTTCAAGTTTAGTTTCAAGAGAGGTTATTGTCATGTGTCCCAGATAGGACAATGACATTCTTGCTCTGCTTCAGCACAACGGAATATAGTAGGCATGACTACAGAACAGATCAGTGTGTCCATATACCATTGTATAAATATATACACACATCAATAAATAAAACAGATAAAGTGCAAATAAACAGATTAATGTTCAGAGTTTTGTTTGAGTTGAGTTTAATAGCATGATGGCTGTGGAGAAGAACTGTTTCTGAACCTGGACGTTGCAGTCTTCAGGCTCCTGTACCTTCTGCCTGAAGGTAGCGGGGAGATGAGTGTGTGGCCAGGATGATGTGGGTCCTTGATGATGCTGCCAGCCTTTTTGAGGCAGCGGCTGCGATGGAATGGTTTAGAGGGAAACGGGCCAAATGCAGGCAAATGGGACAAGCCCAGGATGGCAACTTGGTCAGTATGCACAAGATGGGCCAAAGGGCCTGATTCCATTGTGTGGCAGTCTCTGACTCTATCACACTTGGACCTGTGGTCCGAACACTGGCTGCAACATGTTCACGCTGCCTATTCACCTCATATTTTATACACCACTACAAGGTCAACCCTCAGGCCTCCTGCACTCCAAAGGCCTGCAAGGCCAACCTCTCCTTTCAGCTCAGACCCTCGGGCCCTGTGAAGAAACCGGAGCACCCGGAGGAATCCCACAATCCCGAGGGCTCACAGGGCGGACGTGCAGACTCCACACAGACAGCACCCGAGGTCTGGATCGAACTGGGGTCTGTGGGCAGCGGCTCTACCAGCCGCGCCACTGTGCCACCAATTAGTATCATATCACCATGTTCACTCCATTAATTATTACACCAGAATATTTTATTTTTCATTCAAAGTATAATCCTTTCCTTGCATTGTGGAAATGTGCGTAACTGAATTTGAGAATTTGTTTCATTGAGATATGAGTCTGTCTGCAGTTTGTGAATCATAATATGACTTCAATATGCACTGGGGAATCCCAATTGCTTTGATTTTTAAATTGAAAGCACATTGCAACTTATAGATTCCTTGCGCTAAGTTAATAGGGATGTCACAGTCTGATCCCCTCCGGCACTGTTAAGTAGATGGGAGGTGTGAGATTGCTAGCTGAGGAATTTCAATTAAGGTGCTACTGAGAATCTTTTATGTAACAACAATCAACAACTTCTTAGAAAATTATTGTCATAAAGAAAATATTCAGCGTCTTCAAAACGTATTAAATTCTTAAGGGATTGGACAGGCTAGATACAGGAGAAATGTTTCCCATGTTGGGGGAGTCCAGAACCAGGGGTCACAGTTTAAGAATAAAGGGTAGGCCATTTAGGACTGAGATGAGGAAAAACCTTTCACCCAGAGAGTTGTGAATCTGTGGAATTCTCTGCCACAGAAGGCAGTGGAGGCCAATTCACTGGATGTATTCAAGAGACAGTTAGATTTAGCTCTTGGGGCTAACGGAATCAAGGGATATGGGGAGAAAGCAGGAACGGGGATATTGATTTTGGATGATCAGCCATGATCATATTGAATGGCGGTGCTGGCTCGAAGGGCTGAATGGCCTACTCCGGCACCAATTTTCTATGTTTCTATGTCTCCGAAGTCATAGAATCATACAGCATAGAAATAGGCCCTTCGGCCCAACTTGCCCATGCTGACCAACATGCCCCATCTACACTAGTCCCACCTGCCCACATTTGGACAATATCCCATTGTGGTTCAATGCTGTAAAACTATGTTCTGCACTCTGGTATTTTTCTCTATGCTCCACCTATTGGACTTTTATTTTGGAGACACAGCATGGAAAGTGGCCCTTCTGCCCATTGAGTCCGCACCAACCATCGCTCACCCGTACACTAGTTCCACATTACCGCACTTACGCATCTTACATACTAGGAACAATTTGCAGTTTTCAGGCTCCTGTATCTTCTTCCCGGTGGCAATGGTGACATGTGTGTGTGGCCAGGATGGTGTGGGTCCTTGATGATGCTGGCTGCCTTTTTGAGGCAATGACTTCGATAGATCCCTTCGATAGAAGGAATGGGTGACATTTTGGGTTGAGTCTGAAGAAGGGTCTTGAGGGAGTACAGAGAAGGTTCACCAGACTGATTCCTGGGATGGCACGACTTCCATATGAAGAAAGACTGGATAGACTTGGCTTGTACTCGCTGGAATTTAGAAGATTGAGGGGTGATCTCATAGAGACTTACAAAATTCTTAAGGGGTTGGACGGGCTAGATGCAGGAAGATTGTTCCCGATGTTGGGGAAGTCCAGGACAAGGGGTCACAGTGTAAGGATAAGGGGGAAGTCATTTAGGACCGAGATGAGAAAATCGTTTTTCACACAGAGAGTGGTGAATCTGTGGAATTCTCTGCCACAGAAGGTAGTTGAGGCCAGTTCGTTGGCCATATTTAAGAAGGAGTTGGATGTGGCCCTTGTGGCTGAAGGGATCAGGGGGTATGGAGAGAAGGCAGGTACAGGATACTGAGTTGGATGATCAGCCATGATCATATTGAATGGCGGTGCAGGCTCGAAGGGCCGAATGGCCTGCTCCTGCACCTAATTTCTATGTTTCTATGTGACCTGAAACGTCACCCATTCCTTCTCTCCAGAGATGCTGCCTGTGCCGCTGAGTTACTCCGGCATGTTGTTTCTACCTTCAGCAATTATTCTGGAGTCATTGTAGCTGGACAACGGAGCAGTGGCTATTTAGACTGTCCCTAATCTATTCTCACTGCAACCTCAAACTATGCTGGAAGGAGAGAATCACGACATTTTCACTGAATGAATGAATAAATGGAATGGATGTACCTTGTTTTTTCCCCCCACTGCGGACATTGGACTTTGCCTCTGTACCCGGTGTGCTACAAAGCTGAGAACTCTATTCTGCAGGGTTACACAAAAAGCTGGAGAAACTCAGCGGGTGCAGCAGCATCTAAGGAGCGAAGGAGATAGGCGACGTTTCGGGTCGAGACCCTTCTGAAGAAGGAACCTGAACGTCACCCATCCAGAGTTGAGTTGCTCCAGATCTTTGTGTCTAACTTTGGTTTAAACCAGTGTCTGCAGTTCCTTCCTGCACATTATTGCCTGATCTGATTGGAAAGTGAGAAAAACAAAGTTTGTCGAAGACAGACACAAAATGCTGGCGTAACTCAGCGGGTCAGGCAGCATCTCTGGAGAGAAGGAATGGTGACGTTTCGGGTCGGGACTGAAGAAGGGTCTCGCCCTGAAAAGTCACCCATTCCTTCTTTCCAGAGATGCTGCCTGCCCCGAATTTTGCACGTTGCTTTTTTTAAAAACAGGATTAGATTCTGGAATGGCAAACTTCCTCGCTTCTCCCACAAACAGGCTGTTATTTGTAATTCACCGCAGGCGGCTGCACTATCTGGGGAACGTAGAGAGCAGAGCAGAGGTTGAAGAAATTAGAAGCACATCCGAATCTAGGGCACGGAATTCACATATGGGGAGGTGTGAATATTCCCCCGCGCCTCATCCTCCACCGATCCCTGCAGTCGGTAGCAGAGCAGAACTGCAGTTTCCTAGTGACAACTTCCTGACTGGTTGGTGGGTGGGTGGGTGCGTGGTGTGTAGGTTGGTTGGGAGATAGATAGACAGACAGCCACACACAGACAGAGACAGACAGCTATAGAGGGAGATACAGAGAGAGAGACAGGGAGACAGAGAGGAGACAGAGAGACAGAGAGACAGAGAGAGAGACAGATAGACACAGAGAGAGAGTGAGAGATACAGAGAGACACAGAGAGAGACAGAGAGAGACAGACAGAGAGAGAGACAGACAGAGAGACCGAGAGACAGAGAGAGAGAGAGAGAGAGACAGAGACAGAGAGAGAGAGAGAGACAGAGAGAGAGAGAGACGGAGAGAGAGAGACGGAGAGAGAGAGAGACAGAGAGACCGAGAGACAGAGAGTGAGAGATACCGAGATACAGATTTCTGTATCAGGTACCACAGATTTCCTGCAGACACCACAATAATCAAAGTCATACTGGAACTGGGAAAATCAATTCTGGAGCCCACTAAATCCTTGCGCCCAATATTGTCTCTTTCCGATTGACCACAAAATCCATACCATTACTCCTTGGGAAGTATAATAAAGACCACATGAACGGGTTGATTAAAAAAGAGCAAGGAACATACAGTTGATTCTACGTTCAAAGTGAATTCCAATTGCTTCAAGGCTCATAACATTATTGTTGTAACTGAAAGCCTCTTCCAGCATCAGTCTCATGTATCGCGCAGGAATAACATACAAACCTGATCTAACGCTGGGCAAAATCCTGTCCCCAATTTATGGTGCAGTGTGTAGCTGAGGCTCATTAATCTTTACACATCACAAACAGTTCCAAGATTACCCCGGCAGCTTTAGAGTGTGTGGAAGCCTTTTATAATTAAGATTGAAAGACTTATTTTTCGAGCAGATAGATAGAAGGCAGGATGCCAAGTATTTCTTTTTGTGGTGTCTTCCGAAGCTATATTGCAACCAGATGTAAATGCTGCTTATCGCATTGTGTTCATAATTATATCGTGAAATAATTGGGGTTTTTTCACATATGTCAGTGAAATCTTTCGGCCAAGTCTACCAGGTCTTCTTTCTGCCAAGTCTTCTAGGATGTGGTAAGCTCTGTCAACTTCCTGGCTGGTCAATTAAGATGAAGGAATAAGGGTAATTGTGGCTGTAAGGCTTCCCCTTTCCCACCAGGTTGAGAGTCTGGTTTTCCTGCACTAGGATGTGTAAGGATATTTCAGAGGAACAGTCTCGACCCGAAACCAAACCCAATCCTTCTCTCCAGAGATGCTGCCATGTCCCCGGTGAGTTACTCCAGCATTTGGTGTCTATTTTATTCAGGTGTAAAACCAGCATCTGCAGTTCCTTTTAGATTCAGCAGGAAAACAGGCCCTTCTGAGTCTGCACTGTCATCCTTCTTACATTTAAAATTAAATATCTGTCTTTAGAGAGAGACAGCACGGAAACAGGCCCTTCGTGTCACATCCTGGTCGCAGATGTGAGGTAATAATGATATCCACACATTATTAAGAGGTTACATTCGTTGTTCTCTGTGTTTATTAATCACACAGTCACAACTTCAATAGACAGTAGACAATGGGTGCAGGAGTAGACCATTTGGCCCTTCGAGCCAGCACCGCCATTTAATGTGATCATGGCTGATCATTCCCAATCAGTACCCCGTTCCTGCCTTCTCCCCATATCCCCTGACTCTGCTATTTTTAAGAGCCCTATCTAGCTCTCTCTTGAAAGCATCCAGAGATCCTGCCTCCACTGCCCACTGAGGCAGAGAATTCCACAGACTCACCACTCCCTGTGAGAAAAAGTGTTTCCTTGTCTCCATTGGCTTACTCCATATTCTTAAACTGTGGCCCCTGGTTCTGGACTCCCCCAACATCGGGAACATGTTTCCTGCCTCTAGTGTGTCCAAGCCCTTAACAATCTTATATGTTTCAGTGAGATATCCTCTCATCCTTCTAAACTCCAGAGTGTACAAGCCCAGCCGCTCCATTCTCTCAGCATATGACAGTCCCGCCATCCCGGGAATTAACCTTGTAAACCTACGCTGCACTCCCTCAATAGCAAGAATGTCCTTCCTCAAATTAGGAGACCAAAACTGCACACAATACTCCAGGTGTGGTCTCACTAGGGCCCTGTACAACTGCAAGCTTCCATCTGGGCTCACACAGCCCCAGCCCATCTGATCTCCAGGTCATCTGATGCAGAGGTCATCATATTTACATATCGTCATCATGTCTCATCGTCATGACATTCCTCCTTTACCAGACTCAAACTTTAAATTAACATGTAATCTTTCTAATATACTTCCCAATTAAATTCTTACAAGGCATATTTGTGTTTTAATTTGTGTTCCAATAACTTACAAACCGGATGCATACAACTACAAAACAAATGCAACTTTTTACACTCTCGTTCCCTTAATAACCTCCTTGCTCATAATAAATATTATAATAAGCAGCATCATAATAACAGTATATCATACTCTATAACACAAAATCGTCTTATCGCTTGGGAATTCTCCTTTCACGTTTTGGCCTAGAAGCATCATATAACCATATAACCATATAACAATTACAGCACGGAAACAGGCCCTCTCGGCCCTTCCAGTCCGTGCCGACCATTTGTTTTCCCCTATCAGAGCCTGTTGAATCTGTCAAAGTGTAGTCACCCAGACACCTTCTCTGCTCACCACCTGCATTGCAGCATGCAGCCTCTGGAACTTTGCTCGCCACCTCGGAAATGTCGTCTGGCCCCTCTGGATCCGTAGCTCTTGGTGAATTTTGGGCGACCTCATTTTGAGAGTCCCTGGACATGTACTATTTGATGCTCGATACATTTCTCTTGCAGACAACACCTTCTGGAGACTTGACTGTCACCATGCTACCACTCCTCGATACCACATTGCATGGTTGGCAATGGTAAGGAGCGTCTGTCTTACCGCCATCATCTCGCCTCACACGCACATCATCCCCAGGCTTTATGTCAGAGTGCCTGGCTCCTCGTTTCCAGTCAGCATGCCATTTTGCCGCACCTTTCTTTTTGGCATCACAATCTCCCAGCTCCTGGTCTTCCGTGATCTCTCGCACCTCTGGTATTTTAGTGCAAATATTCCTTCCAAACAAAGCTTCTGCTGGACTTTTCCCTGTCATTGAGTGAGTGATGGCCCGGTATACAGCCACGTATGCTAACAGTGCCTCCTTCCAGTTTTTCCCTTTGGCATGGGCGACGCGTATCCTCTTCTCTATTGACTGGTTTTGTCTCTCTACTGCTCCGTCAGCTTGTGGCCTGTTCGGAGTCTCCTTATAATGATGGTTACCTGTGATTCTCATGTATTCAGCAAATGTCTCAGAAACAAACTGTGGTCCATTGTCAGAATACAATGTAACAGGCAACCCGTGCCTGGCGCAGATCTCTGCTAATGCCTGTACGGTTTTATCTGCTGTAGTTGACTTCATCACTGCATACTCATAGTACCTACTATAGTAGTCTACCACTACCATAATTGATTCACCTGTTGGAAGTGGTCCAAGAAAGTCAACAGCTGTGTCAACCCATGGTCCTGTTGGCAACTTTGTACTTCTAGTGGGTTCTGGTGGGTTGCTCCAGCTTGTGATGTGGCATCCGTGGCAGGTCTTGACAAATTGGTCAGCATCTTTCTCACCACCTGGCCGCCACACTTTGCTCCGCAAATTCTGTTTAGTACCGACAATGCCTAAATATCCTTCATGAGCTAACCTTGCCCGTGGTCTCTGCGGGATCACCAATCTGCTAGCTCTCAGCACACGCTGACCAATTACACAAAGGTCATCTTTGATGGGATCATATCCTTTGTACGGACATTGATCCCATTGCCCACTGTGTATCTGCTCTCAACTTTCTCATGATGGCTCTCATTCAATGCAAACTGGTAAAATTCCTTTTAACAGCATGCTCACCAGCTTCATCACTGTCTTCATCACTTCCGACATCACCTCCTACCTGACGGACGTGACCCTTCTTTTTCTGCCAAGGTCTGCTTTTCTTTTCACTGGACTTCCCTTTCTTGATGTAATCACTTGTCTTGTCCCTGGTCTTACTTTTACATTTCTTTGCAAAATGATCTTTGACTCCACATTTTGTACAACGTTCTACCGTTTGCTGGACAACATGCATCTTTCCCTACACGACCCTCGTTGCCACACCTGTAACACTCGATCTCACGCTCAGGCTTACTTGTTGATCTACCGTTGGACAGCCGGTTAACTTGCCCAGTCTTGGAATCTTGCAATTCCATGCCGTGAAATTGTCCCTCAACAGCTCCCAGTGCTGCTGCAATCGACAACGCACCATTAAGGTTTAACTCACCGCCTTTTTCTCGCAGCCTTCTCCTGAGCTTGTCTGGCCTGCAATGCTGGACGACCTGATCCAATATCTGGTTCTCCACATCAGCAGCTACATATTTGCATCCCTACAGACACCTGTCTGAGTCTCGTCACAAATTGAGCAACAGTCCTCGCCCTCTTCCTGCATTTGTTATACGGAATAAATGGCGTTGAAATGTAGCGTTTGGCACCACCACGTAATGACTGTTTAAAGCATCAGCGGCTTTCTTATAGTCCTCCTTCATTCCGGTGTCCGGGAGTGTTTTAAACGTTTCTCGAACTGCTGGCCCCGCGGTGAAAAGAGACAACGCTCTCCGCTGCACCATCTGCCCGGGCGTAGTCTCATCGAGAAAGAGGCCGCCACTGTTGGCGTAAGCTTCGAATTCCTCCAGCCAAGTATTCCACTTCACGCCGACGGGACTCACATCACCCGTCGGATCGAAGTGTGCAGCTCCACGTAGTACTAGGAAATCAGCTCCAGCGACCGCCATTTTAAAAGTCTTTTACCAGCTCGAAGTCACGGATTCAGAATCCAAAATATCCAAAATATCCAAAATAACCAAATATCCGAAATATCCTCATCGCCAGTGTCACATCCTGGCCGCAGATGTGAAGTAATAATGATATCCACACATTATTAAGAGGTTGTTCTCGTGTTTATTAACTCACACAGTCACAGCTTCCATCAGCCCCCCCCCCCCCCCCCCCGATCTGATCTCCAGCTCATCTGATACAGAGGTCATCTTATTTACAGATCGTCATCATGACCCATCGCCACGACACTTCGGCCCACCGAGTCCGGGCCGACCAGCGATCACCCCGAACACCGGCACTACCCTACACACAGGCTGCAATTTTACAACTTACCAAAGCCAATTCACCGACAGATTGTCTTTGTATGTCCTTGGAGTGCAGGAGAGAAGCAGAGGGCCCGGGGAAAACCGGCGCAGTAACAACGAGAGCGTCCAAACTCCGCACACCAAGCACCCGCTCTCAGGATTGAAGTGTGATCTTACAGAGGTGTATAAAATCATGAGAGGAATAGACAGGGTGAATGCACAGAGTCTTTTGCCCAGAGTAGAGGAATCGAGATCCAGAGGACATCGGTCTTCTAAAGTAAGGGGAGGAAAAGATTTAATAGGAATTTGAGAGGTAGGTTTTTTACCCAAAGGGTGGCGGGTGTATGGAACGAGTTGCTGGAGGAGGTGGTTAAGGCAGGGACTATCGCAACATTTAAGAAACATTTAGACTGGGGCATGGGTAGGATAGGTTGAGAGGGTTATGGGCCTAACACAGGCTGGTGGGACTCATGATGGAGCATGTTGGTTGGTGGGGGCAAGTTGGGCCAAAGGACCTGTTTGCACGCTATGACTCTAAGATGCAGTGCCGTAAGCAGGCAGTTTTAGAGATTGATTGGGCCAGGGATGGAAGCTCAGAACTGATACTGAGGTTGCAAAACAGCTCGCTTCATCTTGAGGCCGGGCAGGGAACAGAACTGGATGAGAGAAAGACCTATGACAATAGACAGTAGGTGCAGGAGTAGGCCATTTGGCCCTTTGAGCCAACACCGCCATTCAATGTGATCATGGCTGATCATCCCCAATCAGTACCCCGTCCCTGCCTTCTCCCCATATCCCCTGACTCCGCTATCTTTAAGAGCCCTATCTAGCTCTCTCTTGAAAGCATCCAGAGAACCGGCCTCCACCGCCCTCTGAGGCAGAGAATTCCACAGACTCACCACTCTCTGTGAGAAAAAGTGTTTCCTCGTCTCCGTTCTAAATGGCTTACCCCTTATTCTTAAATGGAACCTGTAATGAAGATCTTCAAAGGGCTCTCTCCACATTTGATCATCAGACTGATCAGATTAGCGCGCATCCTCCGGCTCCCCCAGTGGCCCGTCCACAACCGCCGACACTCTCAACGGCCGCCAACCACGACGATCGCCACGCCGACCTCTTCACATCCTCAACCTCCTCCTCACAGTCTAATGGCATTAAAGGAGTCAGACAGGATCTGTTCCGACTGGAAGGAGAATTGATGCAGCGGTAGAGTTGCTGCCTCACAGCGCCAGAGGCCCGGGTTCCATCCTGACTACGGGTGCTGTCAGTACGGGGGTTGTCAAGAGCTCCGTGGGTCTTCTCCGGGTGCTCTGGTTTCCTTCCACATTCCACAGAGGTACAGGTTTGCGGGTTAATTGGCTTTGGTAAAGATTGTTAATTGTCCCTAGTGTGTGCAGGATAGTACTGGTGTACCAGATGATCGCTGGTCCCAGCAGGCTCGGTGGGCCGAAGGGCCTGTTTCCACGCTGTATCTCTCTGCAGTCTAAAGTCTAAAAGGCTAGCAATAGTCATTTAGCCGTCACAGAACGTGCCGTGGTCGAGAGATCAGCACCTCTCTCTGGTCCACGGGGTGGAACCATTATTATTTTCCAGTTATCCACTAGATGGCAGTGATATCAATAGATTCACAGCACAGGGTAACACACAGGGTCCCAGCTACCGCAGTCCACGGGGACTAGAGGTCTTCCGTCAACGCTGGTGGCCGCGGGGGATCGAGTGCTTTGTAGATAAAGATGCCATTACTGTATTATAATGATTGCCTGATGCGCTGTGACTATTGAACGCTTTCGTACCTGCTGCTGGTACACTGCAATATGCAATTATTGAATAAAGTCCTTGAAAGGGGGCAAAGAAAAAGGCCCCAAACCACCTGGCGTGATCAGAAAGCAAATGTCAACGGCTTTAGTTTAGTTTAGAGACACGGCACGGATACAGGCCCTTCGGCCCGCCGTGTCCGTGCCGACCAGCGATCCCCGCACACTAGTTCTCTCCGACACACACTGGGGACAACTTACAGACGCCAATTAACCCTCCCTCCAATTCCTTGCATCTGCCCATTTCTTTAGACTTTACTTTAGAGATACAGGGCGCAAACAGGCCCTTCGGCCCACCGAGACCGCGCCGATCACCGGTCACCCCGTACGCTAAAACTATCGTACACACACTGGGGACAACTTACAATTTTACCAAAGCCCATTAACCTACAAACCTGCACGTCTTTGGAGTGTGGGAGGAAGGCGGCGAAAAGCCACTCCTTGCGGGCAGTACCCGTTGTCAGGATTGAACCCGGGTCTCTGGCACTGTTAAGGGCCTGTCCCACTTTCACGAGGTAATTCACAAATTCTCCCAGAGTTTTCCCCTTGATTCAAACTCGCAGAATGTTCGTAATGAGTCCGAGGGAGGCCGCAGGAGTTTGTGAACATAGTCGTGCAAGGCCGTAGGAGTTCATAGATTACCACGATCTTGATTTTTTTTTTTTTAGGTCCTTTGAACTCGGCAGAGGTTTTGAATTAAGTCGTGAAAGTGGGACAGGTCCTTAAGGCAGCAACGCTACCCACTGCACCACAGTGCCACCAGGTTCATCCCCCTGGAGAAACAGACTCAAGGGCCTGCCCCAACTATTTTATCTCGCATTTACTGGTTACAAGGAGAATTTACCAGCCGAGTTAGTTGACTTTTTTGTGAAAACCGGCCAGATTGTTCAATGTCCTGTGAAATGTGAAAGTGCATTTGGGGACGGCTCTCACAAGGCAGAAGTTTTACAAAGGGATTTATTGACATTTTGTTACCGAGGGAACGTTGCTTTCATCCTGACGACCTTCCTCTTTTGTCTCTTGTTTTCCATTTCTGTCACGGATGTACATTTATATTCTAATATTGAATGAATTTGTCAAATCAACTGGATGCAGCAAAGGGCAGGCTGGAGCTAGGGTTTTATGATGTGGAGGTATGAAGGCAATATCAATTGTAATTATGAGCAGCACAGCCAGAAATAGAATTGGAATGAACTCTAAAGACGGCAGAATATTAAATTATTATGTGGAACAGCAAGGTAAGCAGCATTTTCATGGAGGCTCCACAGAAATGATTGCTTACCCAAGCAGGCCATTCAGCCTGCCGCTGATAGCTTCTATTTTCTTGTGAGTGTGAGACATTGACTGGGAATATTGTACATGTCAACAGCAAATGTGACAGGTTTGGAGGACATCGCCACAAGAGTAACTTTGAGTAATTTACGGGCGACATTTGGACATTTGAAGTGGCCTCGCTGATACGATGCTAAAGAATTCACGCTGCTGCTCGCATAAAACCTAGCCACATCCAGTGAAGTGGCATGTAGGCCTTTATAACAAGAGGAGTCGAGTATAGAGCAAAGAGGTCCTTCTGCAGCTGTACAGAGCCCTAGTGAGACCACACCTGGAGTATTGTGTGTCGTTTTGGTCACCTAATTTGAGGAAGGACATTCTTGCTATTGAGGGAGTGCAGCGTAGGTTTACAAGGTTAATTCCCAGGATGGCGGGACGGTCATATGCTGAGAGAATGGAGCGGCTGGGCTTGTATACTCTGGAGTTTAGAAGGATGAGTAGGCTGGGTATCTTATTGAAACATATAAGATTGTTAAGGGATTGGACACGCTAGAGGCATGAAACATGTTCCCGATGTTGGGGGAGTCCAGAACCAGGGGCCACAGTTTAAGAATAAGGGGTAAGCCATTTAGTACAGAGGCGAGGAAACACTTTTTCTCACAGAGAGTTGTGAGTCTGTGGAATTCTCTGCCTCAGAGGGCGGTGGAGGCCGGTTCTCTGGATGCTTTCAAGAGAGAGCTAGATAGGGGCTCTTAAAGATAGCCGAGTCAGGGGATATGGGGAGAAGGCAGGAACGGGGTAGTGATTGGGGATGATCAGCCATAATCACATTGAATGGCGGTGCTGGCTCGAAGGGCCAAATGGCCTACTCCTGCACCTATTGTCTGTTGACTATTGCTCCTAGTATTTAAGGCCGATGCATTTTTCTGTTCATTCATTTCTGCAAATAGGGCAGCACGTTGGCCCAGCGGTAGAGTTGCTGCTTTACAGCGCCGGAGACCCGGGTTCGATCCTGACTACGGGTGCAGTCCGTACAGAGTTTGTACCTTCTCCTCCCGTGGCCTGCGTGGATTTTAGTTTAGAGACACAGCATTGGAAACAGGCCCTTTGGCCCACTGAGTCCCCGCCAACCAGCGATCCCCACGCACTAACGCTATCCTCCACACGCCACGGACAATTTACATTTACACCGAGCCAATTAACCTACAAACCTGTACGTCTTTGGAGTGTGGGAGGAAACCGAAGTTCTCGGAGAAAACCCACGCAGATCACGGGAAGAACGTACAAACTCCGTACAGACAGCACCCGCGGCCAGGATGGAACCCGGGTCTCTGGCGATGAAAGCGTTGTAATGCTCCGGGCAGGTTTATACTCTAAGTATTTTATTTATATAGCACGTTTAAATCAACTCGCGTTGAAACCAAAGTGCTTTACTTAGAAAAAAATAATTAGGTTTCCGTACATCCATAGAAACATTTAAATAAGAGAAAAATGACACAACACATTATAGAATTCAACATGAACGCCCCCCCCCCCCTACAGCAGAATCAAAAATTATCCAGTGGGGAAATGCATCAGGACTCCAAATTTTAGCAAAATCTCCCGCTCTCCCGCTTGAGATATAATTTCTCCCGCCCGGGCCGAAAGCGGGAGAGTTGGAGTCGCTGCAGAACGTTTAGGGAGTGGATGTGTAAGTGGGATGACATAGAACTAGTGTGAACGCGATCGATGGTCGGCATGGACTCGGTGGGATGAAGGGCCTGCTTCCATGCTGCATCTTTAATAAAAACTCAAGGCACGCATTGCTGTCCAGATATAAACCAGCCCTTTACTGGAATGATTGTCTATCATTCTTTACCTCCCTACATCACCGTCTATATCTCTCGTTTCCCTTTCCCCTGAGTAGTCTGAAGAAGGGTCTCGACCCGAAACGTCACCCATTCTTTCTCTCCAGAGATGCTGCCTGAGTTATTCCAGCTTTTTGCATCTATCTTGTGAATATATATCAACTGGTTTGAGCAGGATTACCTCCCGTAACAACGTACGTCCTTGTAAAGATTTCGGCAAGTACTTCTTACGTCCCTTTTACACAAACGTTTTTCTAAAGGCCAGTCTAAAGAAGGGTGTCGACCCTAAACATCACCAGCCCATGTCCGTCACAGGTACCACCTGACCCGCTGAGTTACTCCAGGCACTTTTATTCACGATTCCAGCATCTGCAGTTCCTTGTATCTCAAGCCTTTTCCTTTCTGTATTTCAACCTAACACTAGCTTCAAAAGATAGACACAAAATGCTGGAGTAACTCAGTGGGTTAGGCAGTATCTCTGGAGAAAAGGAAAGGGTGACGTTTTGGGTCGTGACCCTTCAGACCAGTGCAGCATGGTGGAGCAGCGGTAGAGTGGCTGCCTTAAGGGGCTGTCCCACTTGGGCGACCTAACCCGCGGGTTCTGGCGAGTTTGCCCTCGACTCATACTCGCAGCACGGTCGACACGAGATCGTAGGAGGTCTTTGTAACTCTCCTTCATGCTCGAGAGTGGTCGAGAAAGACCACTAGATCGCTGCGTTTTGTTCAATATGTTACAAAATGCCCGCGAGTAATAAAGGTCGCCATGGAAATCGATACTTTTTTTTACTCGTAGGTTTAGTCGTAGTAGGTCGGCATGTTAGTCGTAGGTAATCGAGTGTAGTCGTAGATAGTCTTCGTCATAGTCGAAGGGAGGTCAAAGGAACTCGTCTTCACTCTCCACTATTCGGTGTCCAATTTTCCCGAAGTTAGTCGTAGCTCGTCGAAGGAGGTCTTCAACATGTTATTTTTTCAAACTCTTCTAAACTCGCCAATTAGGTCTCCCAAGTGGGACAGCCCCTTAACAGCGCTCGCAGCGTCCGAGACCTGGGTTCGATCCCGACTACGGGCGCTGTCTGTACAGAGTTTGTACGTTCTCCCCGTGACCTGCTTGGGTTTTCTCTGAGAACTCCGGTTTCCTCCCAAACTCCAAAGACGTACAGGCTCGTAGTTTAATTGGTTTGGTATAAATATAAAATTGTTCCCAGTGTGTGTAGGATAGTGTTAATATGCAGGGATCGCTTGTCGGAGCGGACCCGGTGGGTCGAAGGGCCTGTTTTCGCGCTGCATCTCTAAACTAAACTAAACTAAACCTTCTTCAGAATACAGTTTTTATATAGGAACCAATACCCATCTTTCTTAATCCAATTGATTTTATTCCTGGGTTCTCTTTAGCTATAGGCACTCAATCAATACTGCAGTCCATTGCTATTTGACTGAGTTAACCCATTCCTTGCCTTATTTGGCTAAAACACATCAATACTACAGAATGTAGCAAGCTCTAGGATGATAAGACATGATCTTTTATTTTTTAAAGAAGGAACTGCAGATGCTGGAGAATCGAGGGTACACAAAAAGCTGGAGAAACTCAGCGGGTGCAGCAGCATCTAAGGAGCGAAGGAGATAGGCGACGTTTCGGGCCGAGATCTTTTATTTTGTTCCCTTTGCCATTCTCATTGTCACCTTTTTCTGATACCTAAAGTTACTGAAATCAGGTGAGAAAAAAAAAATGAAGGTATTAATTGCTGTTCTTCTAAGTATTCCGATTTAATTTTATGTCACAAGTTACAGGAGCAGAATTAGGCCATTCGGCCCATCAGGTGCACTCCGCCATTCAACCAAGGCTGATCTATCTTTCCCTGCCAAGCCCATCCTCCTGCCTTCTCCCCATAACCCCTCACACCCGTACTTTCATTTTTAAGGGTCATAAGGAAAATCGGAGTAGAATTAGGCCATTCAGCCCATCAAGTCTAACTCCGCCATGCAATCATGTCTGATCTATCCCTCTCCTAACCCCATTCTCCTGCCTTCTGCCCGCAACCTCTGACACACGTACTTATCAAGAATCTAGTATATATCTCTGCCTTAAAAATATCCACAGACACGGCATCTGCAGCAGATTAACCAGCCTCAGACTAAATACATTTCTGCTCATCTCCTTCCTAAAAGAACGTCCTTTAATTCATTCTGAGGCTGTGACCTCTAGTCCTAGACTCTCCCACTAGTGGAAACATCCTCTACACATCCACTCTGTCCAAGCCTTTCACTATTCTGCACGTTTCAATGAGCCCCCACCCCCATTCTTCGAAACTCCTTTGAGTTGTTGAGTTTAGTCTAATCCCATCGGTAGTTCAGTTATTCATCATCATTCAGAATGTCCACAGGCCTTGTTCATGTCTGACTACATTATGATATTTAATTCATCTTGTTGTGTATATTAATCATCTAAAGTGGAAGGTCAGGATGGGGAATTGGCACGAAGACGAGGTTATTAAATCAGGAAGCGCGTGGAACATTTAGCAAGGAGATCCTGACTTCTATTGTTGAAATAGTCAGCTTGTCAAGCAGCACTTATGAAGAGAGAAACAGGTTTGACGTTTCAAGTTTGGCTTTCAATTCAGTTCTGATTCTTGTCCATTTTTTTCCCTCACATACTATATGGCAGCTCACAAAATTCCATTTTAGTGATCATTTTAACTCCCCTTGGAATCCGGGATACTTTATCCTCAAGGACAGACACAGAAAGCTGGAGTAACTCAGTGGGACAGGCAGCATCTCTGGAGAGAAGGAATGGGTGACGTTTCGGGTCGAGACCCTTCTTCAGACTGGTTAGGGATAAGGGAAACGATAGATACAGACGATGATGTGGAGAGATAAAAAACAATGAATGAAAGATGTGCAAAAAAAGTAACGATGATAAAGGGAACAGGCCATTGTTAGCTGTTTGTTGGGTGAAAACGAGAAGCTGGTGCGACTTGGTTGGGGGAGGGATGGAGAGAGAGGGAACGCCGGGGCTACCTGAAGGGAGAGAAATCAATATTCATACCACTGGGCTGTAAACTGCCCAAGCGAAATATGAGATGCTGTTCCTCCAATTTGCGTTTAACCTCACTCTGACAATGGAGGAGACCGAGGACGGAAAGGTCTGTGTGTGAAAACATGTCTGTGCGTTACTCCAGCTTACTGTGTCTATCTTCGGTTTAAACCAGCATCTGCAGTTCCTCCCTACACTTTCTTGGCACACGTGACAAGGCACAGTGAAATTCTTTGCTTCCAAATAGACACGGTGACAAAGTACCACTGCCGGCGGCTCCTTTGTTCTTCCTCTCCCCCCAGTAAAGCGGTCCCCACCCGGCCCGACTGACCCCGCTCTACCCGCTGCGCCACCGCGTGGAGGGAATGGACAGATGATGTTTTTGCATTGCTTCTCTCTTCCGCAGACTCTCTTCGCGTTGTGCGGTATTCAGCAGTGGAGCCCTGAAGAAGGACGATACATCACTTTCAGCTACTCTGGACTGTCATGTTAACTGTATAAGTTAAGACTTCAGAAATTTCTGTCACTTTTACAGCGAAATAAAAGCAAATGGAAATGGGGTCCCATGGTACTTACGTTAATCACCGCATGCTTCACAATGAAACCATCTGACGATTTAACAGCCTCTGTAGTGACACGGTGATGATTGATATCATCATTGCTGCTTATTGCAAGTTGAATGTCAGGTACGACTGACTGTATTTCAAAGGGACATACAGAAACAGAAATAAAGACAATAGGTGCAGGAGTAGGTCGTTTGGCCCTTTGAGCCAACACCGCCATTCAATATGATCATGGCTGACCATCCAAACACAGTACCCCGTTCCTGCTTTCTCCCCATATCCCTTGAGCTCTAAGAGCTCTATCTAACTCTCTGTTGAATACATCCAGTGAATTGGCCTCCGCTGCCTTCTGTGGCAGAGAATTCCACAGATTCACAAGTCCCTAGGTGAAAAGGTTTTACCTCATCTCATTCCTAAATGGCCTACCCCTTATTCTTAAACTGTGATCCCTGGTTCTGGACTCCCCCAACATCAGGAACAATTTTCCTGCATCTAGCCTGTCCAATCCCTTAAGAATTTTATATGTTTCTATAAGATCCCCACTCATCCTTCTAAATCCCAGTGAATATGCTGAGAGAATGGAGTGGCTGGGCTTGTACACTCTGGGGTTTAGAAAGATGAGAGGGGATCTTATTGAAACATATAAGAGTATTAAGGGTTTGGACACGCTAGAGGCAGGATACATGTTCCCAGAACCAGGGCCCACAGTTTAAGAATAAGGGGTAAGCTATTTAGAATGGAGACAAGGAAACACTTCTTCACACAGAGAGTTGTGAGTGTGTAGAATTCTCTGCCTCAGAGGGCAGTGGAGGCCGGTTCTCTGGATGCTTTCAAGAGAGAGCTAGATAGGGCTCTTAAAGATAGCGGAGTCGGGGGATACGGGGAGAAGGCAGGAACGGGTACTGATTGGGGATGATCAGCCATGATCACATTGAATGGCGGTGCTGGCTCGAAGGGCCGAATGGCCTGCTCCTGCACCTATTGTCTATTGTCTAATATAAATAAACCCATGGTGATTTCTTGTGATAAATATCGTACGTTACTTTCACGTATAATTCGTCTTCACCATTCGAATATCTCTCCCCTGGTCGGTACAGAACAGAATTTGCAAAACTTCTTTAATGAAATTAAGGCGGCACGGTGGCAGGGCAGTAGAGTTGCTGCCTTACAGCGCCAGAGACCCGGGGTTCGATCCTGACTACAGGTGCTGTCTGTACGGAGTTTGTACGTTCTCACCACTGCCATCGGGAAGAAGGTACAGGAGCCTGAGAACTGTAACGTCCAGGTTCAGGAGCAGCTTCTTCCCTACAGCCTTCAGGCTATTAAACACCACAACCTCATAAGCTGTGAACTACAATAGACTATTCTTATTATTATTATTATTGCACTGTTTTTGTTATATTATTTATTATGTTTACATATCCTGTTGTGCTGCAGCAAGTAAGAATGTCATTGTTCTATCTGGGACACATGACAATAACACTCTTGACTCTCGACATGACTTGCGTGTGTTTTCTCCGGGATCTTCGATTTCCTCCAAAGACGTACAGGTTTGTGGGTGAATTGGCTTGCTATAAGTGTAAATTGTCCCCAGTGTGTGCAGGATAGTGTTATTGTGAGAAGATCGCTGGTCGGTGCAGACACGGTGGGCCGAGAGCTCTGTTTCCGCGCTGTATCTCTAAACTAAACTAAACTAAACGGCAACCAGACAAGTTCAAAGAAAATGCAAAAAAAATATTCTTATACACGCGATAATCAAATTTGCATATCTGTGAAAATTAGTGAAAATGTCATGGTATTTGTGCTGAGGTAGATTATAGGGTGAACAATTCCAGACTGAGTAAGAACAACGCATCAAATTGTAACGGTGTGACATTTTTGGCATTATATAAATTGTGACATTTCATTCAATGACAAGATGTGACAAATAATGATAAGGCTTCAGATATTGCTTCGTAACATGTTAAATAATCTTTCAACAACTTTCAGATGTGCAACCTCAGAATAAAGGGACATAGCTGCAGAAAGGAGATGAGGAGGTATTTCTTTAGCCAGAGAGTTTAGTTTAGTTTAGTTTAGTTTAGAGATACAGCAGGGAACCTGGCCCTTAGGCCCGCTGAGTCCGCACCAACCAGCGATCCCCGCACACTAACACTATCCCACACACACACTAAGGACAATTTACGTTTACACCAAGCCAATTAACCCACAAACCTGCACATTTTTGGAGTGTGGGAGGAAACCAAAGGTCTCGGAGAAAACCCACGCAGGTCACGGGGGAAAACATACAAACTGTGTACAGACAGCGCCCGTAGTCAGGGTTGAACTCGGGTCTCTGGCGCTGCGAGCGCTGTAAGGCAGCAACTCTACCTCTGTGCCAACGTGCGGCCCTGGGTACCAGGTGGTGAACCTGTAGAATTCTTCGCCAATGAAGGCTGTGGAGGACCAGTCAATGGGTATTTTTCAGGTGGAGATTTTGACTAAATCTTGATTAATACATGTGTCAGAGGTTGTAGGGAGAAGACAGGAGACTGGGGTTGAGGGGAAAGATAGATCAGTCATGATTGAATGGCAGAGTAGACTTGATGGGCCGAATGGCCTAATTCTGCTCTGGGAACGTATGAACTTAAGAAACTAATTAGAAACACAAGAGAATCTCTTCAGGCGTAACCACTATTTTGCAGGAATTGTGATCCACAGATTCAATGGTACTTTTTTTTACATTATGATGTTTTATGGTAAGTTCACAATAACACAGTTCTAAACATTTATTATGCGATACGATACAATAGAACTTTATTTATCCCAGGAGGGACATTGGTCTGCCAACAGTCGTAAAACACAAGATACACGATGCATGAAATTGGAGACCAGTGGAAAGTCCAGGATTGGGGATGTGCAAAGATTGGGTGTGGGGAGTGGGAGCTGTACCCCAGTCTATCCCACAACAGAAGGGGGAGGAGTAGTACAGTTTGATAGCCTCAGGGAAGAAGGATCTCCTGTGGCGTTCCGTGTTGCATCTTGGTGGAACCAGTCTGTTGCTGAAGGTGCTCCTCAGGTTGACCAGTGTGTCATGGAGGGGGTGAGCCGTATTGTCCAGGATGCTCCGCAGTTTGAGGAGCATCCTCCCCTCCAAGACCAACCTCCCATGAATCCAACTCCGGCCCCAGGACAGAGCCAGCCTTTCTGATGAGCTTGTTAATGGAATCTCTGACCATGGTTTTTTACTTGATACAATATAAACAGGCTGACCTCAATTATTATGTGAAACGTGGAACTGCAGGTGCTGGTGTACAAACGAGGGCACAAAGTGCTGGAGTGACAGAGGACCAGGCAGCATCTCTGGACAGCACAGCCTAAAGTTGTAAGACAACTTGTTCTGTTTGATCTTCCTGTTTGTGCACGGCAGGTTGTTTGCATTTGTTGAAACAGGGTGGACTACGTGAAGGTTGCAACCTCCCACCCCCAATGGATAGGTGATGTTTCAGCTCAATCTCTTATTCAGACTGATTGTTTAAGGGGGGGGGGGGGGGGGGGTGAAAGTTGCAAAGGGGGAAATTGCAAAGTCTGAAGAAGGCTCCCGGCCCAAATCGTCACCTATCCAGGTTCACTTTTAGGTTAAGAAGGAACTGCAGATGCTGGAAAATCGAAGGTAGACAAAAATGCTGGAGAAACTCAGCGGGTGCAGCAGCATCTGTGGAGCGAAGGAAATAGGCAACATTTCTGGTCTGAAGAAGGGTTTTGGCCCGAAAGGTTGCCTATTTCCTTCGCTCCATAGATGCTGCTGCACCCGCTGAGTTTCTCCTGCATTTTTGGGTACCTTCAGTTTTATTTAATTTCGGAGTCACGTGACATGTGCGACATATCGTCGACCGCATGCGAGCGACGGGCAGTGAGGAGCGTTGCTCCTCTACTGCAGGGACCTGCAGGTATGAAAAACTAAGCTGCCGTCCTTCTTTCATTTCAGGGACTCTGTTCTCGGAGTACTCCAGGCCGCTTTGGCACTGACTGCGGACCGCGGGATGCGGGCAGTCAGCGGCGACTGTAACAGACTGGAGTCGGGAAGAGCCCGTTGACCCAGGTGGGTCCGGGTTCACGCTCGCCGGCGGAGGATGGCAGAGGTAGCCCGACTACACCGCGGGCTGGCGGCATGAATAAAGGAATGGGGCTTGCAGGCTCGCCGTGCGCAGTGAGGGACGGGAGAACAGCAGCCCCGACTCTACACCACAGCCCGCAGGACACTGCGGGCTGACGGCATTAACAAAGGAGTGGGGGGGGCTAGCCCCAACTGAACTCTACCCCACAGCCTGCAGGATCCCTGTCTGCATTAACAGGTAATGGGGCTTGCAGGCAACGGCTGTGGGCTGACGGCTTTATTTACGCCGTTGCCCCGACTTTATTTTTATACCAGGCAGGTTGGGCAGCTCGTTGACCCGGTAGGGTCCGGGCTCACTGTTCGCGCAGCCCGAATCTACACCGCAGCCCGCAGGGTCACCACGGGCTGACAGCAACGCCACCCGGAAGTCGGACAAGCCCGTGGACCAGGAGGGTCCGGGCTCGGAGACTGCCATTCGCGGGCAGCGAAGGCAGAGCAGGGGCTCCGACTCAACGCCGCAGGCCGCAGGTATACCGCTAATGGCTAATGGCTATGCTACCCTATAGAGGTAGTAGACAGAGCCGGGGCCCCGACTCACACACAGGCGGGAGCCTTGCCGTTAGCGGCAGTCTATGTCCCGCATGAAAGTCTGGTCGCCATTGGAGGGGGGGGGGGGAGAGAGTGCGCTCACCACCGGAAGCTCATAAAGACCCTCAGGTAAGATACTAACCTTGAGTTGTTAGCTTCTGTACTAGACTTTGCTTACAGAAACAATGATGGGAGACCAGAATGAAGGCATCGAAGTCTGCCTCCCGGGGCCATGGGACTTCGGATGGGAGTCAGCGCCCACTATTCCCGGAGCTGCCCGCAACGCCGGCAGCACCCGCTCTGCGGGCCGGGATAAGAACGCGGAAACCGGGGAGCCCTGCGCAGCCAGGACCCGATTCTCCACCACGGCTGGCCATGGAGCCGTAGAGTGGTAGGAGCACCGCGCAGGAGCAGGGTAGGCAAGACCCTGACTCCCTACCACTGTCACCTAAGCATAGGGTCAGTGGAGCAAAGGTGCGTAAACGTGTTATTCGCCTGGCGACACGTTCTCTCTCTCCCCAACTATGCAGGTCACCAGAGAGAGGACCAGGGGAAGAATCACACAACAGTCGGTGAAGCCCCGCTGTAGGAGCCGGGGTCGACTTTCCACCGGAGCAGCCGCCAGTTCACGGACCGGTGAAGGATTGAGGCCTGGGTCTGCAAGCCCGCATGTGTGGCCGGCACAGACTCACCGCCGGGGGAGCCTGCCAGAACGCGGGCCGGTGTAGTCTCATCTCGGTCACCGCACCCTCCTTTATCGGCAGGACGTGACCGAACGTCGGGACAGGCGGCAAGCCCGCGCGGACGTCGGGGTACCACGCTTCGGCGGCCGGGACCGACTCATCACCGCTCATGTCTTATCAGACTAGCGGGCCGCCTCTGCCCGGCAGACGGCGGGCCAGCGACAGGTCCGCGCGGGAGTCGCTTAGCCACGCAGAAGCGTATCCTAGAGCACAACCTCTGCACCTGGACCAGATGTCCTCCAGTCCAGGAGACATGCGGCTGGGCCACCCAGCATGTCCACGTCATCGGTGGGAATGCCATGGATCAGCAGCTGGCGGACACGTAAGACGGGCTGGAGCAGGAACCTACAGTACCTGAGAAAACCCAGGAGGAACTGCTGAATGTGGTCTCCAAGTTCGCCCAGCAGAAGCACACAGGGGCCCAGCATAGACTACCTCACCACACACCAGCTGCAGGAACAGGTCTTTACCGAGGCGATCAACATATACCAGGCCCAAACAACTGCATATCGTTGAATGTACCGACAGTCAACACGCCCACCTGGGGCAACATCAGTCCGGGGATAAGGGCACAGGAGCTGAAGTTCCTAAACATTCTGAAATTGCTGACATCGGGGATTACTGCCTTTGCCAGGTCGGTTGACGGCATGGAAATGACAATGGAAAAGAGGATGCTCTTGCAACATTAGTCATGAAGTTAACGCTTCCCGGAGTATCGCCATCAAACCGACTCCAGACCCCATATTTGCGGGGTTGTACCAGGCATCTGCGCCACATAATTGGGACGTTACACTATCTAAGCTTGCAAGGAACAAAATCTCGGCATTAAAAGCAAATGCTGGACATTTTTACGGGCCTATGCAGCGGCCTATCAGCTCAAGGCATAAATTGAGCTAAATAATGGATTAAATATGTTTGTGATTGTTAAATCCCATCATTACATCAAACCCATTAGTCGTGTTACAAACCGACGCAAGCACCAAGGGCTGGGGAGCTACCGACACCATTTCCAGTTGGGGTGGTAGATGGGATTTGCACGAGTCTACTTTTCTTCAATCACAAGGTATAAACTGTTTAGAAATGCTGGGTGCATGTCACGGGCTACGGGCTTAATGCACTAATCTGCAGCATACGTATGTCCGTCTTCAATAATACCACTGAGGTGGCGTATTTAAACCTTATGGGTGGTATTAAGTCAATATCTTGTGATGAATTGGAAAAATTAATTTGGCTCTAGTGGATTGATAGAAATATTTGGATATCAGCTACGTACCTTTCGGTGAAGCTCAATACAGTGGCGGACACCAGGTCACAAGTATTTAATAATGACATCAAGTGGATGTTGAGCCTCCAAATATTTGCTAAAACTATAGCCTAATGTGGAACACCAGATATTGACCTCCTTGCGTCCAGGTTGAACCATTGGACACCAACATATGTGTCTTGAGAACCAGATCCTGGGGCAATGGCGATGGACGCGTTCTCGCTACATTGGGGGGAAATGGGTTTTCTATGATTTCCCCCATTTTGCTTCATCAGATAGGTGTTGCAGAAAACGCAACCAGATCTGCAACAGAAAGGACCATGGACATCATACAGCAGCGTGCAGAGAGAGTCCACTAGGAAGCGGTACCTCACCCACATAAGGATATGTGAGGTTACCATAGTCGGACCTAGATCACCTACATATCTATTACGATCTCCAATATGTTGGCATCCTCACGGGCTTGCATTATGATGAGTCCCTCAGTTACAGTGCCATATACAGTGCCAGGAGTGCACTGTCATCCTATCTCAAAATTGGAGTGGGATCTCACCAGCTGGTATCCACACTGGAGGGTATGTTCTATCCCTCCCCGACCTCGATATATTACCAGAGATATAGGGGGTGGTGTTGACCCTACTCTGGAGCTGGTGGCCTTTGGCGGATTTACCACTGGACTTATTCACCTTCAAAGTGGTGATGGTACTGGCACTGAAGACAGCACAACGGGTCCAAACTCTACAGGAAAATGGGCATCAAGAGATGGCTCACGGTGGTATTCAGTGCAGCAGGTAAGACACTAACATTTTAAAATGTCATTCTACCAGGGCTGCATCCACATCAGCGGCGAGGACCATGGAGGTGTTCATGGATTATGTCCTCGCAATAGCGGGCTGGGCCAGTGAAGCTAAATTTCAGCGGTTTTATAACAGACCTGTGGCCGCTCCCGCAACGTTGGCGGATTCAGTTTTAAGTGCTGTCCCTAAATAGGCAATTTGTCCCCGAGTTCAGGGGTTTATTGTTGTATAACAATGAGTTATTATTTTTTAGCTTGTGGTCAAGTCTGAAATGCGACTAGGGTTAAGATAGAGGGAATGCCAGTATTACGGCGAGGTGTGTGGGCATGGACGTGGTGGGCAAGTCAAATTCACAGAGCTTTGAATCTTCCAGCTTGCGAAGTCACTCTCACGTGAGGCCTCCGAAGGTCGGATGTGAAATAGTAAGATTAAACGAGCCTTACCAGTTTGAAGTTTGATCTTTCTTTTATGAGGAATTCAATGTTCATATGGGAGTGTTAAGTAGGTCGCCAAGCCTCCGCTTTCTCACTCCCAATATAGGGACAAAAGATCAAATACGGACAAAGGCGGTCCGACGGGCAAACCAACTCGGCAATATACGGGATGCTGGGCTGAATACGATGAGTTGGCAACCGGGTGCTGTTGTAACTGCCACAAAGCCCAACCGAGTGGGTTCCTCCATTGATGTGGCCACAGTCTAGCAAGGGAGGAGACCTAGGACAGAAAAGGGCAGCATGAGAATGGGAAAGGAGCTAAAATGGTTCGCAACTATTATTTAGAATGGACACTACAGCCAATTATTATCTGTTGCATTCTGAAGCCAATTACAGCTCTCTCTTTGGCTGAGATTATTTAGACTTTAGACTTTAGAGATGCAGCGCAGAAACAGGCCCTTCGGCCCACCTAGTCCGTGCCGACCAGCAGTCTCCCCGTACATTAGCACTATCCCACACACTAGGGACAATTTACAACTAAGTGACAAACCCGCACGCCTTTGGAATGTGGGAGGAAACCGGAGCATCCAGAGAAAACGTACGTGGTTACAAGGAGAGCGTACAACCTCCATACAAACATCACCCGTGGTCAGGATGGAACCCGGGTCTCTGGCGCCGTAAGGCAGCTGCTCTACCGCTGCGCCACTGGGCCGCTTCCTAATCATAATGTCACAATGTATCGCAAGAAAGAAACCAGGGCCCGATCTGATCAGCATAGTTTAGTATCACGCCAGGCAGGGAAAGGTATTACAACAAGTGTTCAGTCCACGCTGAGCTCTGGGGCTGCGATCTTGGCTCTAAATTAAAATGGGATCTCCCACTTAAAGGATCTAACATGGTTCCTGCTGGTTGCACATGCCAGTCATCAGCTCATCTCACCTCCCAGTGCTGTTGCCTCTCGCACCTCAGCCAAACCTGAATGTAGCGGCTTAATTACCATGTATTCTGCTGCTGCCTTGGGATATCCAAGGTGCAGATGGATATCTAATCTTTTTTTTTAATTCCAACATACAGGTTCATTTGGTTTAGTGTTGTTTAGAGATACAGCGCAGAAAGAGGCCCTTTTGCATTTCTTTTTTTGTTTTGTATAATATTTTTATTAGAAGCATATCATAATCCAAACCAATACAGACTTTGTTTAACGATTACATATTATTAATATCTAGTGTCCCGGGGTCCTAGCTATCAAATTAGCTGGGGTCCTCATTTATCAATTATGTATTAACACTGTTTCTAATTGTTTATTTTTATTTATAGATAGAAAGAGAGAAAAGAAAAAAGATATTTTTTTTAAAAAATAGAGTAAATTATCAATAATACAGCTTATGAGATAGGTCCATAGGTTATACGCCGTAACTATTCATCTAATCCTGGATTCAAGCTTCAGTCAGGCTGCCGTGCCAGACCAATCTACCCCTTCAAATAATCTATAAATGGAGACCATGTTCTAGCAAATAATTCTGGTTTGTCAATTAAGACAAGTCTAATTTTTTCCAAATGTAGGGTCTCCGACATCTCCATAATCCACATTTTAATTGTGGGGGCTGTTGGCTTTATCCAAAATTTTAATATTAATTATTTCCCAATTATTATACAATAAATCATGGACATTTATTTGGCTTGTTGTAAGTTTGTTCTGATGTTCCCAATATTATTAGTTTAGGGTCGGGATCCAGTTGGCTATTAACAACTTCGGAAATAATTTTAAATCTATCCATCCAGAAATTTTTAATTTTTATACAATTTACAAAAGTATGGGTTAAAGTAGCCACTGAATATTGACATTTGTCACATATAGGGGAGATATTAGGAAAAATTCTATTTAATTTTGTTTTAGAATAATGCAATGTATGTAGTACTTTAAATTGTATTAAAGAATGTCTGGGTTGTAGACTTTTGTCCCAAATATCTTTCGTCATTTTCCCATGCTTGTAATTCCGTCGACGGGATCTCACTATCTAAAAATCTAAGAGTATTATAAATGTAAGATACTAATTTAACTGCAGTAGGATGTGTATTCAAACATTCATCAAGAATCTCTGGCTCTCTAGCTCTATAGTCTCGTGTATGTGATTTAACATAATCTCTAAATTGTAAATATAAAAAAAAATTATTTGAGTGTAATCCATAATTCTGTTGTAACTCCTGAAATGAAAGAAAATGAAAGAAAAATACCTTTTCTATAAAGATGTCCCACCTTTTTAATTCCATATTTTTTCCATTGTACAAAACCTTTATCCAACACAGAAATGTTTAAATGAAGGATTATTTACAATGGGAAGGTGATAAATTATCCAATTTTAATGTCTTTTTTTATTGTTTCCAAATTTGTATACAACTGTATATTATAGGGTTTTCACTATAGGTTTTTTTATTCAGTTTTGTGGGAGCTAACAGAATCGGGCCAATTTCAAAAGGGAAACAATCTTCCTTTTCCATCTTTAACCAGTCTGGTTGCTGATCCATATCTTCCAACCAGAAGTTCATGTTTTTAATATTGACTGCCCAAACGTTTTTTTACATTTCTACCAAGATAATTATCCTACACACCTGCACGTCTTTGGAGTGTGGGAGGAAGCCGAAGATCTGGGAGAAAACCCACGCAGGTGACGGGGAGAACGTGCAAACTCCGTACGGACAGCGCCCTTGGTCGGGATCGAACCCGGGTCTCTGGCGCTGTGAGGCAGCGAGTCTACCGCTGCACCACCGACTTTTAGAGAGCCATGTGCATTTGCAGGGAATGAAAGGGTATGGATTATATGCAGGCCGATAATAGTTGGTCTGAATGTCTACCTTATCTATGCGTCACATAATCTTATACACTTCCATCAGGTCTCCCCTTAACCTCCGGCCTTTTGGGAAAATATTCCACGAATGTCCAACCTCTCTTTGTAGCTGATCCCCTCCGATCCAGGCAGCATCCTGGTAACATACAACACGGAACGGTGCAGCATGAACAGGCCCTTCAGCCCAACATGTCCGTGCCAAACATGATGCCAACACCAACTCTTACCTGCCTGCACATAATCCATATCCCCTCCATATCCTTATGCCTATCCAAAACTCTCTTAAACTCCACTATCATATCTGCCTCCGCCACCACTACCCCTGGCAGTGAGTTGCAGGCCCCCACCACCCTCCGCGGGGAAAAAAAGCTTGCCCCGCACTTCTCCTTTAATCTTTGCCCCTCTCACCTTAAAGCTACGCCCTGTAGCCTTTCATTGGTGACCTCCTGGGGAAAAGGTTCTACCTGTCTACCCTGTCTGTGCCTCTCGTCTGCCCACACTGGGCCTGTACTCGCTGGAGTTTAGAAGGATGAGCGGAACCCTCATTGAAACTGACCGAATAGTGTGATGCCTGGATAGAGTGCATGTGGAGAGGATGGTTCCACTAGTGGGAGAGTCTAGGTCTAGAGGACAAAGCCTCAGCATTAAAGGATGTTCCTTTAGGAAGGAGATGAGGAGGAATGTCTTTAGTCAGAGGGTGGTGAATCTGTGGAACTCTTTGCAACAGAAGCTGTGGAGGCAAAGTCAGTGGATATATTTAAGGCAGAGACAGATAGATTCTTAATTAATACGTGTGTCAGGGGTCATGGGGAGAAGGCAGGAGAGTGGGGTTAGGAGGGAGAGATAGATCAGCCATGATGGAGTGGCAGAGTAGACTAGATGGGCCGAATGGCCTAATTCTACTCGTATTCCTTATGACCTTGTGACCTTGTAGGTTGGATTGGCCCTCATTTGGTTCTGTTTTTGTATGTTCTAGTGCAAAACGTTCTAAGGCAGATCATTTGTTGAAACGAGTGAAGTCCCTGTTTGACTTTGAAAATGGCACCAAAACTTGGCGACTTGCATGCGGTCTCAGGGAACTATTTCTATACTCTTTCACTAATCAGGAATTGTGCTTAAGTTCGGCAATACTTTACTGAACTGCATGCAAGAAAAAATTAATTTCACTGCAAGTCTGTACATGTGGTAATAAAGAAACCTTGAGGACAAATCAGAGCTGGCACCAATCGCCAAGGAGAGGTGGAGCCCACAATGGTCCATTGTTGGCCGTGGGGGAGGTGATAACGAGGGGATACAAACAGTAAAACTAGTAGGACGACTCGGGAGGGGGAGGGGGCCGAGAGAGTGGGAGAACGCAAGGGTTACTTGAACTTAGAAAAATCAATATTCATACAGCTGGGTTGTAAGATGCCCAAGTCTGAACAAGGGTTTTGGCCCGAAACGTTGGCTATTTCCTTCGCTCCATAGATACTGCCTCACCTGCTGAGTTTCTCCAGCATTTTTGTCTACAAGCGAAATATAAGGCACTTAATTTAGTTTAGTTTAGTTCACTTTGGTTTAGAGATACAGCGCGGAAACAGGCCCTTCGGCCCACCGAGTCCCCGCCGACCAGCGATCCCCGCGCACCAACACTACCCTACACGCATGAGGGACAATTTTACATTTTATACCAAGCCATTCTACCTACAAACATGTACCTCTACGGAGTGTGGGAGGAAACTGACGATCTCGGAGAAAACCCACGCAGGTCACGGGGAAAATGTAAAAACTCCATAGAAACAGCACCCGCGGTCAGGATCGAACCCGGGTCTCTGGCGCTGTAAGGCTGCAACTCTTCCGCCGTGCTGCTCCTCCAATTTGTGTGTGGCCTCACTCTGACAGTGCAGGAGAAAGCAACTGATGCTTCTGCACTTGAATATCTGCCTTGCCATTATTTTGTTGTTCTTGTGTACGGCTTGCAACGGCCTAAAGCTGCAGGACAACTTGTTCTATTTGCTCTTATTTGATTGTGCACGCCAGGTTGATTGCATTAGTTGAAATAGGGCGGACCAAACAGGTGAAGGTTGCAATCTCCCACACCCTCCTATTTTGTTTAATAAGTCCTTTACCTTCCATGCATTGAGAAAATCTGCTAAATGTTGCCATCCATAGAAACGTAGGTGCAGGAGTAGGCCATTCGGCCCTTCGAGCCTGCACCGCCTTTCAATATGACCATGGCTGATCATCCAAAATCAGTACCCCGTTCCTCCCTTTCTCCCCATATCCCTTGATTCCTTCAGCCCCAGGAGCTAAATCTATTCAAGATCAGGCCCATAATCGCAAAACTTTCCAATTCCCTTTGATTCCAGTCAAGCATTCCCTTTGTGGTGTGGATGTGGCGATCGGCCGAGCGGTGCCTCACAACCCCAAGATACAGCACCGCTGGTACCGAGCTGGTAGTGCGGAATTTATTTCAGTTCCCATGGCAACCAAAGAATTGAGCATCAAGGTCACTCCTTCTAAGGACACAGCCTATAGCTGTGCAGTTGTCAACCTGATGACACGAGCTGTGCCAGAACAAAGGAGCTAACAACAAGATTGTTTGTATTTCTGCAACCTCGTTACTTATATCAGTGAATCTGCGTGGCATGTTCCACCGCTACCCGATGCCTTCTCCGTCAGGCTTAAAACAGATGTAAAAAAGATTTATTTTACCCCAACGAGCCTATAAATAAAACACATCAATTCCACCGCTGTGCTCTCCAGAAGGCCGGCTGACGGTATTCACAACTTAATGGGCCAACTCAAACCTCAATGGTTTGGACACGCTAGAGGCAGGAAACAAGTTCCCGATGTTGGGGGAGTCCAGAACCAGGGGCCACAGTTTAAGAATAAGGGCTAGGCCATTTAGAACGGAGACGAGGAAACACGTTTTTTCCACAGAGAGTGGTGGAATTCTCTGCCTCAGAGGGCGGTGGAGGCAGGTTCTCTGGATGCTTTCAAGAGAGAGCTAGATGGGGCTCTTAGAAATAGGGGTCAGGGGATATGGGGAGAAGGCAGGAACGGGGTACTGATCATGATCAAGGTAAGACCTCCGTGGTGGAATAAAACTGGGTGAAAAAAAGATCTTACCTTCCACTACCTGCAACCTCCGGCAACCACCTTCAACTAGCATCGCAACCGGCTTCGATTAAAAAATTACCGATTTTTAAAACGGCAACCTTTTTTTTAGTCGCAGCCGGTTTTGAATTTTTTGAAATAATCGCCGGAACATAGAAGAAGCAGAAACTACATTAGACCATTAGGGAGAGTGACAAAAACCTCCGGGAACCGCACGGAAACCTTGGGTGGGGCGCAAAGCCTCCAGAGGTTTCCGTTCAGGTTTCCTAAGTGGGACAGGGGCATTAGGCAGCAACTCTACCGCTGTGCCCACCCGGCCTCCCATCCTTGATCTCATTCGGGAATCTTAACCGTTTGAGACAGCTTTGTTTTCAAATAACTGGGAGACGAAGAAAAATCCAGAGCACCACACAAAAAATGATCGACATCTCTCGTTTGAGTAGGAAGGAACTGCAGATGCTGGATAAACACCAAATGCTGGCGTATAGGGCCTGTCCCACTTGCCGATTTTTTTGGCGACTGCCGGCATCATATTAGTGTTGGCAAAAGATTTTGAACATTTCAAAATCCAGCAGCAACAAACAAAATGTTGAAAAAACACCGCGCGTCAATACGTCATCACGCCGCGTCTTTTACGAATTTTACGGTGACCCGATACGGCACTTAATGATGCCGGCAGTCGCCGAAATAATAGCCAAGTGGGACTGGCCCTTAACTCAGTGGCACAGGCAGCATCTCTGGAGAGAAGGAATGGGTGACGTTTCAGGTCGAAAAAATTTCAGGTCGAAGGGCAAGGTGTGAAAAGGAGGGATCAAAGCGGACAAAGTTGGAAGAAAACACTGAATGGATTGTGAACTCAGTTGGGTGCGGCACATGAGGCACTTGCCTAAGAGCTGTTGACATTTGTTCAAGGTGGCAAGGTTGAAGGGGAACCATGATTAACATATAAGATGTGTAAGAAAGAACTGCAGATGCCAGTTTAAATCGAAGGTAGACACAAAATGCTGGAGTAACTCAGCGGGCGAGGCAGCATCTCTGGAGAGAAGGAATGGGCGATGTTTCGGGTCGAGATGACCTGAAACGTCGCCCATAATTAAAGAAAACACATTTAAGAGGAAAGTAGATAAGCGCAGGAAAAGAATGTGTTGCCATGGATATAAGAAGGTAGGACACTCAGTGAAATACAAACACCAGTGATGTCCTTCTTCAGTGCCGTACAATCCCAAGGATTGATCTCACAACCTGCAGATAATTGTCTATGTAATTACTTAATTACAAGAAATAAAGATGCAACAGTTAAACGAACAACTAGCTGCAGTTAATCACAGAGTATTCTGGGTAGCCATGCACATTAGAGGATTATAATTGCATTATAAGTGAATTATTGGTTAATGGAATAATTTGAGCCACATTTGTTCTTCATTAGACGGAATGTACTTCCGCTAGAATCTAAAAAATTAGGAACATTAAACATCAGAGATAGTTTTCATTCCAATTCTGTACTTGCTAATTAAGGGTCAGTCCCACTTGCCGATTTTTTCGGAGACTGCCGACATCATTGACTGACGTATCAGGTCACCGAAAAATTCGCGGCGTGATGACGTATTGACGCGCGTTTTTTTTTCAAGCGTCGCAACATTTTCTTTTGTCGCTGCTGGATTTTGAAATGTTCAAAATCTGTTGGCGACACTGATATGACGCCGGCAGTCGCTGAATAAAATCGCCAAGTAGGTCAGGCCCTTCAGAGTGAATCCCAATCCTTCTGGTAACAAAAGACGTTCAAAGGTATTAAAATAGATTTTTTTTTTAATGTAACTTTTATCTGTAGCTATGCGCTGAAATTTCCATGCGGGCAAAGCAAATCAGCATCAAAGTGGTGCTTTTATGTCACAGACTGTCTTTAGTATGTACAGGTTAAGCAGTATACCTGGGGTAACTCATGGCCATTGAACAGTGAAGGGCCAGGATAGAGTGGATGTGGAGAGGATGTTTCCACTAGTGGGAGAGTCTAGGGCAGGGGTGGGGAACCTGCGGCCTTCTAGGCCATTAAGTGCGGCCTTTTGAATGAATCCAAATTTTGAGGAACAAATCCTTTTATTTTTATTAATATGTTTTTGTTCGTCTTTTATTACTTTTATTTTAATCTTAAAATGAATGTATTTAAAATGCCAAAGAGTAAAAGATTAAAAAAAAAATAATCCTATATCTTCTTCAATGCAGCCTTTATTAGATTACAGCTAACTTAATGTGGCATGAATAGGTTCCCCACCCCTGGTCTAGGACCAGAGGCCATGGCCTCAGAATAAAGGGACTTACCTTTAAGAAGGAGATGAGGAGTAATTTCTTGTCAGAGGGTGGTGAATCTGTGGAATTCATTTCCACAGATGGCCATGGAGGTCAAGTTGATGCATCTTTTTTAAGGCAGCGATCGATAGATTCTCGACTGGTACGGGTGTCTGGGGTTATGGGGAGAAGGCAGGAGAGTGGGGTTGAGAGGGAAAGATAGATCCGCCATGATTGGATGGTGGAGTAGACTTGATGGGCCGATTGGCCTAATGCTGCTCCCATCACTTATGAACATGCTTCTCGAGTCATAGAGTGTGTGCAAACAGGCCCTTCGGCCCAACCTACCCACAATGACCAACATGTCCCACCTGGACTAGTCCCACCGTGATGTCACCAGAGTTGCACCGACCGCTGTCACTCTCTCTGCAGTCCCTGTCCGCCCGAACAGTCAGAAAGCCGTCCACACTCGCACCGGACTCCAGGGTGTTGTCCTGGAGACACTCAGCGGGTGAGGCAGCATCTATGGAGCGAAGGAATAGGCAACGTTTTGGGTCGAGACGCTTCTTCAGACTGAAACCTTCATACTCAGTCCCTTCAGTCTGAAGAAGGGTCCCGACCCGAAACGTCGCCCATCCTTTGTCTCCAGAGATGCTGCTTGACCCGCTGAGTTACTCCAGCACTTTGTGTCTATCTTTGGTATAAACCAGCATCCGCAGTCCCTTGTTTCTACCTTTCATCCACGTTACGTTGAAACGTGGGGAAGTGTGTTGAAGTTTGAGGAATTCTCTTTGGCTCCAATGACAATTCTCAAGATAACGATGCAATCCACAGAAAACATAAACAATATCCAAACTTCACAAGTTGGAGTAGAATTAGGCCATTCGGCCCATCGAGTCACGGCTGATCTCTGCCTCCTAATCCCATTTTCCAGCTTTCTCCCCATAACCTGGGTGGCGCTGTAAATGGCAGCCTCGCCAACAGCCTGTCACATCCCTTTCTTCTTTTGTTGTTTAATTTGGATGTTTTAGTGCATCTTTAGTTTTTGTATTATGTTTGGGGGGGGGGGGGGGGTGTGTTGGGGAAAAACCTTTGTTTATCTCTTCCCTCGACGCAGATGCGACTTTTTCCGTGTCGTATCTCCGTCCGCACTGCGGCCTAACATCGTGGTGCTGGATGTCCCTCTGTTAGGGATCGGTTTCGGGAGCCCCAACCCCTTGCGTTTCGACCGCCCCGATCACGGGACCCTCGGTCGCCCCGATGCGAGGGCTTCCATCGACAACTGCGGGTGTTCCCATCGCCCCGACCGCGGGAGAAAAGGAGGAAGAAGGTACAAGTTATTCGCCTTCCATCACAGTGAGGAATGTGAGGCGGCCAAAAAACAAGATGGACGTGCTGCCTGGGGGCTCAGAGGGAGTGCCGTGAGTGCACTGGTCTCGGTGTTTCCGGGGACGTCCTGGAGTGTGGACTGGTGCGAGTGTGGGCGGCTATCTGACTATTTGGGCAGACAGGGACTGCAGAGAGAGTGACAGCGGTCGGCACAACTCTGGTGACATCACGGTGAAGGAGTGTGTGTGTGTGTGTGTGTGGGGCCCAGACATTGAACTGATGGCTGTGGGTCTCCACTTATGCTGTGTGCCCTGGGGAGTCTCACACGCCGCTGTGGTGGCTGTTTAAGTTTAATCTCTATGTGATTTTGTATCTTGTTGCTTTTTTGGTATGACTGTATGGTAAATCAAATTTCACTGTACCTCGGTACGCGTGACAATAAAGGGCCATTGAACCATCGTCACACGTTCATCCCACTCATTCCTGGAATCATTCTTGTAGATCTCCTCTGGACCCTCTCCAGAACCAGCACATCCTTCCTCAGATATGGGGCCCAGATTTGCTCACAGTACTCCTGACCAGCGCCTTATAGAGAGCCTCAGCATTACATATTTGTTCTTGTATTCCTTGCCCCACAGTTGCCCTTCCGAGAGGCAAGTAATATTTGTGTCTACAATACAATATATATATATTAAATGAGGGAATTAAATGTGACATCTCCAAGTGTGCGGACGATACAAAGCTGGATGGCAGGGTGAGCTGCGATGAGGAAGCTACGAGGCTGCAGGGTGACTTGGATAGGCTGGGTGAGTGGGCAGATACATGGCAGATGCAGTATAATGTGGACAAATGTGAGGTTATCCACTTTGGTGGCAAGAACAGGAAGGCAGATTATTATCTGAATGGTGTAAGAAGGAACTGCAGATGCTGGTTTGAACCGAAGATAGACACTAAAATCTGGAGTAACTCAGCGGGTCAGGGAGCATCTCTGGAGTGAAGGAATGGGTGACGTTTTGGGCCGAGACAGTTCTTCAGACTGGTTAGGGATGAGGGAAACAAGACATATAGACTGATGTGGAGAGATTAAGAACAATGAATGAAAGATATGCAAAAAAGTAACAAAGTAAAAAGAAAGGAAACAGGCAATTGTAAAAGCTGTTTATGGAGTGAAAATGAGAAGCTAGTGCGACTTGAGTGGGGGAGGGATAGAGAGAGAGGGAATGCTGGGGCTACCTGAAGTGAGAGAAATATTCAGCCCAGTGGTATGAAAGTAATCATGCAGGTACAGCAGGCAGTGAAGATAGCGAATGGCATGCTGGCCTTCATTGCGAGAGGATTTGAGTTTAGGAGCAAGGAAGTCCTACTGCAGACCGTACCTGGAGTATTATGTGCAATTTTGGTCTCCTAATTTGAGGAAGGACATTCTTGCTATTGAGGGAGTGCTAAGTAGGTTCACCAGGTTAAATCCTGGGATGGCGGAACTGACATATGACGAAAGAATGGATTGACTGGGCTTGTATTCACTGGAATTTAGAAGGATGGGAGGGGTCTTAGAGGAACATATAACATTCTTAAAGGATTGGACAGGCTAGATGCAGGAAAAAATGTTCCCTATGTTGGGGGTGTCCAGAACCAGGGATCACAGTTTAAGAATAAGGGGTAGGCCATTTAGGACTGAGATGAGGAAAAGCTTTTTCACCCAGAGAGTTGTGAATCTGTGGAATTCTCTGCCACAGAAGGCAGTGGAGGCCGATCCACTGGATGTTTTCAAGAGAGAATTAGATTTAGCTCTTAGGGCTAAAGGAAACAAGGGACATGGGGAGAAAGCAGGAACGGGGTAGTGATTGGGGATGATCAGCCATGATCATATTGAATGGCGGTGCTGGTTCGAAGGGCCGAATGGCCCACTCCTGCACCTATTGTCTATGTTTCCGTGTTTCTATGTGTCACGCGAGAGCCAGGTCATGATCGTCTACAGCAAGAGTTGTCGATGGTCGTGAGTTTAGAAAGCAGAGCGTGGCAAATGGTGGAAATATGAAGCAAGACAGAAAACCCTGCTAATAGATGAAACATCGCCTACCCATTCCTCACACAGATGCCACCTGACCCACTGAGTTCCTCCAACAGTTTGTGTTCTACTCGAGATTCCACCATAAACCAACCCCCCTTCTATTGACTCCATTTATACCTCACGTTGCCTCACGTTGCCTCGACAAGGCCAGCAGCATCATCAAGGGCGAGTCACACCCCGGCCACTCCCTCTTCTCCCCTCTCACATCAGCAAAAGGTACAGAAGTGTGTAAACGCACACCTCCAGATTCGGGGACAGTTTCTTCCCAACTGTTATCAGGCAGCTGAATCATCCTACCACAACTAGCGAGCATTCCTCAACTAATATTTACCTCATTGGTGAGCCTCGGACTCCGGACTGTCAAAGCTGCCACAGCCAGATATAAAAACTGTGTTTTTTCCCACGAGTTGTAGCACTACTCAATAACCAAAAATCTGTAGCCCCCTTTTGCTCTGGTATTTGATTTAATTCACATGTTTAATCAATAATGTTTTATTATTAATGCTTAATGTTTTATGTGTCATCCCTAACTGTCACTGTATGTCATGTTGTCACTTGCGGGCAGAGCACCAAGGCAAATTCCTTGTATGTGAATACTTGGCCAATAAACGTATTCATTCATTCATCCTTGATCGGACGTTGCTGGCTTTACCTTGCACTAAATATTATTCCCTTATCATGTATCTGTCCACTGTAAACTGTTCGATGGTAACCATGGATTGTCTTTCTGCTGACTGGTTAGCACGCAACAAAAGCTTTTCACCTTTACCTCAGTACACCTGACAATAGACTGAACTGAATTTGTGTTAGCCTCCTGGAACGTCTTATCCCACAGCACTCGGAGGGAATCTTTCTCAGGAAGGCTGCAGTAGTTTATAGGGACCAGTTCCTCTCTCTCTTCACACAGGCAGCTATAGAGTAAAACATCCTAGTTTTGCCTGTATTGAACGAACAATTAAAATAAATGGGGGCTAAAGCAGGAATATGGACTGAATGAGCGAATAGGTTTTAAGAGCCCTGACAGCATAACCTGCCCCCATTTCTACATTAATGACTGACGTTGTATGTGAACACTCTTCAAAACAAGACAGCAAAGCAATTATCCGGCATGAATCTGTGCATGAAGTCTCTATACCCTCAGCACGTGGATCATTCTCTCTTATTGTTAATGCACTGCGGATAAATAAAATCTAGCACTCATATATTCAGACCCTGTTCATTCAGAAATCAAAACCTGAGGGGAGAAATGAACAATTGCAGATATTAATCTGGTTGCTGTTTATCTTTTTGTTGCCGTGTTCCGTTCTCTGGTTTAACATTTGTCCCACCAACCGTTTAGTTTGGAAATACAGCACAGAAACAGGCCCTTTGTCCCACCGAGTCTGCGCCGACCATTCCTTCTCTCCATAGATGCTGCCCCACCTGCTGAGTTTCTCCAGCACTTCTTGTCTACTAGCAGTCCCCGTATACTAGCGTGATCCCACGCACACCAGGGACAATTTACAATGTTACCGAAGCCAATTAACCTAAAAAAACCTGTACGTCTTTGGAGGGCGGGAGCAAACCCACGTGGTCGCAAAGAGAGCGTTCAAACGTACAACACGGTTGTGAGAGGTCTCCAATGGTCGTGAGAGGTCTCCAATGGTCGTGAGAGGTCTCCAATGGTCGTGAGAGATCTCCAATGGTCGTGAGAGGTCTCCAACGGTTGTGAGAGGTCTCCAAAGAGTGGTAGCGTCTTTCTGGTCGCCGCTGAATTTTCAACATGTTGAAAATTTCGGCGACCTATCACTGTAAAGTTTGCGTAAGTGGGACAGGCCCTTAGGGCCGCAACTCTACCGCTGCGCCACCGTGATTTAAGTTTGTCAATAAACCATGTGAAGTATTTATGGTCTTCATACAAGTCTGCAGCGTATAAATGCTGATGGAGATCTCACGCATTGAGAGCAGATTTGGTAAAATGCCATTTAATACATCCCACATCTTTCCGCACCTTTGTCACGGTGATTCTTGGTGTCGCAGTTCGTTCAGTTATCGTGCGGTCGTTCAACAAAGAGAAACCTTCGAACAATACGGACGGTTGGATCAACAATCCATTTTGCGCTGGGCATATACATGGGTGAAGTAATTGTCACGTGGCTGTATATTCACAAACCAAGAAATCAATTCAAAAGTCCTGAACTGGTTTATTTTTCTCAAAGCTGGTTTGTGTTCAGTCGGGCCATCGTTAATCCCTTCCAAATTTGTTAACAATGTTCCCACGCCGTCATTGGATATGACCAGCGTCGTGAAAGAGAGTTCAAACCACGATAACAGGGAACATTAGACTATAGACAACAGACAATAGGTGCAGGAGTAGGCCATTTGGCCCTTCGAGCCAGCACCACCATTCAATGTGATCATGGCTGATCATCCCCAATCAGTACCCCGTTCCTGCCTTCTCCCCATATCCCCTGACTCCGCTATCTTTAAGAGCCCTATCCAGCTCTCTCTTGAAAGCATCCAGAGAACCGGCCTCCACCGCCCTCTGAGGCAGAGAATTCCACAGACTCACCACTCTCTGTGAGAAAAAGTGTTTCCTCGTCTCCGTTCTAAATGGCTTACCCCTTATTCTTAAACTGTGGCCCCTGGTTCTGGACACCCCCAACATCGGGAACATGTTTCCTGCCTCTAGCGTGTCCAAGCCCTTAGCAATCTTACAAGCAGTTAGAGTCAGATCGGTTTCAGACCAGGAAACCACGCGTGCAACACCAACTGAGATCAATGATGACAAGACCAGCGTTCAGAACTATAGGAGCCGGCGTCAGATCTGTATCATGCAAGAATTGGTTGACAGCTCCTGTGAAAGCTACCGCTGATAAAAACCTGCAGCACATTCGCCACCACCCTCCCGTAAGTCAATAAATATTGAGCTTAAATAGGGCCGAAGACGGTTGCCAGGGTTACAGTCATGGAGTGATACAGCGTGGAAACAGGCCCTTCGGCCCATCTTGCCCACACCGGCCATCACATCCCAGCTACACTAGTCCCACCTGCCTGCGCTTGGTTTCAATCTCCCTCCAAATCTGTCCTAGCCATGTACCTGTCTATCTGTTTCTTAAACGTTGGGATGGTCCCAGCCTCAACTACCTCCTCTGGCAGCTCGTTCCATGTACCCACCACCCTTTGTGTGGAAAAAGTTACCCCCTCAGATTCCTATTATATCTTTTCCCCTTCTCCTTGATTAAACCTGTTTAAGAAGGAACTGCAAATGCTGGAAAAATCGAAGGTGGTCAAAAATGCTGGAGAAACTCATTGGGTGAGGCAGCATCTATGGAGGGAAGGAATAGGCGACGTTTCGGGTCTGAAGAATGGTCTCAACCCTAAACGTCGCCTATTCCTTCCCTCCATCGATGCTGCCTCACCCGTTGAGTTTCTCCAGCATTTTTGTCTCCCTTTTTAATGAAACCTGCGTATTTTAAAAGATCCCAATTTTCTGCGGCAACTTCAACCCTTCAACCTGATAATGATGGAGCAGCAAATCGGAGGTGTACATAGTCCCAATAACATAGACTGCAGCGACAGGGAAAATGTACAGAGCTTGATAAAGTTCGTTTTTGGGCACCTTACAAACATGTCGCTTGGGAGATGATTGAACAGTAGAAAACAGAACAAACTCATCATTGCACTCACTAACACTAAACTGTTGAATTTGCATGGAAAAACTTTATTTGATAAGAAAAATAGCATTCACAGACTTCTTTTGTAGCTACATATACATCGTGGACTTTCTTGGGTGGAAGCTACATGGATATATTAATAATACTACCTGCTGCACCTTACTACACTTATGCTATGTATATTGCCACACGGGTCAAGCTATGAACAATGTCGTATTTATATATGCATAGTAGTTTATATATATAAAAAAAAGACTTGCCCATATATTGCTTTCAATCTACACAGCAGAACATCAGGTCGAAAGCACATTTGCAAGAAAGAACACAAATCGCATACAAGTGTTTTATAATACACAGGCAAGATCACCATCGAGAAACAGGATTCCCAAACAAACAAAAACGTAATAATTACTGATATAGTATTCCTTTTGAAAAGAGTTTTATATACCTGAATCATTTTACTTTAAAATATGTCCCATACATCAGTTTGTTCCATTTCCGAAATATAAACACAATCACATTCCTCACATTTAGTTTTGCCATTAGTTTTGTTTTTAAACTCTTTTTACAGGGAAGGCATAATTTTGCAACAGGCTCTATTAATTACAATTTAAACTTTGTACATACGATGGTTAATCACACAATCTGTACAGGAGCATGGCAAATATCAGTGACAGAGCTTGTTTGTTGAGTTGGTTGATGGGAATGTGAACAGTACGGACGTACACACTGGAGCACAGAATGCAGTTTACTTTAGTGGTTCGACTATAATGAAGAGTATCTTTCATGGCTCAGTGAAGCAGCTTCTTCCTCTATTCTCCCTCAGTACCACAGCAGACCTTACATTCTTCCTTCAAAGCAATGGTGCAGAGAAATCTATCGAATAAACCTACGCGTGTTTGAGCGCACCGCCTGCTGACAGCTGATGCTCAAGTCTGCACAATCTTTTACATTATTTTTTTTCCGAATGGTGAAAGCATATCCATCCCTCGGTGTCAGCGTTGTGGATCATATTCCACCCAGCTTAGACATTCGCTCTTCCGACTGTGCTATTTGCACAGCTACCCGCCAGTTTAAACAATGCCATACCCACCAGTTTTCTCTCAGATGCCTTAGAACGCTTTTTGCAAACTCATTGCGTGATAATAGAAAAATATTCAGTATTAAAACAGCAAACTGTTTCGACAAAGTGCAATAATTTTGTGCTAATGTCGTCTGGTTTCGTTACAATGTTGGAGACACCCCTTAAACTAACAAAATATCTGGCAAGTTCTCTAAAATCAATAATACAGTTAAGGCTTACATTGGAAATGTAATTCCAATACTCTTCTCCTTTGAGCAAACCTAGCATGTGTTGGGTCAGGCACATTTCCCTGTTAACTTTTTCCTGACGTATGTATGTACAGTTATTTTTGTTTGGGTTCCACTTTATTCTTTTTATTTTCACATCAGTAGGCCTCTGTTTTTTTTTTTTTCCTTTCGAGCCGATGATCTCTCATCACCTTTGGGATAGTTTGAGAGAACCCACGTGGTCCTTTCGGGCGTGACCCCGACGTTTCCAGTGCATAATCCTTGATTCAGATACTAAGATCAGTGCTGTACTCCCTAAACGGCTTGCTTCTCGGCTGCCGAGACTGCCTGGGGCCTCTGGAAGAGTCACTTTTCTCCGTGCCGTGCTCGTCTCTGCCCCTGGACCTCTCCTCGCCTTTGCTCCGCCTCTCGGGGGACCTCTCCCTTTTCGGGTCGAGGGACTTGTGCCTCCTGCGCTCAGGCGAGCGCTCCCTCCTTCTCTCGGCCCCAGCGTCTTTCTTCCAGTGTGCCGATCGCTCCCTCGTTCTCTCCGACGGCTTCTCGTTTCTCCTGCCCGGTGAATTGTCCCTCCTCCGGTCAGGTTGGTCCTCCCATCTCCTGCCCGGTGAATTGTCCCTCCTCCGGTCAGGTTGGTCCTCCCATCTCCTGCCCGGTGAATTGTCCCTCCTCCGGTCAGGTTGGTCCTCCCATCTCCTGCCCGGTGAATTGTCCCTCCTCCGGTCAGGTTGCTCCTCCCATCTCCTGCCCGGTGACCTCTTTCTCCTGTCAACGGATGGTTCCTTGCGTCTGCCAAGCGATCGCCCATTCTGTTCCAGGCCGTGGTCCGTCATCCTCGGTACATCTCTACCGCTGTCGGGTGGTCTTTGGTGGTATCCATTCTCTGCTCTTCTTTCCTTCCTCTCGGGTGATCTGTCCCTTCTCCTTCCAGGTGCATTTTCTTTTCTTTTGGAAGTGTCGTTCCAGGTCTTGTTGTGGTTTTCATGGGTTGGTCTGCTGTGTTCCCTCCTGCCTGTTGGTTGCTCTTGTTCATTAACCCTTCTTTCCATGTGCTGTGATGATTTGTGAAGTTCTGGTGGATAACTGGATTCCAGTAATGGATGAGGTCGTCTTTCTGTTAAGTGTTTCACTTCCGGTACATTTTGTGAGCCTGTTGAGGAACTGCCCCTGTCGTTGTTTGGGTCTGAAAATAAAAAGAAAGATAACTTGATTCGATTATTGATCCATCAAATTTCATTTTCAGTTACCAATCCAGTTACCAGGCAGGCACAGCGGCAGAATTGTTGCCTAACAGCGTTTAGAGCGCCAGAGACACGGGTTCGATCCTGGCTACAGGTGCTTGTCCGTACAAAGTTTTTTCGTTCTCTGACATCTTTTGCAACACTTTGCAACAAGATCTATGGGTTTTCTCCGAGATCTTTGGTTTCCTCCCACACTTATACAATAGTACTTCTAAAAAAAATCTCAGGATGGAATTTGATTTTATCTGAACGATGTTGTCAAGCTGGGAAGGGGACAGAGAAGATTGACGAGGATGTTGCCAGGATTAGAGGGCCTGAGCTATAGGGAGAGGTTGAGCAGGCTGGGTCTCTGCTCCTTGGAGCGCAGGAGGATGAGGGGTGATCATATTGAGGTGTATGAGATCATGGGAGGAATAGATTGGGTAGGTGCACAGAGTCTCTTGCCCAGAGAAGGTGAATCGAGGACCAGAGGACACAGATTTAAGGATAAGGGGAAAAGACTTATTAGGAATCTGAGGGGGAACGTTTTCACACAAAGGGTGGTGGGGGTATGGAACAAGCTGCCAGAGGAGGGAGTTGCGGAAGGGACTATCCCAACTGGTTTCAACAACTAGGGTGGAGGAAGGGTGAAATGGGGAGGGGAGGGGAATGTTCGTGGAAGTAATTTAAAATGAGGCAATTTGACGCTCAGACCCACGTCTCTGGCGCTGCGCTCGGTGCTGATCCTCCAATTTGTGCTGGGCCTCACTCTGGCAATGGAGGAGGCCCAGGACGGAAAGGTCAGTGCGGAAATGGGAATGGGAGTTGAAACGGATGGCAACTACGAGATGGTGTGTCCCAGGCAGACCGAGAGCAAGTGTTCAGCGAGACGGTTGCCGAGTCTGCGTTTGGTCTCGCTGATGTACCGGGTTAGTGCGGAGAGGCACATGATGGCTGGCATGGATGTGGAGGGCTGAAGGGCCTGTTTCTGTGCTGTACGACTCTTTGACAATTGTAATGCACGAGCGGTTCTGGGTGCATGATGCTCACACTGGATGTTGCTTGTAAAAGATCATTTTATAAATAACTTTTCTTTTTGTATGCACACACTTATCAATTAGCTCCACTTTACACAACATGGATCATGGATTAAACCATATCGACTTCAGTCACAAATCACATGATGCAAATGTGCTGACGTTGAATATATTCAAGTTTAATTTCACTACTTATTTTAAAACCGCCCATATATTTTAAGTAGCAAAGAGTTAAAAATTAGGAAAGGCATGTCGCAAAATGTACCTCAAGACCAATATGTCTTCATATTATGACCTCCAAGGCAATAATATATTATACTAGACCGGGTGCGGACCCGTTGGGCCCGGTCCCTCAAGGCAATATTCCACCACTGACCCATAGCCCCCAATTGCGCAGGCGTGACTGACAGATACCCGTTGTGACGCCAGAGATCCCCGTTGTGACGTGAGTCACGGCAAACCCTCCCCCAACTGCAGGTTTTTGTAGGTTAATTGGCATGGTATAAATGTAAATTGTCCCTAGGATAGTGTTAATGTGCGGGGACCGCTGGTCGGTGCGCACTCACTGGGTCCAAGGGCCTGTTCCCATGCTGTATCTCTAAAGTAAACTAAAAAACTAAACTTAAACCTTAACATGACACGATGAGGAATATCAAATATTTGCAATGGAGAACGTGTGGAATTCCTTCATTATTTTAGTTCTTCGGACTCCATGCATTAGAAACATTAGGACCAGATGTGATGGATGGTTGGTGTGGATTTGGTGGGCCACAGGGCCTGTTTCCAATGCTGCATCCTTCAATCAATCACGGTTAGAGACCCCATTCAAATGAATAAGTTGTTCAATTTGATTATTGAATCTTAAAGCAGACAGTGGGAACTACCTTACTCTTGCCACACACACCTATGTCTGTCAGATAACACGGGTGACATGTTGGGAACTGAGTGGATACAAATGGCACACGTGACCACAGGGACAGAGAGGGGGTGGCACTGAGGTATGACTGAATCAGGCATGGCGCTGCTAATTCTCTATAGCAAAGCTGCCTCTTACTATGAATGAATGAATACTTGTCACATTGATTAAACTTCCAATGCATCTGAATTTTTGATTGGACAAATACTTTCACAATTCCCCTGCAAATATCCTCTCCCTTCATCAACACCTATTTTTACAGAAAGAGTTCAATATAGAAACATAGAAAATAGGTGCAGGAGGAGGCCATTCGGCCCTTCGAGCCAGCACCGCCATTCAATATGATCATGGCTGATCGTCCGCTATCAGTAACCCGTGCCTGCCTTCTCCCCATATCCCTTGACTCCACCAGCCCCTAGAGCTCTATCCAACTCTCTCAGTGATTCCCCCTCCACTGCCCTCTGTGGCAGGGAATTCCACAAATTCACAACTCTCTGGGTAAAAAAGTTTTTTTCTCAGCTCAGTCTTAATTGGCCTCCCCTTTATTCTAAGACTGCGGCCCCTGGTTCTGGACTCACCCAACATTGGGAACATTTTTCCTGCATCTAGCCTGTCCAGTCCTTTTATCATTTTATATGTTTCTATAAGATCCTCCCTCATCATTCTAAACTCCAGTGAATACAAGCCTAGTCTTTCCAAACTTTCCTCATATGCCAGTCCCGCCATCCCAGGGATCAATCTCGTGAACCTACGCTGCACTGCCTCAATCACAAGGATGTCCTTCCTCAAATTAGGAGACCAAAACTGTACACAATACTCCAGATGTGGTCTCACCAGGGCCCTATACAACTGCAGAAGAACCTCTTTACTCCTGTACTGAGATCCTCTTGTTATGAAGGCCAACATTCCAAGTGAATATAATCAAGTGCATTTTTTTTAACTGCAATATCATAGTAAATTGACACAAGTAAACAGCTCTATGAATAGCCGTACGACATGGCAGCAATATAAAACTACAAGTTAGCCAGCAAAAGACCCAATTAGTAAAACAAACTAGACCACAATCAAAATCACATTCTGAAATTAAACTCTCCCATCTGTTGTCTAAACATTGGGCTCAATCGATGTTCACAAAACACTTAAGCTTCAATCTCATAATGGACATGTCTAAACTGTTCGAATAGGTCACTGCGATGTAAGCACTGCCTATTGGGTTTCCATCTGTACCAACGACAGGGGACAATTGAAAATCTCCTTCCGAGTTCTGGATTTTTATTTTTCAGTCTCTGGCAACATGGACAGGAATCCGCTGGTGTTCCTCTTCCAAAGAGGACATTGATTTTCAGTGATCAATAATCTGCTTGATATAAATGGCAGACACAGAATGCATATTTAATCCATACAACTATATACAAAGACAATAGGTGCAGGAGTAGGCCATTCAGCCCTTCGAGCTAGCACCACCATTCAACATGATCGTGGCTGATCATCCAAAATCAGTGCCCCCGTTCCTGCCTTCTCCCCATATCCCTTGATTCCATTAGCCCTAAGATCTTTATCTATCTTTAACTTAAACAAATACAAATGGGTGACATGAATTATGTTTAGTTTAGTTTAGAGATACAGCGCGGAAACAGGCCCTTCTGCCCATCGAGTCGGCACTGACCAGCGATCCCTGCACATTAACACTACCCTACACACATTAGGGACAATTTATACTTACACCAAGCCAATTAACCTACAAACCTGTACGTCTTTGGAGTGTGGGAGAAACCGAAGATCTCGGAGAAAACCCATGGGGAGAACGTACAAACTGCGTACAGATGGCACCCGTGGTCGGGATCGAACCCGGGTCTCTGGGGTTGCAAGGCAGCAACTCTACCGCTGCGCCACCGTGCGCAGTGATAAAGAATGGGCCTGCAGCTGGCTTTGCCCCAGTCCCACCTCTCTTTATCACCTTTCCCTCCCCCACTCCATCTGACTGAAGCAGGGTCCCGTCCTGAAACCTCACAGATGCCCATTCCCTCACAGATGCTGCCAGACCCGCTGAGGTCCTCTGCCAATTTGTTTTTTACTCAAGATTTCCTCATCTGCAGATCCTTGTGTCTCCAACCTTAACCTTTATGCCTGAATACAGACTCCCAAAACAGGCACTCTCTATTCTGAGACACTTCACGAAGGACAAATTAAATCATTGAGGATGTTCTCAATGCTAATCTTTCATTAATTTGCAAGAATTTATGGCCCTTGCCTACTCAAAATGGAGAAAGAGCGTCCAGGATTTATGGCCAACCTTGAGCGTCCTTGCTGGGAGCACAGGGAGGCCTCGGTGAAAGGGTGGAAGACGCTTACAGCATCCCTAACTACCCGTCCATTTACTCTATCAAACACCAACTGTTCCACCACCAGGTCCCGCATTGGCGCCATCAGCCTCACAACCCGTAGGATTATGGGCCGGAGCCCGCGGCTGGAGCCTGGGTCGGTGCCCCGGAGTCGCCCGGAGAGGACCCGGCGATGTTAGTGGAGAGGTCGGAGCAGAGGTCGACGATGGCGCCAACCGACGGACGAGGACGGACACGTGGAAGTGATGACGCCGCTGCCGGGGGAAGGAACAAATCAGGACCCGGTGTGGTGGGGACCGCCATGAGGGAGGGGGGGAGATGGCTGGAGAAACATTTGGGCAGCTGGTCAACTGATTGTGGATGATGAGCCATGATCACGTTGAGTGGCGAAGCTGGCTCGAAGGGCCGAATGGCCTCCTCCTGCGCCTCTTGTCTATTGTCTAATCACGGTACCCGTTCAACCACGATCAAAGCTCGCAAGCTTTCTATGTCCATTAAGCAAATAAATTATTGTTCCGTTGACAATACAGATGACAATTAAACGCCCTCGACACTGGAAATACTTTTAAACAAATAAAAACACAATTCAAAAGTTCATAAGTTCTAGGATCAGAATAAAGACATTCGGCCCATCGAGTCTACTCTGCCATTCAATCATGGCTGATCTATCGTTCCCTCTCAACCCCATTCTCCTGCCTTCTCCCCATAACCCCTGACACCTGTACTAATCCAGAATCTATCTCTGCCTTAAAAACATCCATTGACTTGGCCCCCACAGCCGTCTGTGGCAATTAATTCCACAGATTCACCACCATCTGATTAAGGAAATTCCTTCTCATCTTCTAGCTAAAGGTACGTCCTTTTATTCTGAGGCTGTGACCTCTAGTCCTAGACTCTCCCACTAGTGGAAACATTCTCTCCACATCCACTCTATCCAGGCCTTTCACTATTCGGTAAGTTTCAATGAGGTTTCCCCTTCATCCTTCTAAATCCCAGCGAGTGCAGGCCCAGAGCCTTCAAACGCTCATCGTGTGTTAACCCACTCATTCCTGGGATCATTCTCGTAAGGCTCCTCTGGACCCTCTCCAATGCCAGCGCATCCTTACTCAGATATAGGGCTCAAAACATCCTCTCCACATTCACTCTATCCAAGCCTTTCATACAAAGACACAATATTTTGTATTTGAAATACAAAAATGTGAAAACTAATCATTAAAGTGACAGCGAGGATTGCAATACGTTCTCCATACTCCATCTGGTAGTATGATTGAGGTTAGTGACAGCACATGGGAGTATCATCACAGTTAACACTAACCGAGCATCGAATGAGTTCACATTTGATCAGGAGGAAGGAGTTGTGTTGTGTGTCCATGAGTTGCTGATAATTCGCATTGTACAATGATAGTTTATTGTCAAGTGGGCCGAGGTCCAGTGGAGCGCTTTGTTTTGGATTGAGCCGGGTAGAATCCGATAACAGACCTCTCCTGGGCAGGACACAAGTGTCGCCACGTTTTGGTGCTGACTAAGTTTCAAAAGCTTCACCGAACAGTCCCATCGCCGCCTGCCGCCGCCCGTGGCGGCAATCTCACCCCCTCCCCCCCTTCCGGCCTCTCCTACCCCAGATCTAGACAGAGACTGCCTCACCTTCCCTCCACCATCACAAAGTCATAGAGTGACACAGTGTGGAAACAGGCCCTTCGGCCCAACTTGCCCACACCGCCCAACATGTCCCAGCTACACTCGTCCCACCTGCCTGCCTGCGCTTGGTCCATATCCCTCCAAACCTGTCCTATCCATGTACCTGTCTAACTGTTTCTTAAACGTTGGGATAGTCCCTGCCTCAACTACCTCCTCTGGCAGCTCGTTCCATACGCCCACCACCTGTGTGTGAAAAAGTTACCCCTCAGATTCCTATTATTCTTTTCTTTTCCCCTTCACCTTAAACCTATGTCCTTTGGTCCTCGATTCACCTACTCTGGGCAAGAAACTCTATGTGTCTACCTGATCTATACCTCTCATGATTTTGTACACCTCTATAAGATCACCCCTCATTTTCCTGCGCTCCAAGGAATAGAGTTCCAGCTAGCTCAGCCGCTCCCCATAGCTCACGCCCTCGATTCCTAGCAACATCCTCTCATAGCTGAAGAGTCTGTAGAAAGGAAGAAGGCCGTCTAATTGAGTTGAGTTCCAAGCAAAGTAACAGTGATGAAATGGCTTCATTATTGCGCACACAGATCTACAGAACAGAGTTCAGTTTTAAAGTAGAAACATAGAAAATAGGTGCAGGAGTTGGCCGTTCGGCCCTTCGAGCCAGCACCGCCATTCAATATGATCATGGATGATCATCCAAAATCAGTAACCCGTTCCTGCTTTCTCGCCATATCTCTTGATTCCGTTAGCCCGAAGAGCTGTGTTTAAAGGGCTTGTCCCACTTTCCCGAGTTACTCACAAATTCTCCCGGGTTTTCCTCTTCATTCAAACTTGGAGAATGTCCGTAGAGAGTCCGTAGGAGGCCGTAGATTTTTCTTAGCGGCTCGTAATGCCAGCGGTAGGTACACGGGGTACCAGGTAAGTCGGGACGTTTTTTCAGCATGTTGAAAAATGTCCACGAGTAAAAAATATAGCCCCGAGTACCTACAGCTGGCTATTACCGTAATTCTCCGAGTTTGAATCAAGGGGAAAACTCAGGAGAATTCGTGAGTAACTCGGAAAAGTGGGACAGGGCCTTTACTCTCTCTTGAATACATCCAGTGAATTGGCCTCCATTGCTTTCTGTGGCAGGGAATTCCACAGATTCACAATCTGGGTGAAAAGGTTTTTCCTCATCTCAGTCCTAAATGGCCTACCCCTTATTCTTAAACTGTGACCCCTGGGCTCTGGACTCCCCCAACATGGGGAACATTTTTCCTGCATCTAGCCTGTCTGAACACCTTAAGAATTTTATATGTTTTTTTAAGATCCCCTCTCATCCTTCTACATTCCCGTGACTACAAGCCCATGTCGACCCATTCTTCAGTACCTGAACCAGAACACTACACTCTTGCGCTTGGTGGTAATACATATCACCTCACAGAACGGGGAAGGCATTAATTAGCGTGGTGTGAGCCTAATAGATGAGCATACCAGAGGAGGGCCATGTTTGAATTAGACAGTCACAAAGGAACCATATTTCTGTCAGATAATTATCACTATCATTTTGCTCTTGACTGCAATGACTTACAATGCAGCGGCAGAAACAGGTCAGGAATTCTGTACACGTTTTCAAATATATTAGTTCTCTCTTTAACGCTGCACAATAGACCTTTGAGCTACCTTTAATCGGACTTAATCGTGAGCTATCTTGCTCTAAACATTGTTCCCTTTATCCTGTATCTGTGCACAATGGACGGCTCGATTGCAATCATGTGTTGGCATTTTGCTGACTGGATAGCGCGCGACAACATGGTTTTTACTGGCACAATAATAAACTGAATTCATAAAGTTATAGAGCGATATCGCGTGGAAACAGGCCCTTCGGCCCAACTTGACTGCACCGACCAACATGGCCCATCCACACTCGTCCCACCTGCCCACGGAGACGAGGAAACACTTTTTCTCACAGAGAGTGGTGAGTCTGTGGAATTCTCCGCCTCAGAGGGCGGTGGAGGCAGGTTCTCTGGATGCTTTCAAGAGAGAGCTAGATAGGGCTCTTAAAAATAGCGGAGTCAGGGGATATGGGGAGAAGGCAGGAACGGGGTACTGATTGGGGATGATCAGCCATGATCACATTGAATGGCGGTGCTGGCTCGAAGGGCCAAATGGTCTACTCCTGCACCTATTGTCTATTATCTATTGACAAAGGACATTTATTGTCACATACACCATTTTTGGTGTAGTTGCCATGTGCAGCACACCAATAAAAGTAAGACACCGCATTAAAGAAGAATTTAACATGAAACATAAAAACATCTACCCGATCTAGTCACGATTTTACACACCCTCATGATTTTAGACACCTCTAATAAGATCACCCCTCATCCTCCGAAATATTAATAAACTCTTTTCATATTCCAGACCAGTCCAGTCATGTACAAGCTCATCTTTATACGCACAGCGTAGAGGCTGAGAAGCAGGAAATGCCGCTGTTCTGAAGTTAAGGGAGAGGATAATTGTTTGGCAGGAGCTGACTAAAAATATCAACATGAATCCAACCTCAATTCCTACGAGGAAATTTAGAAATTGGCATTGGAAATTGATTAAGCAAGACAGACATGGTGGGATTTTCACATTGGCAGTCGACACAGTGGGTCTTGGGTTATATAGTCATCACTGATATAGACTCACTGCGGCAACATTGATTATTCTGGTAGTTATCACAATTTAATTTATTAATTGGTTTATACACTTTATAGCTTCCAGATAAAGATTGGTTGGAGAGCTAAAGATTATTTATTCCCAATAAAGTCACAAATTCAAATACAGGGCTCTCCGTGTGTGATGTACTTCCAGTATTATCTGACTCCACGAGATAAACCTCTCCTACACTGAGTGTAATTCAGAAATTTCTTCATGGGGAATGTTTAGGAAGGGACTGCAGATGGGAAGATAGACACGAAACGCTGGAGTAACTCAGCGGGCCAGGCAGCATCTCTGGAGGGAAGGAACGGGTGACGTTTCGGGCCAGCACCGCCATTGACCATGAAGGTGAGCGCGTGCACCGATTCACTCGCCGTGCCCGTCCCTCGAGGTCGAGGATGATGTTCTACGTTCCATTGTTTCTATGGACTCTCAATAGACAATAGACAACAGGTGTAGGAGTAGGCCATTCGGCCCTTCGAGCCAGCACTGGCATTCAATGTGATCATGGCTGATCATCCCCAATCAGTACCCCGTTCCTGCCTTCTCCCCATATCCCCTGACTCCGCTATTTTTAAGAGCCCTATCTAGCATTCTCTTCAAAAGCATCCAGAGAACCTGCCTCCACCGCCCTCTGAGGCAGAGAATTCCACAGACTCACCACTCTCTGTGAGAAAAAGTGTTTCCTCGTCTCCGTTCTAAATGGCTGACTCCTCATTCTTAAACTCGATGGGCCGAATGGCTTAATTCTGCTCCTGTCACTTATGACCGTATGTTGCTGACACGCATGCTTTAGGCACTCTCTAGCTCTTCTTGTTCATGTGTCTAACTGAACACCTTTTAGTAACCGATCGTGAACCAGAGAAAAAGGCGGGTGCTCTGGTTTTCCTCCCGCACTCCAAAGAGTGCGTGAGGTAAATTACCCTGCATCTTAAACTCCAAAGGTAATTTGTCCCAAATGTGCAGGATAGTGCTCGTGTATGGGATGGTCGCTGGCCTGCACGGACTCAGTGGGCCGAAGGGCCTGTTTCCGTGCTGTATCTCTAAAAATCTAAAGAGAAAGAAAAGCCTGGTGGGGAGATGGTGGGGAGAGTAATATTGAATGCTTACACTGCGGCTGACAATAGATTTAGTCCCCGTGTAAAGGGCTGACTGGAGCACAGCAAAGCAGCAGGAAAAAGGTTCATAAAAGAGGACTTTGTCGAACAAATGTTCGATGCTGTGCCGGGTTGGGCAAATTAGCCCATTATTTGGTTTAGTTTAGTTTGGAGATACAGCATGGAAACAGGCCCTTCAGCCCATCGAGTCGGCACCGACCCGCGATCCCCAGTAAACGAGTTCAATCCCGTACTCCAGGGACAATTTAACAGAAGCCAATTAACCTACAAACCCGTAGGTCTTTGGGAGTGTGGGAGGAAACCGGAGCACCTGCAGAAAACCCACGCAGGCCACGGGGAGAACGTGTAAACTCCACACAGACTGCACCCGAGGTCAGGATCGAGCCGGGGCCTCTGGAGCTGTGAGGCAGCAGCTCTACCCCTGCGCCACTCTGCTGCCCCTAACGTTACAGAACATGAAACCGTACATGACAGGACCAGGCCATGCAGCCCACAATGTCTGTGCAGAACACGATGCCAAGCCCAACTCTTATCTGCCTGCATATGATCCATATCACTCATTTTCCTGCATATCCATGTGCCTATCCAAACAAATTCCTAAATGCCCCGACCACTACCACCCACGGCAGCACACGCCAGGTACTAAAAACCCTCTTTGTGAAAAAAAACCTGCCCTGTACATCTCCTTTAAGGCCCTGTCCCACTTTCCCGAGTTACTCACGAGCTCTCCCAAGTTTTCCCTTTGATTCGGACTCAGGGAATGTCGGCGAATGTCGGTAACGAGTCTGTAGGAGTCCGTAGATATTTCGTAGCGGCTCGTAATGCCAGCCGTAGGAACTCGGGGCATCAGGTAAGTCGGGACGTTTTTTCCAACATGTTGAAAAATGTCCACGAGTTAAAAAAATAGCCCCGAGTACCTACGAACGGCTATTACCGTAATTCTCCGAGGTCGAATCAAGGGGAAAACTCGGGAGAATTTGTGAGTAACTCGGGAAAGTGGGACAGGGCCTTTAGACTTTGTCTCCGCACCTTAAAGTAATGCCCCTGTTTTAGCGATGTTCCAACTCAACCCGTGCCTAACTCACTTTCTTTTATGAAAGGAAAATGCAGTGTTAGTCTTGTCGGCGTGGAACTGACCGTTCATCGTTAGCATCCCCGATAATTGGGCCTCTGTTACTGTGAACAAATGTGGGTCCCCAAATCTGAGGAAGGATGTGCTGGCTCTGGAGAGGGTCCAGAGGAGGTTTACAAGAATGATTCCAGGAATGAGTGGGTTAACCTATGATGAGCGTTTGTCGGCACTGGGCCTCTACTCGCTGGAGTTTAGTAGGTTGAGGGGGGACTTCATTGAAACGTACAGAATAATGAAAGGCAAAGATAGAGTGGATGTGGAGAGGGTTTCCACTGGTTGGAGAGTCTAGGGCCAGAGGTCACAGCTTCAGAATTAAATGGGCTTCTTTTAGAAAGGAGGTGAGGAGGAACTTCTTTAGTCAGAGGGTGGTGAATCTGTGGAACTCATTGCCACAGAGGGGTGTGGAGGCCATCCGTGGATATTTTTAAGGCAGAGAAATTGATTAGAGCGGGCGTCAAGGGCTATGGGGAGAAGGCGGGAAATTGGGATTAAGGGGCAGAGATCATTGAATGGCGGGGCGGACTCGATGGGCCGAATGGCCTAATTCTACTATCATGTGAACTTGTGAACAGGAGAACCATTTTGCTAGCCATTTCCACGATCTTCCATGGAAGATGCAGTGTGGAAATATCTACCATCGATGCAAACATTCCCCAACACATTGCAAAAACAATTCCACCTGGGTTATTTTGTCCTCTCTCCTTGAGTCCTCATTACGCACTATCATTTCTCATTGAAAAAACACAAAGCGCTGGAGTAACTCAGCGGGTCCGGCAGCATCTCTGGAGAACATGGAGGACATTTTGGGTCAAGACCCTTCTTCAAACCTCATCCAAAAGCATCCTCCAGAGATGCTTCCTGAGCCGCTGAGTTACTCCAGCACTTTGTGTGCGCTTTTTTTCAGTAAGCCAGCATCTGCAGTTCCTCGTGTCATCGTCATCTAATGGTTTATTTGGGTTTGTATATTTATATAGGCCACTAATAATAAATTGAATCATTTAGGCTTGACTTGGATTCAACGCATGGCTCCAGGAAATCAAATTATGCTCATAGAGTAATGATTAGTTTTTATCCAATGTACTTACATTTCAGCAGAACGCAAGAGGGATATGGACCAAACGCGGGCAGGTGGGACTAGCATCGATGGGGCATCTTGGTCGGCATGGGAAAGTGGGTCTGTTTCTCTGCTGTATTGACTCCATGACTATGAAGAGTACATCAGGAAGTGGGAGAACAGTATCAGATTGTTTTTTTTTTATTGTGTGCAGAAGTAACTGCTGGCAATTGTACTCACCTCGAAACATTTGGTTTAACTGAAGTCAGTGAAACTGAATGTAGCACATCCAGAGTCTACTGCGAATGCGTCTTTTAGTTCTGTCCAGTCTAGAGATACAGCGCGGAAACAGGCCCTTCGGCCCACCCAGTCCGTGCCGACCAGCGATCCCCGCACATTAACACTATCCTACGCACACTGGGGACAATTTAAATTTATACCAAAGCCAATTAACCTGCAAACCTGTACGTCTTTGGAGTGTGGGAGGAAACCGGAGCACCCGGAGAAAACCCACGCGGTCATGGGGAGAACGTACAAACTCCGTACAGACAGCACCCATAGTCGGGATCGAACCCGAGTCTCTGGTGCTGTAAGGCCGAAACATTACCGCTGTGCTCGCTTTGCCGCCCCTTACTTGGATAATGATGTACCATTAACACCCAATATTCATCGGGATTAAAGTATGCTTTCAAGGTATTAGTTGATATATAGACAACAAAATGTCAGACTGAACAAATAAATAGTTAGGGTGCACAAATCGCTGGAGAAAGTCAGCGGGTGCAGCAGCATCTATGGAGCGAAGGAGATAGGCAACGTTTCGGGCCAAAACCCTTCTTCAGATAAATAGTTAGTGTAGGAAGGAACTGCAGATGCTGGTTTAAACTTAAGATAGACACAAAAAGCTGGAGTAACTCAGCGGGACAGGCAGTATCTCTGGAGAGAAGGAATGGGTGACGTTTCGGGTCGAGGCCCTTCTTCAGACTGGTTAGAACACGGATGGCTAGCCTGTCCCTTGCTGTGATCTCACACAATCGCAAGCGGAAGAGGAAGCGTCTTCTCAGGACTTCACTAATACAGATCCCATCTTTATTTTTTTGTGTAACGTACCACGATTTTAAGCTCAGATTGATATTTGAAACAAGTTAAATGTAACTCACTGGAACAGGCGCTGAGCGGACAGAGGAATTAATCATTATTTTAAAATGTTGGGCAAAGCAAATGGAATCAAACCGATGGAATGGGAAAATGTCAAATCATAAGGTCAAGTGACAGGAGCAGAATTACGCCATTCGGCCCATCAAGTCTACTCCGCCATTCAATCATGGCTGATCTATCTCTCCCTCCAAACCCCATTCTCCTGCCTTCTTCCCATAACCCCTGACACCCGCACTAATCTGGAATCTATCTATCTCTGCTCTTAAAAATATTCACTGTCTTGGCCTCCACATCCTCTGTGGCAAATAATTCCACAGATTCACCACCCTCTGACTAAAGACATTCCTCCTCATCTCCTTCCTAAAATAACATCCTTTAATTCTGAGGCTGTGACCTCTGGTTCTAGACTCTCCCACTGGTGGAAACATGCTCGCCACATCCACTCCATCCAAGCCTTTCACTACTCTGTACATCTCAATGAGGTCTCCCCTCGTTCTTCTAAACTTTAAAGGTACATTGACGTTGTTCCATTAAGGTAGAACAAGGGAAAGCTTTGAGGCCTATAATCATCATTTGGTCATTGTATTTTATCAGATGATCCATTTAACCAAAGGGATGTGGCATTTAAAATAGAACACGGTATTCATTTATGCTCTATCCATTTCCAGCCTGGGTAATATTTTAGCCGCTGGGCTACATTTATCGAACAATTGATATTCACTGGGCTGTGTGGTGTCTATAGCTCTCATGCTGAGCACAAAGGTTGAGTCGTGAAAAGCTGGAGTAACTCTGCGGGTCTCCACCCAAAACGTCACCTATTCCTTTTCTCCAGAGATGCTGCCTGTCCCGCTGAGTTACTCCAGCACTTTGTGTCTATCTTCGGTTTGAACCAGCATCTAGCAGTTCCTTCCCACACAGGGTTCAGTCCCGAGTCCTTTGTCGAAGAATTGGGCAGATGTGGAGCACTCCACCAATTGTTGTTATGCTACTTGCCACAAATCTGAAGTCAGACAGCTCCAACGGTTCACGGGTTCGATCCTGACTACGGGTGCTGTCTGTGCGGAGTTTGTACGCTCTCCCTGCTCTCCTCCCACAGCCCAAAGACGTGCAGGAGTCTGGGTCAATTGGCTTCTGTAATTTGCCCAGAGTGTGGAAGGAGTGGATGCAAAAGTGGGATGACATGGAACTATTGTGGAACTATTGTAAGGGCCGATCGATTGTTGGAATGGACTCGATGGGCCCAAGGACCTATTTCCATAATATATACCTAAAACTAGAAATTAAAAAAAAATGACAGGATAAAGACTAAGTAAGAGATGTCTCCAATTTAAAAAAAACTTGCTGCATGGTTTTAGAAGATATAGGAACTTATCTGAAAAACATCTCCAAGTTAAACCTAGAATAGTGTGTTGTTAAGGCAGAAGAGATCAAACCACATTAACATTTGGTGGATCCCAATGAATGCCTCAAATTCTTAACATCATCAATGTTCAAGGCTGCGGCCTTGGATAGAAACATAGAAAATAGGTGCAGGAGTAGGCCATTCGGCCCTTCAAGTTAGCATTCAATATGATCGTGGCTGATCATCCAAAATCAGTTCCCCCATTCCTGCCTTCTCCCAATATCCCTTGATTCCGTTAGCCCTAAGAGCTATATCTACCTCTCTCTTGAATACATCCAGTGAATTGGCCTCCGCTGCCTTCTGCGGCTGAGAATTCCACAGATTCACAACTCTCTGGGTGAAAAGGTTTTTCCTCATCTCAGTCCTAAATGGCCTACTCCTTATTCGTAAACTGTGACTCCTTGTTCTGGACTCCCCCATAACATGGGGATAATTTTTCCTGTATCTAGCATGTCAAATCCCATGAAGAAGTTTATATGTTTCTAAAGGGTCCCATCTTATCCTTCTAAATACCAGTGAATATAAGCCCAGTCGATCCATTCTTTACCTTAAGGAGGTGAAACATGGAATGGCTAATATAAGTGGGTGCAAGATAATTACATGGAACCGTCATCCATTAATGAGGTGAAGATTCCATGTTGTAGACTGGAAGTGGCAGAAGAATCCAATGGAGGCCAAAAGGGTGAACAGCGAGACATTTTGAAGAGTGATTTTGATGAGAGCTTCACCAGGTCCATAACAATCAGGTAGTTGGGCTAGAACGGGGATATGAATGCAACAGGATGGAAAGTTGTAAAAATTGTGAATGAAAAGAGGGCAAAGAATTGAAAGACTGTTTATAAAATTGGAAGTAGGGTTTACATGGATGAAGATTTAAAGGACGAGGCACGGACGGTTCATTCAGAATGACATTTGAGGCTCTATCTACTGCAGAACAGGTTTTCTTTTTACAAAGAGGGCTTTTAGTCTTGAATACACCATTCTTTTACTTGGGTCTTAAAACTGCAGGCATCTGAATTCTCCTCAACATGTGGCATTCACAGAGTGTGCGGAATGGATGGTATTAAAAGTCCAAGAAACAAACTCAGCAATTTGAGTTTTGAAGCTCTGATCTTTTGGTTTGGTTTTGGTGACATCCAATTCAATTGATCATCTTCAGATGTTTTATTGCGCTAAATATTTTGAAACTCACAGAATAATGAAAGGCATGGAGTGGATGTGGAAAGGATGTTTCCACTGGTGGGAGAGTCTAGGACCAGAGGTCACAGCCTCAGAATTAAAGGGCGCTCTTTTAGAAAAGAGGTTGAGGAGGAACTTCTTTAGTCAGAGGGTAGTTAATCTGTGGAACTCATTGCCACAGAGGGATATGGAGGCCAAGTCGGTGGATATTTTTAAGGCAGAGATAGACAAATTCTTGATTAGAACGGGTGTGAAGGGTTATGGGGAGAAGGCAGGAGAATGGGGTTGAGAGGCAAAGATAGATCAGCCATGATTGAATGGCGGAGTAGACTTTTTTGTTGGGTTGAATGGCCAAATTCTGCTCCTACAGTTTATGAACATGAGTTTTTGAGTATTCCCATAAAAATAATCTGGGATCAGACGGAACAGCAAAGACAATCCCAATGACATCCATAAAACAGACCATTAAATCCATTTTCAATCGGACTTAGGAATCTATAGGCTACCATGAAATTATGGGTTAATTACCCCAATCCTTGTTGCAGTGTTTGGATCATCTTCTTGAGTCTTGCGATGCAAGATGATTTAAGATGGGAACAACTACATCCAAGGCCTTTTCAATCCTCCCCTCTCTGTACCAAAATGCAGTTCAGCCAACAAACAGGATGTGCTTTTTGAGGCCTTGCCACGTTGCAAGATTACAAATGTCCTTGGTAGGAATTCCCTAGTGATTCAGCATGGAATCAGGCCCTTCGGCCCAACTTGCCCACTTCAACCAACATGTCCCATCCACACCTGTCCCATGTCTCTCTAAACCTACCTACCCATCAACCGGTCTAAATGTTTCTTAAATGTTGCGATAGGACCTGCTTCAACTACCTCCTCCAGCAGTTTGTTCCATACACCCACCATCGTTTGTGTGAAGAAGTTACCCCTCAGATTCCCATTAAATCTTTCCACCCTCACCTTAAACCTATGCCCCCTGGTTCTCGATTCCTCGAAACGACTCTGTACGTTCACACGATCTATTCCTCTCAGATCGAAAGCAAACTCAATGCTGGCATTTATTTCAAGAGGGCTTGTATACAAAAAAACAGGGATGTAATGCTGAGGCTCTGTAAGGGGCTGGTATGGCCACATTTGGAATATTGTGAGCAATTTTGGTCACCATATCTGAGGAAGGATGTGCTGGCTCTGGAGAGGGTCCAGAGGTTGTTTACAAGAATGATCCCAGGAATTGGTAGGTTAACCTGTGATGAGCGTTTGTCGGCACTGGGCCTGTACTCGCTGGCAGTTTAGAAGAATGAGGAGGGGGGGACCTCATTGAAATATACAGAATGGTGAAAGGCCTGGATGGAGTGGATGTTGAGAGGATGTTTCCACTGGGATCTCTAGGACTAGAGGTCATAGCCTCAGAATTAAAGGATGTTCTTTTGGGAAGAAGATGAGGAGAAATTTATTTAGTCAGAGGGCGGTGGAATTCTTTGCCGCAGAAGGCTGTGGAGTCCAAGTCAGTTGATATTTTTAAGGCAGAGATAGACAGATTCTTGATTAGTGTGGGTGTCAGAAGTTATGGGGAGAAGGCAGGAGAATTAGGAGGGTGAGATAGATCAGCCGTGGTTGAATGGCAGAATAGACTTGATGGGCCGAATGGCCTAATTCTACTCCTATCACGTATGGCCTCATTATTTTGTACACGTCTGTAATATTATCCCTCATCCTCCTGTGCTCCAAGGAATAAAGTTCTTGGGACAGTTCATTCAAGTGACAACTTGGCATTCCTGGTTTCCAACAAGCTTCAGGCCAGCTCGTGGTCTTCTAGTCTTCGATTGTATTTGAAAGCTTTTTACATTCGAATACAATAACTACAAAGTTAACCACATCCCGTTGGTTGCGCCCTTTCCTTATCAACTGGACTTCTTGATTAGTACGGGTGTCAGGGGTTATGGGGCGAAGGCAGGAGAGAATGGGGTTGGGAGGGAGAGATAGATCAGCCATGAATTGAATGGCAGAGTAGACTTGATGGGCCAAATGGCCTAATTCTGCACCTATCACTTATTAATTCACATGCTCTCCGAATGGACGTACTTTTCCCTCAAGCAATAAAAACTAGAATCACTGATGTAGACACATTCTTGTGATCCGTCCTCTTCCCCTTGTACTGTATATGCAGAATCCAGTGCCAATTTTCATGAACCGCATCACTCTATATTTTTGCTTCTAGTCATTCTTTATTCACTCATCTATTGACTCCATCTACACCTCGCGCTGTCCCGGCAAGGCCAGCAGCATCACCAAGGACCAGTCGCACCCTGGCCACTCCCGCTTCTTCTCCCCTCTACCAACAGGCAAGAGGTACACAAGTGTGAAAACACACACCTCCAGATTCAGGGACAGTTTCTTCCCAGCTGTTATCAGACAACTGAACCGTCCTATCAACAACTAGAGAGCGGTCCTGGACTACCTCATCTACCTCATCGGTGACCCTCGGACTATCCTTGATCGAACTTTGCTGGCTTTAACTTGCAGTAAACGTTATTCCCTTTATCATGTATCTGCACACTGTAAATGGTTCGATTGGAATCATGTATTGTCTTTCCTCTGACTGGTTAGCGCGCAACAACAGCTTGTCACTGTGCCTCGGTAATGTGGCAATAAACAAAACCAACTAAACAAAGATAGGCACAAGATGCTGGAGTAACTCAGCGGGACAGGCAGCATCTCGAGGGAGAAGGAATGGGTGACGTTTCGGGTCGAGACCCTTCTTCAGACACTAACTAACTAACATTCATCCATTCTTACCATCCCAGCTCCCAATGTTAATTTGGATACCAAGACAGAAGGCTTCTCCTACCTCCCCTTTTTGCGGGGAACACACATTTATAATCATTATGTGCAACTGAGATCTAATTACGAGTAAGATGCGGCATTAATCTCACATTTGTTCAGCTGAAGCACAAAAGTGTGCCCTTAAAAGTATTAGCACACAGTGCCTAGGCTAGGTGAGGTTCATAGTGTGTGTGATAAATGATTGAAGTGATAGTCAGGAGCACAAAGTTTAGAAGGATGAGGGGGGAACCTCATAGAACCACTGAAAAGTGAAGGGCCTGGATGGAGTGGATGTGGGGAGGATGTTTACACTAGTGGGAGAGTCTCGGACCAGAGGGCACAGCCTCTGAATTGAAGGACGTTCCTTTAGGAAGGAGATGAGGAGGAATTTCTTTAGTCATGGGTGGTGAATCTGTGGAATTCATCGCCACAGAAGGCTGTGGAGGCCAAGTCTATCAAGAGAATGCAACGTAAGGCTGTGAGAGGCCAAGTCAGTGGGTATTTTTAAGGCAGAGATAGGTAGATTCTTGATTAGTGCGGGTGTCAAGGGTTTATGGGGAGAAGGCAAGAGAATGGGGTTAGGAGAGAGAGATAGATCGGCCACCATTGAATGGCAGAGTAGACTTGATGGGCCGAATGGCCTAATTCTGTTCCAAACACATGAACTTTTGCATCGCCTCTGTGAAGTTCACACATTTTTGGCGGTTAACGATGAAGGTGCATATCAGCAGAAACTGGAAAATATGACAAGGATTTTAAACGTAAAAGCTTTTGAACTCGCATCTATCTTAACGCTTGAAGCTAGCAGTCATCGGGATGTGGCTGTGTACTATGGAATAGCAAAGAGTGTTCTTTTAGGATTAACTGTAGTTCAAACTTTGTAAACTGTATTTAGTTTAGTTTAGTTTACACAAAAAGCTGGAGAAAACTCAGCGGGTGCAGCAGCATCTAAGGAGCGAAGGAGATAGGCGACGTTTCGGGTCGAGACCCTTCTTCAGACTGGTCAGGGATCAGGAAACGAGAGATATAGACGGTGATGTGGGAGAGATAAGGAACAATGAGTGAAAGATATGCAAAAAAGTATCGGTGATAAAGGGAACAAGCCAATGTAAGCTGTTTGTGGTGTGAAAATGAGAAGATGGTGCGACTGGGGTGGGGGAGCGAGATAGAGATAGAGGGGAATGCCAGGGCCCGAGGGCTGAGGGAGAGGTGGGAAGGGGAGGAGACAGCAAGGGTTAACAGAATTGAGAAAATTCAATATTCAAGCCAAAGGATGCAGACTCCCCAAGCGGGAATATGAGGTGCTGTTCCTCCAGCTTGCGGTGTTGCTCACTCTGGCCGTGGAGGAGGCCAGAAACCGAGAGGTCGGATGTGGAATGGGAGGGGGAGTTGAAGTGCTGAGCCACCGGGAGGTCGGGTTGGTTATTGCGGGACCGAGCGGAGGTGTTCGGCGAAGCGATCGCCAAGCCTCCGCTTGGTCTCACCGATATAGATCATCTGGCATCTGGAGCAGCGGATGCAGTAGATGAGGTTGGAGGAGGTGCAGGTCAACCTCTGTCGGACCTGGAAGGACTGCTTGGGTCCTGAAAAGGAGTGGAGGGGGGAGGTGAATGGAGTTTAGTTTAGTTTAGAGATACAGCGCGGAAACAGGCCCTTCGGCCCACCGGGTCCGCGCCGACCAGCGATCCCCGCACATTAACACTATCCTACACACACTAGGGACAGTTTTTGCATTTACCAATCCAATTAACCTACAAACCTGTACGTCTTTGGAGTGTGGGAGGAAACCGAAGATCTCGGACAAAACCCACGCAGGTCACGGGGAGAACGTACAAACTCTGTACAGACAGCACCTGTGGTCGGGATCGAACCCGGGTCTCCGGCGCTGCATTCGCTGCAAGGCAGCAACTCTACCTCTGCGCCACCGTGACCGCCAGGATCTGTGGACTGGAATCTCCGCTCCTATCACATATCAACATGGACATATCTCTTTCATTGAAGATTTGATATGGTGTTTGTGTAAGTGAATAGCATGGGTTATGAACAAGGCCAAACAGAGGACGAGGGCTTCAGGAACTTGCATCAGGTGAACTGCAACACAAATTCATGAAGTTAAAAAATTTTAGCCCAAAGGCCGGCAATTCAATATTGTCAGCGCCAAAACACAACGCAACCACAGATTCTATCCCGTTTTTTGCACTGTACCATGACAAATTGAGCGTGACATTTTGTACAATAATGGCGAAAAGTCGCAAATTCCAGTTTGCAAATCTTAATCTTAAAAATCTTTTGCAGAGGTTTGCAAACCTCTGCAAAAGATTTTTAAGATTAAGATCTGCAAACTGAAATTTGTGACTCTTTGCCATTATTACGTTATTTGCACCTCTGCAAATCTTAAAGGCACTGGACGGGTCCGCACGGAACAAATCACACAATGTATTAAGTACTTGCGAAGTGATTTCTCACTATCCTCTCCGAATTATGGGCAGGAAAGGCGATTTTTACGTTAATGATCTCTTGGTGAAACTTTCAATTCTGACGAGCGCGAGTAATGAACATCACCAGAATGAGGATCAAATTTGCTCAAGTTCCCTATTCATTAATTTCGAAAAGAGAAGGGCACAAAAAGCAGGAATGGCCATTAACAGCTGACTTATCTGATATTGCCCGATAAATTCGCCATCAACAGCATTGAAAGTTCCAGTTCCAAAGCATAATCGAGTAGTGTGAATTATGGATGAGTTCTTAAGTTTGCATAAGGAAGCAAAATTTGAAATTGAAAAGATATTATAAATGACAAGTCTCTTTTTTCATCCAGTATTTCATTTCAGGTCTTTGCCTGAATAAATTTAAGTCTCTGGGACGAATGCTTCTGTTGTCAATGAAAACTAGGCAGCATTAATTTCTACAAAAAATAGGACACAAAGTGCTGGAGTAACTCAGCGGGTCAGGTGGCATCTCTGGAGAACGTACGTGGACAGGTGACGTTTGGGGTCGGGTCACTTCTTCAGACGTTTCAAGGGTCTGAAGAAGGGTGCCGACCCGTAACGTCCATGTCCTCCAGAGATGCTGCCTCACCCGCTGAGTTACTCCAGCACCTGGTGTCCTTCTGTGCATCAACCAGCATCTGCAGTTCTTTGCTTCAGCACCAATACACGCGCATGGATCCAATGGCTTTGGATGGATCAGGTGGACATACCAATTTCGAATGAGATACTGGATCGCGGAACAGCAGCACAATTACCACACAACAGACATGATAGCATGAGGGGATTCCCTGGCAAAGAGCCTGCACCCCAAACATGTAGGCGCATGAGTTCTGCCAGCAACGTCAGCGGGCGAAACCCGCAATGTCGGATGCAAGCACACTCATTGATGTGTGAAAGGGGGGGGGGGGGGGGATATAGATGGAACATTGCATGAGCCTTTACAAGCAAGGCAGCGAGATGGGAGCAGCAAATATTGATTGAACTACCAACCGTGTTTTGATTTGGGCCCATTAGGTAGAAGCAAGAGTCCTCATGCTTGTCACTTCTCATGCATGAGGAGAGATTAGGAGGCACCATCGCTGAGGGGAGGAGCGTAGAGACCAGCACCCATGACAGACGAGACAGAGAGAGAGAGAGAGAGAGAGAGAAAGAGCAGAAGAGAGATTTAGATTCCCTATTAGTAAGCAGCAACAGGATTGATCAGTCTGTTGATCATGGAAAGATGTTTATTATAGTTCCAGTCAGATTGTCCAGGCAAAAAAAAAAAAACAATTAAGACTGCAAAAGCAGAACCAAGACACAGCAAAAACAGCACCAGAAAGCACTAATGGGAATTTCACCATTTTTTTTATCACAATACAATGAGTCACAATAGTATGTAAACAATGATTCATTTCAATATGTACAAACTCCACATTTAAATCCATGCAAGTTATGAACCGTGTTAAAAGTAATTACAGAACTTGTTACAAAAATATATACCCTTACAGAGAGATTACTTCAATGGAGATTTAAGAACAAAAGAAATCAAAAGTTCAGAGTTCTATTTTTGGTCATTAATGTATTATTTTTAAATAATAGATAATAATCCCCTTCATTTGGTCTCAAGAGGGAGGGATGTTGGTGGATGCAACTGTTCTTGTGTTTTTTTTTAAACTATAAAACTTCACAGGTCTTTTGGGAAAGCAGCACAGCGTTGTACACATCATAAACGGGGTGGGACGTTATTCCTGTGTGGATACATCATCTTCAAGGCCTAACATCCCAGAGAAAAGGCCTGGAGGCCCAGAGAGCAGAACAGGAGAGCAAAATTAATGTATATGCACCTGAGCACAGGAAGATGAGGAGTGATCTTATAGAGGCGTATAAACTCATGAGAGGAATCGATCGGGTAGATGCGCAGAGTCTCTTGCCCAGAGTAGGGGAATCGAGGACCAGAGGACATAGGTTTAAGGTGAAAGGGAGAAGATTTAATAGGAATCTGCGGGATAACTTTTTCACACAAAGGGTGGTAGGGGTATGGAACGAACTGCCGAACTGCCAGAGGAGGTAGTTGAGGTTGAGAGTATCCCAATGGTTAAGAAACAGACAGGTACATGGATAGGGCAGGTTTGTGAGGGATATGGGTCAATAGAGGGAGTGCAGACAGGGTTGCCATAGAGGGAGTACAGAGAAGGTTCACCAGACTGATTCCTGGGATGGCAGGACTTCCATATGAAGAAAGACTGGATAGACTCGGCGTGTACTCGCTTGAATTTAGGAGATTGAGGGGGGATCTTATAGAGACTTACAAAATTCTTAAGGGGTTGGACAGGCTAGATGCAGGAAGATTGTTCCCGATGCTGGGGAACTCCAGAACAAGGGGTCCCAGTTTAAGGATAAGGGGGAAGTCTTTTAGGACTGAGATGAGAAGATCATTTTTCACACAGAGAGTGGTGAGTCTGTGGAATTCTCTGCCACAGAAGTTGAGGCCAGTTCATTGGCTATATTTAAGAGGGCGTTAGATGTGGCCCTTGTGGCTAAAGGGATCAGGGGGTATGGAGAGAAGGCAGGTACAGGATACTGAGTTGGATGATCAGCCATGATCATCTTGAATGGCGGTGCAGGCTCGAAGGGCCGAATGGCCTACTCCTGCACCTATTTTCTATGATTCTATGATTCTATGAAACGCGGGCAGGTGGGACTAGTGTAGCTGGGACATGTTGGCCGGTGTGGGCAAGTTGGGCTGAGGGGCCTGTTTCCACTCTGTATCACTCTACGACTCTGTGACCCTATTCTGCAAATTTTCCATTGGTAACAAGGATTGCTCTGTTCATAGCTAAATGTCCACAACTAAAAGAAAATAAAGTCTGGTGTCTTTAAAATGCTATAAATAAACATGATAACTTAAATTAATAAATATTAGAACACTTCTATTCGAGATTTGGCCACAAGGTATGAAGTTAAATTGCGGTATCGTTCCCATTGAACTGTGACAATTGGGATAATAGTTATACGCTCATCAGACATTTGAACAATTGAGAACTTCATATGGGTAAGTAACTAATGACCTACATACTCCAGCCCATTCCTCATCGAAATGGTGAATGCGCAGAATTAGTAGCAGCTGTTAAGGACCAAAAGCTGCACATTTGTGAAAGAAGGAAAAATAAAATCCTAGATTTTAACGTGATAAAAAAATAAGAGAAAGAAAAAAAAAATCACTCATGGTGTGAAGAAAGTAACGTTTTCATAGGGCAACCCACCATATTCTGGCACATAACCATTTCCACGTTTGAGAAACAGGCTGACTCTTCGACCACCATTTTTAATCAGCTCTATAGCGCGAGAATGCTTCATGTTCTTGGTCGTTTCTCCATTGATCTCCAGGATTTCATCTCCGACCTAGAAGGTGAGATAACCATAAATAGAAGTGAGTGCATTTTTACCTCACGCTGCCCCGGCAAGGCCAGCAGCATCATCAAGGGCGAGTCGCCCCCCGGCCACTCCCTCCTCGCCCCTCTCCCATCGGGCAAAAGGTACAGAAGTGTGAAAACGCACACCTCCAGATTCAGAGACAGTTTCTTCCCAGCTGTTATCAGGCAACTGAACCATCCTACCACAACCAGAGAGCAGTGTTGAACTACTGTCTGCCTTTTTGATGACCTCGGACTGTCCTTGATCGAACTTTGCTGGCTTTACCTTGCACTGAACGTTATTCACTTTGTACCTATGCACTGTAAAGAACGGAGACGAGGGAACACTTTTTCACACAGAGAGTTGTGAGTGAGTGGAATTCTCTGCCTCAGAGGGCGGTGGAGGCCGGTTCTCTGGATGCTTTCAAGAGAGAGCTAGATAGGGCTCTTAAAGATAGCGGAGTCAGGGGATATGGGAAGAAGGCAGGAACGGGGTACTGATTGGGGATGATCAGCCATAATCACATTGAATGGCGGTGCTGGCTCGAAGGGCCGAATGGCCTACTCCTGCACCTATTGTCTTCAGGTATTGCCTTTCAGCTGACTGGATAGCACACAGCAACATGCTTTTCACTGCACCTCGGTACATGTGACAATATTAACATAAGCTAAACTAAAAAATATAAATCAACCACGCAAAAGACAGATTCAAAAATAACTCATAGCGTGGTTCCGATCATCATTAGGCATTATGCATGCACCGATAATCAGCATGAAATTAAAATGATAGAGTGTGAGACTATTTCTGGTGGGGTGCAAAAGGTCACCTCTAGTTTCAACGTGAGGAAAGGCAGAGGGTGTTTTTCCTAAATATTTTCGCTTGTAAACTTGGGCACCATCATTTTAACCTGGCCGATAATTAGACTGCCCTGATGCACACCTACAGCCACTGAAGATTATCCATCTTATTTGACCAGTGCACCCACGTTTTCTCCTTGGAACAGAAATATCAGAAAACAATTGTGGATAATCAGCCATGATCACATTGAATGGCGGTGCTGGCTCGAAGGGCTGAATGGCCTACTCCTGCACCTATTGTCTATTGTCTATTGTACGTTCTCCCTGTGACCTGTGTGGGTTTTCTCTGGGTGCTCGTGTTTCCTCCCACACTCCAATGACGTACAGGTTTGTAGGTTAATTGGCTTCAGTAAATAGTCCCTAGCGCGTAGGACATGCACTTGTGTGCAAGAGTCGCTGGTCGTTGCAGACTCTGTGGGCCGAAGGGCCTGTTTCCTCGCTGTATATCTAAACTAACCTAAAAACTAAACTGACATAATGTTTACCTTTTCCCACTATCTGCCACTCTCCCAGTCACCCTGCTCCTTTCCCTTCCTTCGTACACTCATCTCCTATCCCAGAGTCCTTCATTTTGTCTTACAACTCTTCCGTCCCCCTTTAACTGTCTCCTTTCACCCGTATCCCTCCCTCTGGCCTCACATTTCACTCTTGTTTCGCTCCTTGTCCGACACCCTTTATCTCCTTTTCACCTCCAGCCTTTATCATCCACCCCTACTGGTCAAACACTCCTCTCACCTCCATCCACCTATCACTCAGCAGGTTTTCTCCCGTCCCCACCTCTATATTCCAGCTTTCTCTCCCCTACTCCAACCAGTCTGAAGAAGTGTCCTGACCCAAAACATTGCCTGTCCATTCCCGACACACGCTCGATTCCTCCAGCACTTTATACTTTGCTTAAGATTCCAACACCTGCATTTCCTTGTGTCTCCATTGCCCTGCTATCCGCTCCCTTCCTCTCAGCCTCATCTGTTCTTTGTAATCAAGTTTCATTGTCTCGTTCAGTTAAGGTTGTTTTGAGTGAAAAGCATTTTTGTTGCGAGCTATCCAGTCAGCGAAAGACTATACATGATTACAATGAAGCTGTCCGTAGGGTCCGGACGCAGGGTAAAGGCACTGGGCAAAGGGGCCATCATCACCATCATCATCATCGGTGAAAACGTCAACGGGCACGGTGCCTTACCATGCTGCGTACGACAGTGGTCGCAGCTTCTACTGAAGTGTGGTTGGCCGTTGGCTCGCTAGCAGCTCATCCGCCCTTTGACAGGTCTTGTTTTTGGTCCTGCTGGGGGTCCACAGCCGCCTCCTCACCCGGCAAACCAGGTGGGGGAGACGGTTTAGTCGCCGACTATCCGACCACGGAGCAGGTAGCACGGGATCACATGGTACCCGTGGCGGGGGGAACTCCCCCCGACCTGATCTGAAATGCCTTTATAGGGATAAAGGCATTGGTTTTGTCTTGTTGCACTGTTATTGTTTGTTTGCTCGTGCTTATGTGTATGATGTATGTGTGTGGGAAAGAACTGCAGGTGCTGGTTTAAATCGAAGGCAGACACAAAACGCTGGAGTAACTCAGCGGGCCAGGCAGCATCTCTGGAGAGAAGGAATGGGCGACGTTTCGGGTCGAGACCCTTCTTCACACTGATGTCAGGGGAGTGGGCGGGACAGAGATAGAATGTAGTCGGAGACAGTAAGACTGGTGGGAGAACTGGGAAGGGGGAGGGGATGGAGAGAGAGGGAAAGCAAGGGCTATCTGAAGTTAGAGAAGTCAATGTTCATACCGCTGGGGTGTAAACTACCCAAGCGAAATATGAGGTGCTGGTCCTCCAAATTGCGCTGGGCCTCACTCTGGGAATGGAGGAGGCCCAGGACAGAGAGGTCAGATTGGGAATGGGAGGGGAGTTCAAGTGCTGAGCCACCGGGAGATCAGGTAGGTTAAGACGGACTGAGCGGAGGTGGTCAGCGATACGATCGCTTGGTCTCGCCGATGAAGAGAAGTTGACACCTGGAACAGCGGATACAGTAGATGAGGTTGGAGGAGGTGCAAGTGAACCTCTGCCTCACCTGGAAAGACTGTTTGGGTCCTTGGATGGAGCCGAGGGGGGGAGGTAAAGGGACAGGTGTTGCATCTCCTGCGGTTGCAGGGGGAAGTACCCGGGGAGTGGGGTGGCTTGGGTGGGAAGGGACGAGTTGTCCAGGGAGTTGCGGAGGGAACGGTCTCTGCGGAAAGCAGAAAGCGGTGGAGATGGGAAGATGTGGCCAGTAGTGCTATCCTGTATGTATGTATGTATGTACATATGCATGTACGTATATGTGTGTATGTATGTATGTACTTGTGTGTGCGTATAAATATATACATACACATGTGTGTTTGTGCGCATGTGTGTGTGTATATATAAACTGAGCATTTATTATATTGTTTACAGAGTATATGTTTACACATCTGTTGTGCTGCTGCAAGTAAGAATTCCATTGTTCTGTCTGGGACATATGATGATAAAATACTCTTGACTCTTGACTGGACTCTTGTGTATTAGATGGGCCAAACATTGTAAAACTTACTCGTACAACCCCCTCGTTTGGTGAGAAGAAAACGGAAGGAGAGGCAGCAGCAACCAAGGCCCGATCTGCCATCTGGAATTGCCTGTCCTGAACCCCAAAGAACTTTCAAAGCTAGGAATGGAAAGCCACCCTAATTTGAGTAAGGACATTCTTGCTATTGAGGGAGTGCAGTGTAGGTTTACAAGGTTAATTCCCGGGATGGAGGGACTGTCATATGCTGAGAGAAATGAGTGGCTGGGCTTGTACACTCTGGATTTTAGAAGGATGAGAGGGGATCTTATTGAAACAGAAACGATTATTAAGGGTTTGAACACACTAGGCAGGAACCATGTGCCCGATGTTGGGGGAGTCCACAACCAGGGGCCACAGTTTAAGAATAAGGGGTTGGCATTTTGAATAGAGATGAGGAAACACTTTTTCTCACAGAGAGTTGTGAGTCTGTGGAATTCTCTGCCTCAGAGGGCGGTGGAGGCCGGTTCTCTGGATGCTTTCAAGAGAGAGCTAGATAGGGCTCTTAAAGATAGCGGAGTCAGGGGATATGGGGAGAAGGCAGGAACGGGGTACTGATTGGGGATGATCAGCCATGATCACATTGAATGGCGGTGCTGGCTCGAAGGGCCGAATGGCCTACTCCTGCACCTGTTGTCTATTGTCTATTGAGAGTCCATAAAAACAACGGAGCGTAGACCATCATCCTCGACCTCGAGGGACGGGCACGATGAGTGAATCAGTGCACGCGCTCACCTTCATATTCCCGTTCCTTATGGCCGCGCCATCCTCCGCCAACCGCAGCACGTACAGGTCCATGTTGTACTCCCGCCCGCCGCGGAGACTGAAGCCAAAGCCCTTCGGTCCTTTATCCAGCTCCACCGTGAACAGCTCCGGCTCCTGTAAGATACAAGTCACTGCCGTCAACAATTGCAGCAGGAGAGAAGGGAGAGAGGTGCTCCCGCGTTCAGAGATCATGAAAACTCGCACAATGACACAACAGGTCATAAGATGACAAGCATGGCGTAGGCAGGGTAGACAGTCAGAACCCTTTCTCCCCTCCCAGGGTGGAAAGATCAAACACTTTAAGGTGAGAGGGGCAAAGTTTAAAGGCAGGTGTGTGGGGCAGTTTTTTTTACACTGAGGGTGGTGGGTGCCTGGAACTTTGCTGCTGGGGGTGGTGGTGGACGCAGATACAATAGGGCCGTTTAAGAGATGCTAAATAGGCAGATGGATATGCAGGGGATGGAGGAATATGGATCACGTGCAGGCAGAGGGGGTTAGTTTAACTTAGCGTCATGTACAACACGGACATTGTGGGCCGAAGGGCCTGCTCCTGTGCTGTACTGTGTTGTGTGCAGGAATGAACTGTAGATTCTGGTTTAAATCGACAGTAGACACAAAATTGCTGGAGTAACTCAGCGGGCGAGGCAGCATCTCTGGAGAGAAGGAATGGGCGACGTTTCGGGTCGAGACCCTTCTTCAGGCTGAAGGGTTCTCTCCAGAGATGCTGCCTCGCCCGCTGAGTTACTCCAGCAATCTGTACTGTTCTATGTTCCAATACAGCTTCTGCAAGAGCAGTGACAAATTAGGATCAAATCTTATTTACATTAAATTATTAAAATAAAGTTACACGATCTGCCCATGAGGAATGATTAAAATTTGCAATTTTACACAGTGTATCACATTTTAACAACGTTTAATTAAAAACATTAGACACATGGCTATGCGGGGAATGGAGGGATATGCATGACGTGCAGGCAAGCAAGAGCTGCTCTTGGCGTCTTTTCTGTGCAATGTTCGAAAACAGTGATTCCCAAAGTTTTGATATTTGTGCACCCCTTCGTAACTTTCCGTAAGCATCTTGTACCCCTCGTTAAAAACAATCGTAATTCGTTGTAAAAGTCGATAGAAATCGCCGCGCGGGGTCTGCGAACTACCCAAGTGCAGCAGCTATCACAACTTGAGTAAGAGAATTCATACGAAATATATAATTTATTTGCAAATATATACGCATGAAAAAACTCTGTAACCACAGTAATTTTTTCTACTAATTAATCTGTGTTTCAGTAAGTAGTACATAGCTGAAAATTGCCGTGTAACCCCCTGAGGACCTTTCGCCTACCACTAGGGGTACTCGTACCCCACTTTGGGAAACACTGTTCTAAAAGATCGGCACCACAGACACAAACCCAATTGGTGACATGCCAAATTGGTTAAAAAAATATGAAAAATCTACCCAGGCAGTATTAAGAGTGCTACAGTGTGAAAACAGGCCCTTCGGCCCACCTTGCCCCATCGACACCAGCCCCACCTGCCTGCGTTTTGGCCCATTTCCCTCTAAACCTGTCCTGTCCATGTGCCTGCCTCAACTATCTGTAATTACTTAACGTGAGTGGATCTGCTGAGACTAATTACCTTGGAAATCCTGCCCTCATCTTCATCGTAGAAGGGAGCCTTGCACAGAACAATGTCGTCACGTGGCTATGCGGGGAAAGGTGTGGGCGCATCTGATCTGCGCCACAGTGGCGCCACTGCATGGGTTTACGAAGGGGAAATCATCCTTGACTAATCTTCGGGAATTTTCTGAGGATGTAACAAGTAGAATGGACAAGGGAGAGCCAGTGGATGGAGTGTACCTGGACTTTCAGAAAGCCTTTGATAAGGTCCCACACGGGAGATTAGTGGGCAAAATGAGAGCACATGGTTTTGGGAGTAGGGTATTGACATGGATAGAAAATTGGGTGGCAGACAGGAAACAAAGAGTAGGGATTAACAGGTTTCTTTCATAAATGGCAGGCAGTGACCTGTGGGGTACCGCAAGGCTCGGTGCTGGGTCGCAACTATTTACAATATTAATGATTTAGATAAAGGAATTAAGAGTAACATTAGCAAATTTGCAGATGAGACAAAGCTGGGTGGCAGTGTGAACTGTGAGGAGGATGCTATGAGAATGCAGGATGACTTGGACAGGTTGGGTGAGTGGGCAGATGCAGGATAATGTGGATATGAGGTTACCCACTTTGGTGGCAAGAACAGGAAGGCAGATTATTATCTGAATGGTGTCAGGTTAGGAAAAGGGGAGGTTCAACGAGACCTGGGTGTCCTAGTACATCAGTCACTGAAAGTAAGCATGCAGGTACAGCAGGCAGTGAAGAAAGCTAATGGCATGTTGGCCTTCATAACGAGAGGAGTTGAGTATAGGAGCAAAGAGGTCCTTCTGTAGTTGTACAGGGCCCTGGTGAGACCACACCAGGAGTATTGTGTGCAGTTTTGGTCCCCTAATTTGAGGAAGGACATTCTTGCTCTTGAGGGAATGCAGCGTAAGTTCACAAGGTTAATTTCTGGGATGGAGGGACTGCCATATGCTGAGAGAATGGAGCGACCGGGCTTGTATACTCTGGAATTTAGAAGGATGAGAGGGGATCTTATAGAAACATACAAAATTATTAAGGGATTGGACACGCTAGATGCAGGAAACATGTTTCCGATGTTGGGGGAGTCCAGAACCAGGGGCCACAGTTGAAGAATAAGGGGTAAGCCATTTAGAACTGAGATGAGGAAACACGTTTTTCACACAGAGAGTGGTGAGTCTGTGGAATTCTCTGCCTCAGAGGGCGGTGGAGGCCGATTCGCCCGATGCATTCAAACAGGAGTTAGATTGAGCTCTTTGAGCAACGAGAATCAGGGGATATGGGGAGTAGGCAGGAACGGGGCACTGATTGGGGATGATCAGCCATGATCACATTGAATGGCGGTGCTGGCTCGAAGGGCCGAATGGTCTACTCTTGCACCTATTTCTATGTATCTATGTATCTTTGTTTCAATCCATCAAAATGAATTAATTAAAATATATATTTGTCTAGTTCAGTGCAGTTTTAATTTCTTGGCCTTCATCCAAAACATTAGCTGACTAGGCACGGCTTTCCTCTGTCTACAGATTAGTTAAGTCCATGTTTTAGCTGCCACTAGAGACTTACACTAAAGCAAGTTTCACAAATCTCATTGATTGCCTGAAATTATCAGGTCAGCAGGTTTAAACCATATGGGGTGGGGCATGTAGCTATGGGGAAAACGGAGGAGGCTGTGTTACTCCAGATTTTTGTGTCTATTTTTTACGATAGACTCATCTGTATGTTCTCCCTGTGACCTGCGTGGGTTTTCTCCAGGTGCTCCGGTTTGCTCCCACACTCCAAAGACGTGCAGATTTGCAGGTTAATTGGCTTGGTCTCATTGTAAACTGTCCCTGGCGTGTGTAGGATAGTGCTGGTGTACGGGGACGGCTGGTCTGAGCGGACTCGGTGGGCCGAAGGGCCTGATTCAGTGCTGTATCTCTGAAGTCTAAACTTCAGCCTCAATTACCTAAACACTGACAAATGCAATTGCACATGGGTCCAATAACTAACTGGCATGCCCATGCGTAGGAAGGAATTGCAGATGCTGGTTTAAACCAAAGATAGACACAAAAAGCTGGAGTAAATCAGCGTGACGGGCAGCATCTCTGGAGAGATGGAGTGGGTGACGTTTCAGGTGCCAATGCCCCTGCACCAGCGGTATTGCTGCCTTACAGCGCCAGAGACCCTGGTCCGATCCTGACTACGGGCGCTTTTCTGTACGGAGTTTGTACACTCTCCCCGTGACCTGCGTGGGTTTTCCCCGAGATCGCAGGTTTCCTCCCACACTCCAAAGGCCTACAGGTTTGCAGGTTAAATGGCTGGGTCAAAATGTAAATTGTCCCCTAGTGCGTGTGTAGGATAGTGTCAGTGTGCGGGGATCGGGGATCGCTGGTCGGCGCGGACCCGGTGAACCGTGCATCCACGCCGTGTCTGTAAATTAAAACCCAAAAAAAACAAAAACATTTTGCACAGCTGCCGAGATGTGAGTCTCAAACTAAAAGTTCGGCATTTCCTTTCAGGGACGGAGAAAACGCACCAGAGAGCAAATGATCACAGTCCAATTTACTCTCTGCTTGCTGGATACATTTGTGACATTGGCCAATTTGCTTGTTTGCTTATGAAAGAACATCAGAGGCAACAATAAAAACTCTTTGGAGCTTTCCAAATCAGTGAAAATACCCTATTCAAACTCACTTACTGCTATCAGCAAGTACTCGGTTTTGTACCACGACACTAAGCACCGCGCTCCAATTTTCTAAATTGCCCTGATTTAATGGTTCTGCATTTATTTCAATTAAACCACTTACCTGAGCTGCTTTATATTCGTATGATACATCGGGCTTTGGTTTTGTATTATTCCTTCAAACAGAATCAAAAACGAGGACGTGTGAGGTTTCATTCTTATTGTAAGACATTCAATTACACTGGTCATGTCTGTTATCATTGATATCCAAGCAAGGACAATAGCCGCAGACAATAATGAAAAATCAAGTGATTCTCAATTAGCTTGTTGAACAAAACTTCACCCTGCTTTGCGTGTGGGAAGGAACTGCAGCCGCTGGTTTATACCACAGATAGGCACAAAGTGCTGGAGTAACTCAGCGGGTCAGGCGGCATCTCTGGCGAGAAGGGGAAGGCAGGCGGCGTTTCGGATTGAAACACTCCTTCAGACGGCACGGCGGCACAGCGGTGGAGTTGCTGCCTCACAGCGCCAGAGGCCCGTGTTCGATCCTGACTACGGGTGCTGCTGTCTGTGAGGAGTCTGCACGTCCTCCCCGTGACCTGTGTGGGTTTTCTCCGGGTGCTCGGGTTTCCTCCCACACTCCAAAGACGTGCGGGTTTGACGGTTAATTGGCTTTGGTTAAAATTGTAAATTGCCCGCACCGCGTAGGATGGTGTGAGTGTAGGGGGTGAAGGCTGGTCGGCACGGACGCTGGTGGCTGAAGGGCCTATTTCCCTGCTGTATCTCTGAAGGCTAAAGCCCATGACTGAAAACACCCATTTCTGTCTGTCTGTGCATCATCAACTGGGTCCCAGCTGCGTTTTTGGTCCTCCCACGTCCAAATGATCTGTCTGATTTGCTTCTCTGAAATGCCCCAGGGGATTTGTACAATGTTTGAAGTGCTCCGGAAGCCCCATTGTTGACATAAGACATTTCCTTACCGTCCTTCCGGTTGCTGTTGCTGTGGAGCGTGAGTGGTCGTGATCGTCGCAATCTTTTCCGCATTTGTTAGCAAGGATGGGTTGGACGATTCTAGCAACAAAGGACAGAACGTTTAAACATAGTCAGCGCGAGATCTTATTTCAGCTGATCGTACATATTCCAAATGTAAAATTATTTCATTGGGCTGCTTGGTGCCTGTTGCATATACCTGTTTGTCCCACACTGGTCATTGATTTTTGGAATTTTTACTAATAAAGGCTCATATGTTTTTACTAATATTTCATGTGTTCATGAGGTCCAGGAGCAGAATCAGGCCATTCAACCCATCAAGTCTGCCTTGATTCAATCACGGCTGATCTATCTTTCCCTCTCAACGCCATTCTCTTGCCTTCTCCCCATAACCCCTGGCACCCGTGCCAATCAAGAATCTATCTATCTCTGCCTTAAAAATATCCATTGACTTGGCCTCCACAGCCGCCTGTGGCAATGAATTCCACAGATTCACCGCCCTCCGACTGAAGAATTTCCTTCTCATCTCCTTTCTAAAGGAACGTCCTTTTATTCTGAGGTTATGGCCTCTGGTCCTGGACTCTCCCACCAGTGGAAACATCCCCTCCACATCCACTCTATCCAAGTTGCATAGAGTGAAATCTCAATGTTACCCAGCAGGGCTGATGTTGAATCGTTCGGTCACCGTAAGCTCTGGTCCTGAACTATAGATGCAGTGAATCAGAAAGCGTAGGCTTTGCCCCATTCAAAAACATCAGTGAAGATGCTGGATACCAACACAGCAAAAATTAAATTGACTTTAAAGCAGTAGCCTTGGGCATCCTATAAATTTTACAAGGTGTGACAACATGCGGCTGAGGACTGAAAATTGCAAGAGTTATAAATCAGTTGCCTGGATCGCTAATTTCTCAAAGATTCTTTTCTGGTGCTAAGCAAAAACCAAATCATAAAAATAAACTCACTCGAGAAGCAGCGCAGAAACAGGCCCTTCGGCCCACCGTGTCCGCACCGACCCATGGTCAATAGACAACAGACAATAGGTGCAGGAGGAGGCCATTCGGCCCTTGGAGCCAGCACCGCCATTCAATGTGATCATGGCTGATCATCCTCAATCAGTACCCCGTTCCTGCCTTCTCCCCATATCCCCTGACTCCGCTATCTTTAAGAGCCCTATCTAGCTCTCTCTTGAAAGTATCCAGAGAACCGGCCTCCACCGCCCTCTGCGGCAGAGAAATCCACGGACTCTCAACTCTCTGTGTTTCCCCGTCTCTGTTTTAGATGGCTTACCCCTTATTCTTAAACTGTGGCCCCCAACACACTAACACTATCCTACACACATTAGGGACAATTTACAAAGACATGATAAAGAGAGTAACGTTTGGTGCAAGCGTTTACCCCAGCACTTTGTGTCTTTTCTTTTGTAAACCAGCAACTGCAGTTACTTGTGTCTACCTTACACACATTTATAAGGTCATAAGTGAGAGGAGCAGAATTAGGCCATTTGGCCCATCGTCTATTCCGCCATTCAATCATGGCTGATCTATCTCTCCATCCTAACCCCATTCTCCTGCCTTCTCCCCATAACCCCTGACACCCGTACTAATCAAGAATCTATCTGTCTCTGCCTTAAAAAATATCCACTGACTTGGCCTGCACAGCCTTCTGTGGCAAAGATTCATCATCACCCTCTGACGAAAGAAATTCCTCCTTATCTCCTTCCTAAAAGAAGGTCCTTTAAATCTGAGGGTGGGACCTCTGGTCCTAGACTCTCCCACTAGCGGAAACTTCCTCTCCACATCCACTCGACCCAAGCCGTTCACTATTCGGTAAGTTTCAATGAGGCCCCCCCCCCTCGTCCTTGTAAACTCTTTGCGCAACAAAGAGTATCGCTGTGACTCGCCACATGTGACCATGAAGCGTTCGTTCATCCACAGAAATAAAACGAACACCGTCGACTGACTCACCGTCGCCGGGAATGATGCGGAGAGTGACAGTGTTCCCGGCCTCTTTGATCAGGTTGACGATGTCCGAGTGGGACTTGTTGGTGATGGAGCATCCGTTGACGGCCAGAATGCGGTCTCCGACCTTCAGCTGGCCGCAGCGGTCCGCGGGGCTTCCCTCGATGATCCGACCTATTTTGTGAGGCATGGCTACACATGCATTGCCTGCTTTTTGTTTTGTTTTGGAACAAGTTTTAATTGGGAAGATGGCAAAGGTGAAGCATTTTGGAGAAGGAGGACAGGGAGACAGAAGGTTCACGGGTTAATTCACTGTGCCACAAAGCAACATTAATGATGGAATGCATCACATCTCACAGTCGATGATCAAAATATTGGCAATCAGCTCTACGCAAAACAGCTGAGACTGGAGATCATCTGCAAATGGCAGTCAGTCGGCAACAGGCAGCCCCACTGTCAAACTATAAAACATCGTTCTTAAACGGCCTGCCCCACTTTCACGACCTAATTCACGACCTTTTTTACTCGTGGACATTTTTCATGAGGCTAGAAAAACGCCGCGACCTACTTGGTGCCACGAGTCCCTACGACTAACATCACGACTACCTACGACCTCGTGAAGGCCATGCTGCGAGTATGAGTCAAGGGCAAACTCGGCAGAGGTCTTGAATTAGGTTGTGAAAGTGGGACAGGCCCTTAACCCTGCCCACCGCCAAATCGAGTGTTTGCGAAGGGAATTTGCAAGTTCCATTGATAAAATAACAAATCTTATGCCTTCATTAATAATATAACTCAATTGAATGAATCACACCAGGGAGAGAGCCTGGCAAGCAAGTTCCAACAGGGCACAAAGTGCTGGAGTAACTCAGCGGGTCAGACCGCATCTGTGGAGGGAATGGACAGGCAACGTTTCGGGTCGGGATCTTCTCTGGAGGAAAGGTCCCAACCTGAAACGCAGCCCGTCCTTCCATCCCCCGCACAGAGGCTGCCGGCCAGACCAGTTGGGTTACTCCAGCACTTCTGCACTTTACTCAAGATTTCCAGCAGCTGCCACCAAATTCCAGCAGAAAGTGACGGCCCCGACTGCAGGAGCCATCAACTCCGTGAAAATCTCCTTCTTCAGAAAGCTGATCATCCCAGATTTCAAAATCAATTAGGAATGTATGATGATGTATGCAAGTGAACATGGGATGTTTTAAACCGTGAATAGTGCGGCTGGTAGAATTGTACCAATATGAGATCTATATCATGGGATCCTTAATTTAGTTAAATAACCATTAACTAATTTTCTTCTGCACAAGAAAACGAGGGGGGACCTCATTGAAAAGAACAGCTACTTTTAGTTTATAGATACAGCACGGAAACAGACCCTTCGGCCCACCGAGCCCGCGCCGACCAGCGATCCCCCCACACTTACACCACCCTACACACACTAGGGACCATTTACATTTATACCAAGCCAATTAACCTACAAAACCTGTACGTCTTTGGAGTGTGGGAGGAAACCGATCCCGGGAAAAAAAAACCCCACACTGTATTTGTTCAGATTAGTGAACACACGGGGGAACCACGCACTAACATCTAAACACAAGCGTCTGGGGGAATAACCTCGGAAGGTCAAAGGTTTAAAGAGCTTCAGATGAATTTATTCTCCTTGGATATGAACGGTCGAACAAACACCTGAACGTGAATCAATACTCAGACCATAGTTTCAGGTGAATTTTTGTTCTTGTTATATAATTTATTATGATTACATATTCTGTTGTGCTGCAGCAAGTAAGAATTTCATAGTTCTATCTAACAATAAAACACTCTTGACTCTTGAACTTGCTGTACCAACTCTACCCACATCGTACAGACAGCACCCGTGGTCAGGATCGAACCCGGGCCTCTGCCGCTGCGAGGCAGCAACTCTACCTCCACAGTGCTGCCCATTCTGATCAGGTGACTTGAAGCATTAAATCTGTTCCTCTTTCCACAGATGGCCTGACCTTCTGAGTGCTTGCAGCATTTTCTACTTCTCTCAGATCAAACCTTGTCTTCCCGTCTGAACGCAAATGGTTCCGTAGGGAACCTGCACCAGAAAAATGACGTGGGCCGAGACTGAAGAACCTGCAGATGCTGGTTTACAAAAAGGGCGCTGGAGTAACTCAACGGGTCAGGCAGCATCTCTGGAGAACATGGATAGGTGAAGTGGCATAGGATAGGAAACCTTCTTAGACAATAGACAATAGGTGCAGGAGTAGGTCATTCGGCCCTTTGAGCCAGCACCGCCATTCGCTGTGATATCATGGCTGATCATCCACAATCAGTACCCCGTTCCTGACTCCGCTATCTTTAAGAGCTCTATCTAACTCTCTTAAAAGCATCCAGAGAATCAGCCTCCACTGCCTTCTGAGACAGCGAATTCCACAGATTCTCAACTCTCTGGGTGAAAACGTTTTTCCTCAACTCTGTTCCAAATGGTCTACCCCTTATTCTTAAACTGTGACCTCTGGTTCTGGACTCCCCCAACATCGGGGACATGTTTCCTGCCTCTAGCCTGTCCAATCCCTTAATCATCTTACGTTTCAATAAGATTCCCTCTCATCCTTCTAAATTCCAGTGTATACAAGCCCAGCCGCTCCATTCTCTCACTTCTTTACACTGGCCTTTTATGGTCAGGATCTTTCTTCAGACTCTTCAGTCTGAATAGACAATAGACAATAGACAATACGTGCAGGGGTAGGCCATTTGGCCCTTCGAGCCAGCACCGCCATTCAATGCGATCATGGCTGATCATCTCCAATCAGTACCCCGTTCCTGCCTTCTCCCCATATCCCCTGACTCCGCTATTTTTAAGAGCCCTATCTAGCTCTCTCCCTGAAGAAAGATCCCGACCTGAAACGTCGCCTATCCATGTTCTCCAGAGACGCTGCCTGACCCGCCGAGTTACTCCAGCACGTTGTGCCTTTTTCTGTAAGCCAGCATCTGCAGTTGCTTGTGCGTTTGCACTTTGCCGCGTGTGCGAGTGTGCGTGTGCGTGCGTGTGCGTGCGTGTGTGCGTGTGCCGCGTGTGCGTGTGCGTGTGTGCGTGTGCGCGCTTTGCCAATGTTCTGTGCTTTCTCGTTGTAGAAAGGCAAGCAGACCTCAAACCCACTCAGAACCAAGGAGTTAGTTCCTGCGCTACCGTTTTGATTCTCAGAGAGGGGGAAAATAATCCCGGTGGTCAGCCAGTAAACCGCGTGGATGGACAGGTGACCTCAAACTTAAAAACAAAAACAAAAAACAGCTATGAATCGGCCACATTTATCCAGCGGCAAGCAAAGCACATTCATTGTCACCCAAGGAGTTGCCCGATTACGTTGAGCCACAAAAGTAGCAAAGGCGAAGCAGAAAGCAGATGTTTCATGCAGGAGATTGGGAATGATGTACCACGATAAACCCACACATAATGTAGATAGCGCCAGTTACTCTGCAGATACTATTATTCTTCAGAAGAGTTAAAATAACATTGTAATTCTTCTTCTGCAGGTGTGTGGGGCTCTGGTGAGACCACATCTGGAGTATTGTGTACAATTCTGGTCCCCTAATTTGAGGAAGGACATCCGTGTGATTGAGGCAGTGCAGCGTAGGTTCACGAGATTGATCCCTGGGATGGCGGGACTGTCATATGAGGAAAGATTGAAAAGACTAGGCTTGTATTCACTGGAGTTTAGAAGGGTGAGGGGGGATCTTATAGAACCATATACAATTATATAAGGACTGGACAAGCTAGATGCAGGAAAAATGTTCCCAATGTTGGGCGAGTCCAGAACCAGGGGCCACAGTCTTAGAATAAAGGGAAGGCCATTTAAGACTGAGGTGAGAAAAAAACGTTTTCACCCAGAGAGTTGTGAATTTGTGCAATTCCCTGCCACAGATGGCAGTGGAGGCCAAAACACTGGATGGATTTAAGAGAGGGTTAGATAGAGCTCTAAGGGCTAGTGGAATCAAGGGATATGGGGAGAAGGCAGGCATGGGTTATTGATTGGGGACGATCAGCCATGATCACAATGAATGGCGGTGCTGGCTCGAAGGGCCGAAGGGCCTCCTCCTGCACCTATTTTCTATGTTTCTGTGCTAATATTTCGATTAATATATCACAGGGAATTTTACTGCCAAAAAAATATTATGTGCTGCCATTAAATGATTAATGCAACACTCCAATAACTCTTCCGAATAAAGACACAAGTGATCACACAGGATATGTTACTGTTAAAACACAGAGTATTTGTGCGAAAACACCAGGATACGTGCTCAAACAAGAAAACCAAGCCTAATAAGTTCAAAGGAAGACACAAAATGCTGGAGTAATGCCCCTGTCCCACTTAGGAAACCTGAACGGAAACCTCTGGAGACTTTGCGCCCCACCCAAGGTTTCCGTGCGGTTCCCGGAGGTTTTTCCCAGTCTCCCTAATGGTCGAAAGTGGTTTCCGCTTCTTCTATGTTCCGGCGATTATTTCAAGAAATTGAAAAAACCTCCGGGAACCGCACGGAAACGTTGGGCGGGGCGCAAAGTCCCCAGAGGTTTCCGTTCAGGTTTCCTAAGTGGGACAGGGGCATAACTCAGCGGGTGAGGCAGCATCTCAGGAGAGAGGAATGGGCAACGCTTCAGGTCGAGACCCTTCTTCATATGTTCCGAAGTGAATGGAGCAGAATTAGGCCATTCGGCCCATCATTTCTACTCAGGCCATTCAACCATGGCTGATCTCTCTCTCCCTCCTAACCCCATTCTCCTGCCTTCGCCCCATAACCCCTGACACCCGTATGAATCAGGAAATGCCAATTCAGTATCTAAACTACCCTTACATACTTATGCCCACAGGACAATAACTAACACCACATTCAGTATTAAGCTATCTATATGTTAACAAACACACAAAATAAAATGTTTAACCAAGAAACTCAATTTCAATACCAGACGAGAATCTGAACTGCTTTCACCCAGTTAAACTATGGGACAAGAAAATCTAGGCGTGTAGATGCCAGTATATCACTGGGGTGATCAAGTGGGCACTTCCCTTCACTGGTGTTTCGTTGAGTTAGGTCCACCACACCTCCGGAAAGATGGGGCAGAACTGTGTAAATATTAGCTCTTTTTGGCAGCAAGTGGGCCTAGTCCGATCCTGACCGTGGGTGCTGTCTGTGTGGAGTTTGTACGTTCTCCCCGTGACTATGCGGGTTTTCTCTGGGTGCTCCAGTTCCCTCCCACACTCCAAAGACGTGCGGGTTTGTAGGTGGATTGGCCTCTATAAATTATCCCTCGTGTGCGGCAGGGTGGCGCAGCGGTAGAATCGCTGCCTTACAGTGAATGCAGCGCCGGAGACCCGGGTTCGATCCCGACTACGGGTGCTGTCGGTACGGAGTTTGTACGTTCCCCCCGTGACCTGCGTGGCTTTTCTCCGAGATCTTCGGTTTCCTCCCACACTCCAAAGACGTGCAGGTGTGTAGGTTCATTGGCTCGGTAAATGTAAAAAATTCTCCCTCGTGGGTGTAGGATAGTGTTATTGTGCGGGGATGGCTGGTCGGCGCGGACCCGGTGGACCAAAGGGCCAGTTTCCGCGCTGTATCTCTAAAGTCTAAAATCCGAAGTCTAAAGTATAGGGTGAAGGGTAAACTGCCTGGTTGCATCACAGCCCAGTTTGCAAAATCAAACACTCAAGAAAGACAGAGGCTGCAGAGAATGGTGGCCATCGCCCCGGCCCATCAGGGAGACTGACCTCCCCACCATCGCAGACACTGACCTCCCCACCATCGCAGAGACCGACCTCCCCACCATCGCAGAGACTGACCTCCCCACCATCGCAGAGACCGACCTCCCCACCATCGCAGAGACTGACCTCCCCACCATCGCAAAGACCGACCTCCCCACCATCGCAGACACTGACCACCCCACCGTCGCAGAGACCGACCTCCCCACCATCGCAGAGACTGACCTCCCCACCATCGCAGACACCTGACCTCCCCACCATCGCAGAGACCGACCTCCCCACCATCGCAGACACTGACCTCCCCACCATCGCAGACACTGACCTCCCCACCATCGCAGAGACTGACCTCCCCACCATCGCAGACACTGACCTCCCCACCATCGCAGACACTGACCTCCCCACCATCGCAGACACTGACCTCCCCACCATCGCAGAGACGACCTCCCCACCATCGCAGACACTGACCTCCCCACCATCGCAGACACTGACCTCCCCACCATCGCAGAGACTGACCTCCCCACCATCGCAGACACTGACCTCCCCACCATCGCAGACACTGACCTCCCCACCATCGCAGAGACCGACCTCCCCACCATCGCAGACACTGACCTCCCCACCATCGCAGAGACCGACCTCCCCACCATCGCAGAGACTGACCTCCCCACCGTCGCAGACACTGACCTCCCCACCATCGCAGACACTGACCTCCCCACCATCGCAGACACTGACCTCCCCACCATCGCAGACACTGACCTCCCCACCATCGCAGACACTGACCTCCCCACCATCGCAGAGACTGACCTCCCCACCATCGCAGAGACCGACCTCCCCACCGTCGCAGACACTGACCTCCCCACCATCGCAGACACTGACCTCCCCACCATCGCAGAGACTGACCTCCCCACCATCGCAGACACTGACCTCCCCACCATCGCAGACACTGACCTCCCCACCATCGCAGACACTGACCTCCCCACCATCGCAGAGACCGACCTCCCCACCATCGCAGACACTGACCTCCCCACCATCGCAGAGACCGACCTCCCCACCATCGAAGTGATCTACACGAAGCACTGCCTCAGGAAGGCAGCCGAGATCTTCAAAGACACACCCGACATTGGCCACGCTCCCTTCTCCCTTGCTACCATCAGGAAGAAGGTACAGGACCCTGAGAACTGTTACCTCGAGGTTCAAGAACAGCTTCTTCTCATCAACTATCAGGTTCTTGTCGGCCTTGCACAAACCTCACCTCAATCCTACCAAACCACTATGGGCTATGAGCCTGAAGAAGGGTCTCGACCTGAAACGTCACCCATTCCTTCTCTCCAGAGATGCTGCCCGTCCCACTGAGTTACTCCAGCATTTTGTGTCTAACTTCACTACAGCCTGTGGATTCTCTATGTACTTTTAATTTGCACTATATTGATCTGGTTGATTGAAAATAACTGATCATTTGTTGTACATTTGTTGTTGTTATTGCTGTATCAAATCCATAAGAAAATCATTGGGTTTCCAATGGGCTCAGATAGAAACATGGAAAATAGGTCAGGAGGAGGCCATTCTGCCCTTCGAGCCAGCACCGCCATTCAATATGATCATGGCTGATCATCCTGAATCAGTACCCTGTTCCTGCTTTCTCCCCATATCCCTTATTTCCGTTAGCCCTAAGAGCTAAATCCAACTCTCTCATGAAAACATCCAGTGAATTGGCCTCTACTGCCTTCTATGGATTGAGAATTCTACAGATGAACAAGTCTCTGGGTGAAAGAGTTTCTCCTCATCTCAGTCCTAAATGGCCTACCCCTTATTCTTAAACTGTGATCCCTGGTTCTGGACTCCCCCAACATCGGGGAACATTTTTCCTGCATCTGGCCCGGGGGTCGGCAACCTTGTTCTGCATCGGGGGCCGGGAAGCATGTCTGTGAGCGGATGGCGGGCCACATCCATCATGGATCCCGCCCCCTTCCCGCGACGGATAGCAGGAATCAAACCCCGTGTTCACATAGATCCCCTCCCTTCGAGGGTGCCACCCGGAGCACTGAGCTCAAATACTCACACTCACACGTCCCCAGCCCACTGACAACCCCGATCCCGACCGTGAAGCCCAGACACGGAAGGTGCCGGCGGCTTTGCGCAGGATGCGTTACAGCCAAATCACCTTCCAGGTGCCGGAGGTAGACAAAAATGCTGCAGAAACTCACTCCAGCATTTTTTTCTACCATTGATTTTTCCAGCATCTGCAGTTCTTTCTTAAACATTCCAGGTACCGGAGATGGCGGAAGTCTGCGGGCCAGATGATCGAGGGAAAAAAAATGTATTTTTTTCCGGGTTACAGGCCAGATTGGGCCCGGGGGCCGTAGGTTGCCGACCCCTGATCCCGCCTGTCCAATCCCTTAATAATGGCACTAACAGCCACTCCTGCTCTCTTTTTAAACGTGATCTCTTTGGCATGGTATTTGCACTTTCAGACGGAGCTTACCGAAGGTAGTGCCGGCCTCTGGTCGACTTACGGACGAGACGATGACGAAGCCAAAGCCCTCGCTCTCTCCGCGCCGTATCTCCACGTCGTAGGGGTGCAGGCTCTGCCCGGCGCCGGCGCTGCTTCCGCCGCCGGTCCCGCCGCCACCGCCGCCGCCGCCCGCGCTGCCGCTCCCCGAGCTGACGGTGTTGAGGGAGTTCTGGCTGCCCAGCGGCGTGCGCTTCTCCTCGGCCAGCGACACCACCGCCTGGTTGCTGCTGTGGTGAGACGAGGCCGGCGAGGCAGACACCTCCGTCTCGGCCTTCGCGCCCGGCGCTGCGGAAAGAGCAGAAGATAAAGTGTTGTCGACACACAACCGGGAATGGACACACAGAGTGCTGGGATAACTCGGCAGGCAAGGCAGCATCTCTGGAGAACATGGATACGTACAGAGTGCTGGAGTAACTCAGGCAGCTTCTCTGGACAACATGGAAAGGTGACCAAAGGTGGGTCAGGATCCTTCTTCAGACCGAATCACATCTCGGCTGCCATTTTAGATGCACGGTGGCGCAGCGGTAGAGTTGCTGCCTCACAGCGCCAGAGACCCGGGTTCAATCCTGACTACGGGATGCTGTCTGTATGGCGTTTGCACCTTCTCCCCGTGACCGCGTGGGTTTTCTCCGGGTGCTCCGGTTTCCTCCCACACTCCAAATGCGTACAGGCTTGTAGGTTAATACCTACGATTTGGTCAAGTTTATAAATCGTCCCTAGCGTGTGTAGGACAGTGTCCGTGTGCGGGGAGCGCTGGTCGGCACGGACGGGCACGGTGGTGCGAGGGGCTTGTTTCTGCGCTGTATGTCTAAACTAAACTCAACAAGTCCTTGTATCATTTAGTCAACATCTGGCTTTGCTTGAAATGGTTATCCAAATGCAGAGATTGGGGGAGAAAAAATAACCTCTCAGGGTTATTAATGATAACTAATTTGCAGATTCTAAAAATTTTGCACAATTTGTGAATAATGATGTCAAGACACAAAGAAAGTGGATGGGGGTATGCATAAATGAGTGGAATATTCTAGAATCGCTGCCTTAAAGCGCTGGAGACCCGGTTTTGTTCCTGACCACTGGCGCTGTCGTACAGAGTTTGCACGTCCTCCCCATGACCTACGTGGGTTTTGTTCCGGTTTCCTCCCACACTCCACAGGTTTGTAGGTTAATCGGTTTTTGTAAAGAGTGTAAACTGTCCCCAGTGTGTGTGGGATGGTGTTAGGGGGGGGGGGGGGGGGGGGGGGGGGGTTATCGCTGGTTGGTGTTGACTCGTTGGGGCGAAGGGCCTGTTTCCGTGCTGTATCTGTGAACTAAACTGATCTAATTCAATACCTCAATGTGAAGTAATCTACTGGCAACTGGTCAGAAGATCCTCTACATTCTACGGTGGACAAAAATGCTGGAGAAACTCAGCGGGTGAGGCAGCTGGTGAGGTCAGCGGGTGAGGTCTCGACCCGAAACGTCACCTATTTCCTTCGCTCCATAGATGCTGCCTCACCCGCTGAGTTTCTCCAGCATTTTTGTCTACCTTTGATTTTTCCAGCATCTGCAGTTCTTTCTTAAACATCTAGGAGGCAACGAGTTTTGTGCAAGGATGGAGCAAGGTATTTCGTTGCTGACTGCCAGACACTGACCTGCGTAGACCACTTTGCGCCTGACGGTGAGGTTCACGTGGCCCTGTTTGGCAGCTTGCTGCATTAACTGCACCACCAGTTGGTGGGACTTCCCGACCACCGCCGTGCCGTCCACGCAGATCAGCTCATCTCCGGTCCGCAGCCGGCCGTCGGCATCAGCCGCCCCCACGGGGACGATGTGGCCAATGTAGATCTGTGCCGAAAGGAAGCAGAGGCATCGGAGGCACTGTGTCAATCACTGCGAGCCAACCTTGATTCAAAGCCCCAGTCATACACCATGGAACCAGGCCCTTCAGCCCAACTTGCCCACGGTGTCCCATCTACACTGCCTACTTTTCATTTTGCACACTTAAATGGGCCAGGATTAAAATAAAGTTAAGTGCAGTGCACTTCCGATACCAGAACGTTTACCGATGTTTGAATTTTATATTGAGGATATTGTGAGATGCAAGAAATGATATCCTATAGAGAATAGGCAATAGGTGCAGGAGCAGGCCATTTGACCCTTCGAGCCAGCACCGCCATTCAATGTGATCATGGCTGATCATCCCCAATCAGTACCCCGTTCCTGCCTTCTCCCCATATCCCCTGACTCCGCTATCTTTAAGAGCCCTATCTAACTCTCTCTTGAAAGTATCCAGAGAACGGGACTCCACCGCCCTCTGAGGCAGAGAATTCCACAGACTCACCACTCTCTGTGAGAAAAAGTGTTTCCTCATCTCCGTTCTAAATGGCTTACCCCTTATTCTTAAACTGAGGACCCTTGTTCTGGACTCCCCCAACATCGGGGACATGTTTCCTGCATCTAGCATGTCCAAACCTAGAGGCATATAGCGATACCAGACTTCAGTGTATTCGAGTTTGTTCATAAGGTCATAAGTGATAGGAGCAGAATTAGTCCATTCGGCCCATCAAGTCAACTCAGCCATTCCATCGTGGCTGATCTATCTCTCCCTCTGCCGATCTAACTCCAATTCCCCTGCCTTCTCCCCATAATCTCTGACACCCGTACTAATCAAGAATCTATCTCTCTCTGCCGTAAATATATCCACTGACTTGACCTCCTCAGCCTTCTGTGGCAAACAATTCCACAGATTCACCACCCTCTGACTAAAGGAATTCCTCCTCATCTCCTTCCTAAAAGAACGTCCTTTAATTCTAAGGCTGTGACCTCTATTCACAGACGCCCCCATAGTGTAAACAGCCAAGCGTTTCACTGATTCTGTACGTTTCACTAAGGTCCCCCCAAACTCCAGCGAGTACAGGCCCAGTGGCGTCAAACGCTATCCGTACAAAACAGGTGCAAATCGTGTATTTTGTGTTACCGCGCCTCTCGATTAGCAATTAGCTTTTACCAGAGTAAGCACCAATAAAAATGTGAATCCTGCAGGAAAGGGGGATTACCTTGAATGCTTCTTTGCATTGTGTCTAAATACAAAGGCATAAATGGGGAATCGTGTCACTGTGAGAAGTTCTTTGGCATCCAATCGCATTTTTTTTGAGAGCATAAATCATCAAAATAACCGTGCACAACATAGACATATTTTTGCAGTTGAGCCACAGTGAGAAGACGCCACTTAATCATAATCTGCTTGTTTACACCACTGCGATGTGCAAATGAGCCCTTTAAAACTCTCACAGGGGTTACAATGAAATAACAGACGCATGGCTGAGAATTTGTTACTTCATAGCTGACGACAACGAGGAATCTTCATTTAGATCTTCAAACTGGGATTTTGTACAGTTTTAAACATGCGAAGAAAAAATAGAACTTTAGATTGATATTGAAAATATTTTCCTACGTTCATACTTGAATAAGAGCAGAATTAGGCCATTCGGCCCATCATGTCTACCCCCGTCATTTGATCATGGCGATTGCAACCTTCACGTGGTCCTCCCTGCATCGACGAATGCAATCAACCCCGGCGTCCACAAACAAATAGATCAAATAGAACAAGTTGACCTGCAACTTTAGGCTGCCTTACACAAGAAGAACTTGGCTGATCTACCTCTCATTCTTAACCCCATCCTCCTGCCTTCTCCCCATAACCCCCGAATGGCCTAACTCTGCTCCTATCAAGTACGAACTTATGAACCTTTTCCAATTGTGCAGAGTTCTTGGCCCCAATGCCCTCTTCGTACATTTCAGATTCACGTGGCGCAGTGGAAGATTTGCTGCCTTACAGCGCCAGAGACCCGGGTTCGATCCTGACTACGGGTGCTGTCTGTACAGAGACTGTGGTTCCTCCCCGTGACCGCATGACTTTCCTCTGGCTGTTCAGGTTTACTCCTACATTCTACAGACATACAGGTTAGTAGGTAGATACAAAATGCTGGAGTAACTCAGCGGGTCGGGCCGCATCTCTGAAGAAAATGGATAGGTGACGTTTCACGCCGGGACCCTTCAGACTGATGGCCACCCATCCATTTTCTCCAGAGATGTTGCATGACACGCCAAGTTACTCCAACATTTTGTGTCCGTCTTTGGTAGAAACCAGCGTCTGCAGTTCCTTTTTATTACATTAGGTTTGTAGGTTAATTGGCTTCTGTAACTTGCACCGGGGGTAGTGTGGAATAGCAAGGAACTAGTGTGCTGGAGATCGCTGGTCGGTGTGGACTCGGAGGGCCGAAGGACCTGTTTCCACGCTGTATCTCTAACACTAATGCCCCCTGTCCCACTTGGGCGATTTTTTAGAGGTCTACAGGCGACTAAGCTGTCGCCGCATGGTCGCCGGGGTGTCGCCCGTATGGTCTCCTCAGTCGCGCAAAGAGTCGAACCTTTTTTCTGGTCGCCGCTGGATTTTGAAATGTTCAAACCTTTTCGGCGACAGTCGGCGCCCGTGGGCTTGACGCCAACGATCGTAGCCTGACGTAGGCGCTGGCGCCAGGATGGCGTAGGTTGCCGCCGGTGCTGACTTGGGTGAATTCCACTGGCGACTACCTACGTCAACCTTGTCTTACCTTGTCATAGCTTGTCGCGGTGGACAAAGGTGGTCGTAGGTGGACGTCCTAAAGGGTCGCCAGTTGACGGTAGCGTACCATAGCTTCACGTCGACTGGGAGGTCGGTTGGTGTAGATGTTGTCGTAGACATTGTCGTGGGGGGGGGGGTCCAGTCGCCTATTTTTCGGCGACCTGCTACGACAGTCGGCGAAAAAAATCGCCTAAGTGGGCCAGGCCCATAACCCTTCAATCATCTCACTTTTTGATTGAAATGATCTTTTTTCTCAGTCTCCCATAATCCTTCTACCTATTAACCTAATTTTATCTCCCCCCTAGTTACTAACCAACTTGCAAAAGACTATTACCCTGTCCATGTCTCTCACAATGTGAAAACACTTCAATTAAATCTCCCTTCATTCTGCTTTGTCCCAATGAGAAGAAACGCCATTGAACCAACTTCTCCTTAGAAGTATAAATCCCCAGCAACATCTTGTAAATCACTGCTGTACCCTTTCTCATGCCAAAGGGCAGTTTCCTGCATTGTGGTGGGACACAACCGCTTATCATTGTGCTCAAAGAAAGGTTCCATACAGTTGCTGGCCAGACCTTTGTCTCGGGCTTTGGTTCCCGTCCTTTTTGATTTTCAATTTTAGTTTTTAGTTGTTTCGTTCTAGAGATACAGCGCGGAAACAGGCCCTTCGGCCCACCGGGTCCGCACCGACCAGCAATCCCGCCACATTGACACCATCCGACACACACACACATTTACCCCAAGCCAATTAACCTACAAACCTTCACGTCTTTGGAGTGTGGGAGGAAACTGAAGATCTCGGAGAAAACCCACGCAGGTCACGGGGAGAACGTACAAACTCCATACAGACAACACCCGTAGTCGGGTCTCTGGCGCTATACGCGCTGTAAGGCAGCAACTGCGCCACCGTGTCGCCCAATTTACCGTCGGACTTTATAACAAAAGAATCTAGAACGTTATTTAACTCTTGCTCTTAAAGGATAAGAGATGCTGTTTGGACCCTTTGTCAGTTAAAGGAAGTGGAACTGTTCACCACTTTCTGTGAAGTTTGGATCACATCTTGAATTTCTAGACAAGGAGGAGAATGATTTTGATGCAAAGCACAACTTAGGCCGAGGCAGAGGAAAGAGTCGTGCCTTCAAAACCTTCGCAGTTGGCACGCCGTCTAACTTGGCATTCAGAGCAGTGTTGATCCACTTCAGGAAATGCAGAACGTCTAATTTATTATCAGCTCACACGGAGGAAAGAATGTGTTAGGTTTGAGATAATCACTTCTCCCATAAAGCGAGGCTCACCAGAATAAATTGACGTGAATCGCATATCATGCAATACTGAATGACGTGGTCTGCTGTTTATTAAATGAAATAATTACCGTGCCATTTTGAAATGGTAAAACTGGCACAACCAGATCAGCTTCAGCCAGAAGGTGGACACAAGGTGCCGGCGTAACTCGGCGGGTCAGGCAGCAACTTTGGAGAAAAAGGATGGGTGACGTTTTGGATCGGAAATGTGCCGACTCAAAATGTCACCTATCATTTTCCTCCTGCGATGCTGCCTGACATACTGAGTTACTCCAGCACTCTGGTGTAGAACCCCGGAAACCGTAACGTCCAGGTTCAGCAACAGCTTCTTCCATACAGCCATCAGGCTATTAAACACCACCATAAGCTCTGAACCACAATAGACTTGGGGAGCCTTGGTTCTGTCTTTTTGCACTATTATTGTTTATTTGTTTTTTAGTATGTATATGCATATGTGTGTATATGCATGTGTGTGTATGCATGTGAGTGTGTGTGTGTATATATATATATGTGGGTGTGTATATGCATGTGTGTGTGTGTGTGTGTGTATATATATATATATATATATATATGTATATATATATATGTGGGTGTTTATATGCATGTGTGTGTGTGTGTGTGTGTGTGTGTGTATATATATATATATATATATATATATGTGTGGGTGTGTATGTGCATGTGTGTGTGTGTATACGCATGTGTGTGTGTATATGCATGTGTGCGTGTGTATATGCATGTGTGTGAGTGTGTGTGTGTGTATATAATATATATATGTGGTGTGTATACCATGTGTGTGTATATGCATGTGTGTGAGGGTGTGTGTATGTATGCACGTGTGTGTATATTTGTATATAGGTATATGTATATGTAGGAAGGAACTGCAGATGCTGGTTTAAACCGAAGATAGACACCAAAAGCTGGAGTAACTCAGCGGGACAGGCAGCGTCTCTGGAGAGAAGGAATGGGTGACGTTTCGGGTCGAGACCCTTCTCCCATTCCTTCTCTCCAGAGATGCTGCCTGTCCCGCTGAGTTACTACAGCTTTTTGTGTCTATCGTAGATGTATGTATACCCTGAAAGTGTTTTTTCTTGTATATTACACTATTTACAGTGCACTCTGTGTACATATCCCGTTGTGCTGCTGCATATCCCTCTATCTGGGATATATGACTATAAACTCCTTCACCGTTGATGCTTTGTGTCTATCTCTGGCATAAACCAGCAGCAGCAGCAGCAGCAGCCGGAGCAGTCATTTGTTTCGACAGCTTCACACACAAATGTCTTTGCATTCACCCCCACCCCCACAATTTTCACAGCACAAAGATCTATGGGAGGTGGTATTGAAGGGGAAGATGCTCCTCAAACTGGACATCTTGGACAACGCCGCTCACCCCCTCCACGACACACTGGTCAACCTGAGGAGCACCTTCAGCCACAGACTGGTTCCACCAAGATGCAGCGCAGAACGCCACAGGAGATCCTTCTTCCCTGTGGCTATCAAACTGTACAACTCCTCCCCCTTCTGTCATGGGGTAGACTGAGTGACTCCCACCCCTCACCCCCCTCACCACCCCCCACTCCCCAATCTTTGCACATCCCCAATCCTTTCCATCCGTCCCTTTAATTTCATGTTCCATGTATTTTGTGTTTTTTAGGGCAGATCAATTTCCCTCCTGGGATAAATGAAGTTCTATCGTATCGTATCAATAGACAATAGACAATAGGTGCAGGAGTAGGCCATTCGGCCCTTCCAGCCAGCACCGCCATTCAATGTGATCATGGCTGATCATCCCCAATCAGTACCTCGTTCCTGCCTTCTCCCCATATCCCCTGACTCCGCTATCTTTAAGAGCCCTATCTAGCTCTCTCTTGAAAGCATCCAGAGAACCGGCCTCCACCGCCCTCTGAGGCAGAGAATTCCACAGACTCACCACTCTCTGTGAGGAAAAGTGTTTCCTCGTCTCCGTTCTAAATGGCTGACTCCTTATTCTTAAACTGTGATCGTATCGTATAACATGTGTTCACACCCAACCATCGTCAATTACTCACAGGTTCCCCCGGCTCATTCCCACCGAGGATCCGAAATCCAAATCCAGTTTCTTTTCTCCAGAGGAAAATATCTTGCTCCTGGTAATCGGGAACTGCGGGAGGGGGGGGGGGGGGGGGGGGAGGGGGGAGGGGGGAAGGAGGGGGGGAGGAGGGGGGGAGGAGGGGGGGGAGGGGGGGGAGGGGGGGAGGGGGGGGTAAGATAAAGAACAATTTCAAGTCAACAAAAACCTGTGAAAGCAAAATTGAAATCCTTTTTTTTTCCATTAATAATTAAATTTCCATTTAAGATACATTTAGACAGGTACATGGATAGAACAGGTTTAGAGGGATATGGGCCAAATGCAGGCAGGTGGGACTAGTGTAGATGGGACATGTTGGCCAGTGTGGGCAAGTTGGGCCGAAGGGCCTGATTCCACGCTCTAAGAGTCTATGACTCTATTAACAACGGTTTCAGTTCAGTTTAGTTTACTGACACGTGTACCGTGGTCCAGGGTAAAAGCTTTTTGTTATGTGCTGACCAGTCAGCGGAAAGACAATACATGTTTACAATTGAGCCATTTGCAGTGTACATCGGCCATGAGAAGGAGGGGCGGTGGTGTCGGAGGTAAGCGAAAGTCCGAAGGTCGGACAGCCGGGCCGGGCTGCCGACCGCCTGCCGGGGCCACGGGCGAGGCGCTGCTGCTGCTGCTGCACTCCATGGGCTGCACTACGTCGGGACGGGTGAGGCGGGGCCGGACGCGCCGCTCCGACCCGACAGTCCCCTCGACCCGAGTAGTAGCGGTCATGTACGGACGGGATAAACCAATTTAGCTCAAAATACGGGATGTCCGGGCTAATACGGGACAGTTGGCAACCCTAGTGTCAGGGGCTATGGGGGGAAGGCAGGAGAATGGGGCTGAGAGGAGAAGATAGGTCAGCCATGATTGAAGGCTCAATGGGCTGAATGGCCTAATTCTGTTCCTACCACATGAATTTATGAGCCTTTGAGTATTCCCATTCAATATAATCTAGGATCATAGGGAATGGCAACGACAATCCCAATACAAATTCACAAAACAGGCCATCAATCTCAATCAGAGTTAAGAATCTTTAGGCTGAATTTGCCTAATTCTGCTCCTATGAATTTATGAACCCATAAACACTTGCCAAACTCACTTCAAGTTCTACCTGGGCAGTTTACAGTCCAATGGTATGATCCTTGAATCCTCCAATTCTTCAAACACCACCCTCCTTTCTCCCTTTTTCTCCCCGCCCCCCCTCCCTCCCATCGTTTCTTTCCCCTCTATTTCTCCCCATCCGCCCATTTCCCCCCCAACCACTTTCCTCCCTCTGGCTTCACTATTTTCAACTCTTCAATCCTCTCTCACACCTTCTGTTTTTATCTCTGGGCTTTGTTGCAACCACCTGCCCATCAAAAGAATAACCCCTGCCTGTGTCCACCGATGGCCTTCCACGCTCCTTTCCGGCTACTCCCATCTTCCTGCTTTCTTCTGACCGACCACCCCCCCACCCAACAATCAGTAATGAAGGGTCTCGACCTGAAACATCGCCCATCGCCCTCAGTATTCACTTACTACAGTTAGATTTCTGGCAGTGTAGCCGTGGGATATGAAGGATGGGATGTGAGGAGTTCCAAAGATAGACACAAGATGCTGGAGTAACTCAGCGGGACAGGCGGCATCTCTGGAGGGAAGCATTGGGTGATGTTTCGGGTCGAGACCCTTCTTCAGACTGTCCCGCTGAGTTACTCCAGCATTTTGTGCCTATCGTGGGTTTAAACCAGCACCTGCAGTTCCTTCCTACACAACTCATCTGCGGTTCATTCCCACACATCGAGGGGATGCAGAATGGTACGATGTTGGCTGAGGGGAAGGTGACATCGAGGCATGCAAACAGTAAAATTAATCAGGAGGACACAGAAAGCAGTCGCGGAGGTTTCGATCGGTACTCACGTCTACTTTCGTACATGCTTCTAGACTGGGCCCAGATTTTAAACGGGTCTGGCTTCCTTTGTCCAGAGATATCCGTCTGGTCGAGTGTGGGAGCCTCGCTGGGTGGGTAGTCGGGCAGTGGAGGAGCTCCCAGGACGGGTGAGGCAGTGTGTGTACTGCGCTGGCTGGAGACGCTGTGATGAGAGCTGTTCTGGCTGTCTTTCCTTTCCAGTGCCTGCTGCGATTATTCAAGAGAACAGAAGGTCAACTCTGGCTCTCCAGCCGAGCCGGCCGGGCAATCGATACACAATGCTCCCCATTTTGAGAGGGAAAAGCAAGCAGGCTCTCAAAGTCAAGTTGTTTACCACGGCGAACAAGGCTTTTAAGGCAGCCCGTCGCGAGAATTAAGAAATAATCAAAATCCAAAGGAGGGAATGAAAATAAGAAGCTATGCCAACCCGGATTATAAAAACAATCACATACTTCTAACGACTGGAAAACAGGTGACACACTTTATATCAGTGTTAAAATAAAAGCAGAGGCAATATATCAAGAGGCAATTCATGAGGGCGTTTATATCACGGTGGCGCAGCGGGTAGAGCTGCTGCCTCACAGCGCCAGAGACCCAGGTTCGATCCTGACCACCAGTGCTGTCTGTGCGGAGTTTGCACGTTCTTCCCGGGACCTGCGTGGGTTTTCTCCGGGTGCTCCGGCTTCCTCCCACGCTCCGAAGACGTGCGGGCTTGTCGGCTAATTGCCTTCGGTTAAGAATTGTAAATTGTCCCCAGTGTGTGTGTGTGTGGGTTGGGTTGTGTTTCCGCGCTGCATCTCTAAACTAGAAACAAAACTAGACTTTTGTTTTCCGGCGAAGGGGATCCTAGGTAGTCTGTGAATAAATATTACGGTGCGCACTCGGAGTGAAGGCGCTGCAGGCACACACATGCAGCCTGCCAAAGGGTGAATTTGTTTGAAATCTGACAAAGACGCACACAAAGGCTGACGTCTCTCAAATTTGATGGTGAGTGCAGCCAGGCCTCTCCTTCACAGTTCTAACGCAACCTGACATCGGAGTGGCCCCCGAGTGATGTTAATCAGTGTTGCCTTACAATCGTGGACACGGATTCATTAACCATTCCAGGAGGGTCTTACGGGCTGGGGAGGGGGCAACCTCGTTTACTTACGGGGCTGTCCCTCTTGGGCGACCTAATCCACAAGTTCTGGCGAGTTTGTCCTCGACTCATACTCGCAGCACGGTCGACACGAGGTCCTAGGAGGTTCATTCGTGCTCGGGAGTGGTCCCCGCCTACTCGAGGGGACTACACGATGAAAAATGCCCGCGAGTAAAAAAAGGTCGCCATGGAAAAAATAGACACTTTTGTTACTCGGAGGTTTAGTCGAAGTAGGTCGGCATGTTAGTCGAAGGCAATCGAGGGTAGTCGTAGATAGTCTTCATCGTAGTCGAAGGATAGTCTTCACTCTCCACTATTCGGTGCCCAATTTTCCCGAAGTTAGTCGTAGCTAGTCGAAGCTGGTCTTCAACATGACATTTTTAAACACTCTCCTAAACTCGCCAATTAGGTCACCGCAGTGGGACAGCCCCTTTATTTACAAATTGACTTATTGTCAGTTCCTTATTTTGCGGTGAAATCTAAACAGCAAAATAAAGGAGGCATGTTACAAAAAACTCCAAAGACGTTCAGGTTTGCAGGTTAATTGGCTCGGTATAAAATGTAAAAACATTGTCCCAAGAGTGTGTAGGATAGTGTTAATGTGCAGGAATCGCTGGTTGGCACTGACTGCGTGGGCCGAAGGGCCTGTTTCGACCAGCTGACCAGCGATCATCACACACACAAGCACTATCCTATCTACACACGAGGGACAATTTACGATTTCCAGAAGCCAATTATCCTACAAACCTGCACGTCTATGGATCTTTGGAGTGTGGGCGGAAACCGGAGCACCCGGAGAAAACCCATGCGGTCACGGGCAGAACGTACAAACAGCTCCCGTAGTGAGAATCGAACCCGGGTCTCTGGCGCTGTGAGGCAGCAGTTCCACCGCTGCGCCACCGTGCCGCCTGTTACTGTCTCCGAGGCAGAGAAACAGCTACTGTCTCGGGCAAATTCGTACAGGGAAGAGAATGGGAGGGTGAAGCAAAGGCATCTTGTACAGGCGGAGGGCATCTCCTTCATGAATGGACAAAGGGAGACTTTGGGCCAGCATCAAAGTTACCAAAGATAGACATAAAATGCTGGAGTAACTCAGCGGGACAGGCAGCATCTCTGGAGGGAAGGAAAGGGTGAGGCTTCTGGTCGAGACCCTTCAGCAGACTGAGAATCAGAGAGGGGGGATGCTAGAGGTACAGGAAGGTACAGAACAAAGCAGAGCCGGCATTGATGACTCAGGAAAGGTAGAGCCCACAATGGTCCATTGTTGGCTGGGGACGAGGTGATAACGAAGGCATACAATCATTTTCAACCATTTTACAAGAAAGTATTTGCTATATTCTTGGTATTTTGGAACTCAAAATATTTCCAATTGTTTTAATGGGGTCATTTGATCGACCCGAAACCTGCTATCATGTAACGTGTAGAGCTCGTCTCTGTAACGGGACAGGCAGCATCTCTGGAGAAAAGGAAAGGGTGACGTTTCGGGTCGAGACCCTTCTTCAGACTGAAGGTCACGGGAAAGGCATCCTTTCGCAAAACGTCACCCATCCCTTCTCTCCAGAGATGCTGCCTGTCCCGCTGAGTTACTCCTCCATGTTGTGCCTATTTGAAACAGCATCTGCAGTTCATTCCTACACATTAAACTTACCGACTTGGGGCTTTTCTTGGGAAGTGGTCCTGTGACAGGGCAAAAAAAAAAACAAAAAGAAAATGCAATCAAGATTCAGCAATAACAAAACCTTAAAAGAAACATAGAACAGTACAGCACTGGAACAGGCCCTTCGGCCCACGATGTTGGTGCCGAACGTTACGCCAAGTTAAATCACTTCAGTTCAGGTCAGTTTATTGTCACGTGTACCGAGGTGCAGTGAAAAGCTTTTGTTGCGTGCTAACCAGCCAGCAGAAAGACAGTGCATGATCACAATCCATCCATTTACAGTAAGGACATATCTGAAAGGAGTTTTAGAAGACCATAGTTAAAGTAAAGGGCCTGTCCCACTTTCACGAGGTAATTCACAAATTCTCCCGCGTTTTCCCCTCGATTCAAACTTCCATAATGTTCGTAACGAGTCCGTAGGAGTTGGTAGATATATCGTAGCGGCTCGTTACGCCAGCCGTAGGTACTCGTGACATCAGGTAAGTCGGGACGTTTTTTCCAGCCGATAAAAAATGTCCACGAGTAAAAAAACGCTCGGGATGAAAGAATTCAGTCGTGAAAGTGGGACAGGCCCTTAAACAATGTTGCTGTAGGAATAGCGATTTAAGTGTGTGGAGCGATTGTAATATGTTTAGATCTGCTTCTGTGGGCAGCGCGCAAAGAGTTGCCTGGGTTAATGAAACTGATCTCATCTGCCTGACCCACAGGGTTACACCAGCACTGTGGGCTTTAGACTCACGATACCGGGATTTGCAGTTCCTTGTGTCTCCATTTCAATACAGACGATTATTAACAATTACTACCAACAGGAAGGTAAGTTGCACCAGCAATTTGTGTCTATCTTCGATTTAAACCAGCATCTGCAGTTCCTTCTTACGCTGCCAACAGGCGGCTGCTGGTTAGAGACCGACTTCGGGAGCTCCCGACCGCGAGAGCTCCCGACCGCCCTGACCGCGGATGGTTCGACAGCCCCGGCCACGGGAGAATAAAGAGGGAAGAAGATTAGACTTCCATCACAGTGAGGAATGTGGGGAATCTGCTGTGGTGGATGTTTATGTTAACTTGTATGTACCTGTGTGTCTCGTTGCTTTTTATTCCGTATGGCTGCATGGTAATTCGCGTATCATTGCACCTTAATTGGCACACGTGACAATAAAAGACCTTTGAAACCGTTGAATATTTTCCGTTATCAGATTTACATTTCAGTTTTCCTTTAGGTTTACTAGCAGGGGCAAGTAGCTTAGTTTAGTTTGAAGATACAGCGCGGAAACAGGCCCTTCGGCCCTCCCGGTCCGCGCCGACCAGCGATCCCCGCACACTAACACTATCCTACACCCACCAGGGACAGTTTTTACAGATACCGAGCCAATGAACCTACAAATTGTACGTCTTTGGAGTGTGGCAGGGGACACCGAAGATCTCGGCGCAAACTCACGCAGGTCACGGGGAGAAGGTACAAACTCCGTACAGACAGCACCCGTAGTCGGGATCGAACCCGGGTCTCTGGCGCTGCATTCGCTGTACGGCAGCAACTCTACCGCTGAGCCACCGTGGCCGCCCTGTAGAAAGTGTTGCAGCATCCCGTAGTGGAAATAGAACATAGAACAGTACAGCACATGAACAGGCCCTTCTGCCCATAATGTCAATGCTGAACATGATGCCAAGACCAACTCATAACTGCATGCACATGAACCATGCCCTCCCCTTTCCTGCATTTATCTCAACGCTTATCCAAATGCCTTTTAAACACCACTATCGTATCTGCCTCCATCACCACCCCTGGCAGTGCGATCCAGGCTCCCATCACTCTCTGTGTAAAAAAAACATGCCCCACACATCTCCCTTAAACATTATCCTCCTCTCACCTTACAGCTACTCCCTCTAGTGTAGGACATTTCCACCTTGGGGGGGGGGGAAAGGTTCTGACTATCTACCCTATCTGTGCCTGTCACCATTTTACAAACTTCTGTCAAGTTTCCCCATAACCGCTAACGTTCCAGAGGAAACAATCCAAGTCTATCCGAACGCTCCCTCTAATCCAGACAGCATCTTCTCCAAAGCCTCCACATCTTTCCGTCTGAAGAAGGGTCTCGACCCAAAACGTCACCCATTCCTTCTCTCCAGAGATGCTGCCTGTCCCGCTGAGTTGCTCCAGCTTTTTGTGTCTATCTTCGGTGCAGTTCCTTCCTACACATCTTTCGGGGGGGCGACCAGAACTGCACGCAACATTCCAGGTACACCAAAGGAAATGATGGAAATTTGTTGAGTGAGCGTGAATCTCCGTGTTTAAATCTGTGCCAGGCGTCTGATCAGATTAGATTGCAGCGAGCTGACTCCCTGGTACGTGGGCTCTGCCGAGTTTTCAATCATAGCCTCCAGCCCCACAGTCGAAAACCAGTCAGCGTGACACACAGATTCTGCAGCAGAAGCAGAAACCTCTGCAGCTCCGGTAACAAAGACTTTGGGAAATTAAATTAAAGTGATGTAGAGTTTGGAATATTGCGTGCCATTCTGGTTGCCCCTGTTGCAGGGGAGATGTGTAGGAAGGAACTGCAGATGCTGGTTTACACCAAAGACATTTCTTAAACAGTTTTAATTTGTAGTTTGACGGACGCGGGTTGGAAACAGGCCCTTCGGCCCACTGAGTCTGTGCCCAACCATTGATGGATGGCCAGTCCATATATACGTTGTTATCCCACTTCCGCATCCACCACCTGCTGAGAGGATTCTCCTGAAGCCGGAGCACCATCACCCGGCGAGAACATCGGGCCTTCGTGAAGGCGACTGCAGAGGCCTCAATAGGCCCGACTATGGGTGGACATGGGATGGGGACTTTGTGCCTTCCCTCTCAGTGGAATCATTGTGGGGGGATGTTTTTTATTTTTAAATTTCTTTATTATTGTTATGTTGTATTATTTTTCGTTAAGTGCTGCAATGGCAATCCGCATCTCACTACACCAGTTGGTGTGTGTGACTAATAAAGAACCTTTGAAGCCACCTGCCACATCTGCACACAGTGAGGAAAGTTTTACCAAGTGGGGCCACTTTTACGGACGCCAGTTTTCCCACCAACCCGCACGGCTTTGGGAAGTGGGCGGAAACCCGGAGCGCCCGGAAGAAACCCACGTGGTCACAGGGGGTGGGGTAGGAAGGAATTGCAGATTCCTTGCTGGTTTGTGCCGAAGACAGACACAAAAATGCCGGAGTAACTCAGGGGGACAGAGGCAGCATCTCCGGAGCAACGTGCAAACTCCACACAGACGGCACCCGAGGTCGGGATGGACCCCGGCGCTGTGAGGCAGCAGCTCCACCAGCTACCTGCTCAATGGGCAACAAATCAGCTTCCTTTAATTTCTCCAGATCGTTTCTCTTTATTACTCAAACATTCTCCCTCAAACGTAGTGTAATAACCTATGGCTGCATAAATCATCATTCCTCCTGAAGTTATACCACGCGGCAGAGAATTGCAACAGATGAGAGTTCTCCAAATAATAACCCATTGGCTCCGAAGAAAGTCACAGCGAACATGAAAGTACACATACGCTGGACACAAAATGCTGGAGTAACTCAGCGGGGTCCGGGCAGCATCTCTGGAGAGAAGAAATGGGTGATGCTTTGGGTCGGGACCCTTCTGAACCAATCCTCCCTTCACCCCCCCCTCCTCCCCCCACCCCCTGCCCCCCTCCTCCACTAAACATTGATTAACCGATCTGTTCCACAGATCGCAATGAATTATCCCTCTTGCCAGCAATTGGCCTATCAGGGAATCTCCCTGCCTGAGGTCATCCGTTGCCGGCCCTGATTTGTCCTGGTCTTTTCTTGCTTCCAGTCATCCCCACCCCCTAACCCTTCCCCTCAACAATCAGTCGCTGCCTTACAGCGCTTGCATCGCCGGAGACCCGGGTTCGATCCCGGCTACGGGCGCTGTCTGCACCGTGTTTGTACGATCTCCCCGTGACCTGCGTGGGCTTTTCTCCGAGACCTTCGGTTTCCTCCCACGCTCCAAAGACGTGCAGGCATAAAAATAAATTGGCGTGATAAATGTAAAAAATGTTCCTAGCGTGTGTCAGGTAGTGTTAATGTGCGGGGGTCGCAGGTCGGCGCGGACCCGGTGGGCTGAAGGTCCTGTTTCCACGCTGTATCTCTAAAACTGAAAAAAACTGAAGAAGGGTCCCAACCTGAAACGTCACCTGTCCATTTTCCCCAGAAATTCTGCCTGAACCACTGCGTCGCTCCAGCACTTTGTGGAAATCTTTGATGTAAACCAGCATCTGCCGTCCCTTTTTGTTATCTGGAACAGCACAGCAAAGCTGCAGGCCCTTCGGCCCACAATGACATGATGCCAAATCAAACTCTTATCTGCTTGCACATATTCCGCATCCCTCCATTTCCATGTGTCCACCCAAAAGCCTCTTAAATGCCACTATTGTATCTGATTCCAGCACCAGCATAGGTGAGGGGGGTAAAGTTTAAGGGGGATGTGCAGGGCATCTTTTATTTTACACAGAGGGTGGTGGGTGCCCTGGAACACGATGCTAGGAGTGATAGTTGAGGCAGATACGATAGTGGCACTAAAGAGACATTTGGATAGGTACATGGACATGCAAGGAACGGAGAGATATGGATTATGCGCTTGTAAATAAAGGTGGTCTTGGCACGATGTTTGGCACAGAGATTGTGGGCCGAAGGGCCTGTTCTTGTGCTGTACACTTGATCTTGCAGCTCCATCCGAGGCCGCGAGAAATGGCAGAGAATTGGGCGGATACAGCCTGGACCATCAAGCACACCGACCTCTCTTCCATTGACTCCGTCCACACTTCACAAAGCCAGCAGCATAATCAAGGATCACGCTCACTCCCTCTTCTCCCCTCTCCCGTCGGGGCAAAAGGTATAGGAGTGTGAAAACGCACACCTCCAGATTCAGGGACAGTTCCTTCCCAGCTGTTATCAGGCAACTGCACCATCCTACCACCAGCTTGAGAGCTCTGCTGACTCACCGCATTGGGGCTGGACTATCTTTAACTCGCACAAAACGTTATTCCCTTTACCCTGGATCTATACACTGTGGACGACTATCACGTACAGTCTGGATACTGGATTAGTTCCCCCCGTGGCTATCAAACTGTACAACTCCTCCCCCTTCCGTCGTGGGGTAGACTGACTCCCCTAACAGTGCACAGTTAATCGTTCCTCCTGGATCATCGCAGACGCCACTGAAAGCACGCTCGCAACTGCAGATAGAGATCTTGACAGCATTCCACTCAAGTGCCGGAGCTCTGTACTTGGAGAAGCCAAGCCATTAGCACTGTTAATTTGTTCAAGTCTGGAGTTCACAGCATCACAAAGGCTCATGTGCTATATATAATATCTGTGCTATTAAAAGATGATTGCAACAGCTGGAAGGCTGATTTGAAATGTTATTTGGTTTTAGGTGTTTGACAGTCTATGCAAGTCTATAAATCATCTCTATCCTGCCTGCAGACTCTGGGCGTAATTCCTCACAAGTGACATATTAAGGGAATAATGGGCAGGCAGTTTGGGTAGGACATGCTGGAGTGCAATTGTATCCTGCGTTAGATGTGACAGTGCATCCGCACATTGTAATTAGTTCCAGCAAAGCCTGCAGAGCCTTATTTGGGAAGTGGAGGGCGCGTGCTGGCTGTGGGCAGGTGCGCAGGTGCGTAATCTAGCGGGTGTGACAAAGAACCTCTGTAGCTTCTCCAGCAACTTCTCCAAGACATACCATCTACCTCATTGGAGACCCTCGGCCTCACCTTAAAGCTCTGACCCTTGGCGTTTGATAGTTCCAACGTTGGGTGAAAGGTTCTGACTGTCTACCCTATCTACTGTATGCCTCTTTTAATTTTACACACTGCTCTCAGGCTCCTATCAACATCTGGCTTTCCAGAGAAACCAATCCAAGATATGCCTAACCGCAAGGCAGGCACGGTGGCGCAGCGGTAGAGTGGCTGCCTCACAGCGCCAGAAACCCGGGCTCGATCCTGACTACAGGTGCTGTCTGTACGGAGTTTGTACGTTCTCCCCGTGACCTGCGTGGATTTTCTCCGAGATCTTCGATGTCCTCCCACACTCCAAAGACGTACAGGTTTGCAGGTTAATTGGCTTGGTGTAAATCTAAAAATTGTCCTTAGTGTGTGTGTAGGCATTGTTGAAGTGTGGTGATCGCTGGTCAGTGTGGACTCGGTGGGCCGAAGGGCCTGTTTCCGCGATATATCGCTAAACTAAAATCAACTAATCAATATTTGTTTACTCAAATCACAAATAACACAGAATAAAACATAAAGCACAGTGAGTGAAAACTAAGAATACCAATTCTGGACCTTTATTGTTTTTTGACCTCACGGGAAAGGCTTGTAGAGTGGTGAATCTGTGAAACTCATCGCCACAGATTGCTTTGGAGGCCAACACGTCAGGTATTTTTAACGCGGGGGTTAATAAATTCTTAATTAGCAAAGGTTACGGGGAGAAGGCAGGAGAATGGGGTTGAGTAGGGAACGATAGATCAGCCATGAATGAATGGCGGAGTAGACTTGATGGAATGAATGGCCTTATTCTGCTCCAATGTCTTACAGCTTTGCGATCCTACGGCCATCACTCTACTTACTCATAGTTTCCTGTGCTTGCCTTTTCTCATGTCAGAGATCGGCTGTGCAACTCGGCAGATAAAATATTAAACTATCTGAGGTAAAATGAGCACATTCATTCCATCTAATCGACCAACTTGAAGAGGGGTAATGTCTAAACCTGACGACAACATGGGAGCTGAGGCCTCCAGCAGCTTTGCCCATCTGTCACCCATTCCTTCCCTCCAGAGATGCTGCCTGTCCCGTTGAGTTACTCCAGCAACTTGCGTCCGTCTTAAACTAAAGTATTGTCAGATACACTAGGCCGCAATGAGATCCCTTGCTCACATGAAGCACACAAACAGTGTACTCCAGAAATGATAAACGCAACAATAAATACAATGACACATACACAAACGTAAGCCAGGAGCTGTCAAAGGGACCAAGCCTCGATAGAAGGTGTCCAGTTTGAAGGAGGACCTCAGCCCGAGCCGGTCCCTCCAGAGCTGCTGTCGGACCTGCTGAGTTCCACCAGCACTTTGTGTTGTGTTCCTGATTCCGGCATCTGCAGCTCCTTGTGTCTCAAAGTCCAGAAGGCCTCATTTCAGTCATCATGAGCTTGACAGCTAATTAGTCACCGGTCATAAATCTCTTTGAATCGGACAGTAGTCACGGTGGCGCAGCGGTAGAGTTGCTGCCTCACAGCGCCAGAGTCCCGGGTTCGATCCTGACCACGGGTGCTGTCTGTATGGAGTTTGTACCTTCTCACTGTGGCCACCTGGGTTTTCTCCGGGTGCTCCGGATTCCTCCCACAAATCCGTGCTGGTCTGAACAGAGTTTGTACGTTCTCCCCGTGACCTGCGTGGGTTTTCTCCGGGTTTCCTCCCACACTCCAAGGACGTGCAGGTTTGTAGGTTCATTGGCTTGGTAAGATTATAAATTGTCCCTAGTGAGTGTGGGATAGTGTTAATGTGTGGGGATCGCTGGTCGGCACGGACTCGGTGGGCCGAAGGGCCTGTTTCCGCGCAGGTTCCTGTCTCTGAACTAAGCTAAACTCAATTAGGTTAGCAATTCAGAATTTTCCCCTCGTCTGTTGTGTAATTTCTTCCTTACTTCCCACCTCCCAACTGACAGTAAATACTTCTGAAATGAAAATCGTTTTAGGTGCACGTGCACACACAGAATCAGCTCGGTGATTAAGGGCAGGATGCCACAAGTTAACAGTTCAAAAGGCTTCACTGTGCGCAATACACTTGTTGGGTAGTATAGCAGCAACTGTGGTAGTGTGCAGGGATCAGATGCGGAAACTAATCTGCCATCTTTACCATGGTCTGCCCTGCACCTGACCTCTGACCCACAACAATTAGTTTCACTCACAAGCCATAGATATCCAACATAATCGAAGACTTGTCCCACCCCGGTTATTCCTGCTTCTCCCCGCTCCCGTCCGGCAGAAGGCACAGAAGCTTCAAGGCGCGCACCACCAGACTCAGGAAGAGCTTCTTCCCCTCAGTTATCAGGCTTCTGAACGGTCCTTCCATAAGCTGGGGGTACTGCCCGATTCACCACTACCTCATTGGAATTTGTCTACGGAACTTCATTCATTCATTCATTCATCATCGTTGAAAACATTAGCGACGCAGTGGTTTCCGACGTGAGCGGTGACGGGCGCACCACACATCTCATTGTCCTCCAGTCCCTGCGGACTTCCGCCACTGGAAGTAGAGGATTTTGGTGCGTGTGAGCTTTATCATCGTGCCTTACCATGCCGTGTACGACAGTGATCGCAACTCCTACTGCAGTGTGGATGGCCGTTGGCTCGCTAGAAGCTCATCCGCCCTTTGACAGGTCTTGTTTTCGGTCCCGCTGGGGGTCCACAGCCCCCTCCTCACCCGGCAACCCAGGTGGGGGAGACAGATTACATGGTACCCATGGAAGGGGTGGGGGGGGGGGGGGGGAACTCCCCCCTACCTGATGCACTACAATGCTGAGAACTAGATTCTGTACTCTGCATCCTACCCTTCGCAGGTGGTGCGTAAAGATTTTGCACATTCCAGAATCCCGGGGCGCCGCGCCTACGTCACCACGAACCACAAGCGCGCAACACGCCCCACGTCGCGTAAATGACGCCCAAGTGGGACAGGCCCTTTAGTGTGCGGGGAACGGTGTGGGCTCGGTGGGCCGAACGGCCTGCTTTCGCACCGTGTCTCTAAACTAAAAAAACGTTAACACACAACTGTTTACAAAACATTTCAGATCTTTCATGTACGTTGAAACGATTTTGTAAAATGGTTGACCACCAGTAAACATGACAGCCATTGGCAGGCAACAGCAAGATGAATTAGTAGATAAAATCAATGGATTTATAAAAATCATCAAAGTATGAAAGACCATTCATGCTGCGACAGTGCTTTTGAAAGAGCCAGCAATTAGACCCAGGCTCTGGTCTATGCTTTCCAAGTTAGTTGGAAATCTTGGCTGCATCTGCTTCAATCAGCCTCTGCAGAACGTGACACAAAATGACATTTCTCCAAATCGTTTTTTGTTTTTTTTTTTGGCCAATTATCTGCAATGCGTTTGTCCGGATATCAATTCTGTAGCCAGCGGAGTCTCAAGTTCTCCGTCTGTTGACGCTCACACTGATAAAGGTAATTGCATGTTGCTGAGAAATCACTGCAAGCAGAAAGCTCTCTTGTGGTTCTTCCCTCGTGAGGTTGAAGCTTCTCGGGCTAAACCGACTCATTAGATCCAGCCTGCCTTCGTTGAAATCTCCACTTGGAACGTGTAAACCCACACACCCCGCACATATGAGAGGCACAGATAGGGTAGACAGATAGGGTAGACAATAGACAATAGACAATAGGTGCAGGAGTAGGCCATTCGGCCCTTCGAGCCAGCACCGCCATTCAATGTGATTATGGCTGATCATCCCCAATCAGTACCCCATTCCTGCCTTCTCCCCATATCCCCTGACTCCACTATTTTTAAGAGCCCTATCTAGCTCTCTCTTTAAACCATCCAGAGAACCTGCCTCCACCGCCCTCTGAGGCAGAGAATTCCACAGACTCACCACGCCAGGGTAGGCTTGTATACTCTGGAGTTTAGAAGGATGAGAGGCAGATCTTATTGAAACAGAAAATATTATTAAGGGTTTGGACACGCTAGAGGCAGGAAACATGTTCCCGATGTTGGTGGAGTCCAGAACCAGGGGCCACAGTTTAAGGATAAGGGATTGGCCATTTAGAACGGAGACGAGGAAACACTTTTTCTCCCAGAGGGTTGTGAGTCTGTGGAATTCTCTGCCACAGAAGGCAGTGGAGGCCAATTCACTGGATGTTTTCAAGAGAGAGTTAGATTTAGCTCTTAGGGTTAAAGGAATTAAGGGATATGGGAAAAAGCAGGAACGGGGTTCTGATTTTGGACGATCAGCCATGATCATATTGAATGGTGGTGCTGTCTCAAAGGGCTGAATGGCCAACTCCTGCACCTATTTTTCTATGTTTCTCTGGATCATGGATCGATTCAAGGATCAATGGATCAATCTGAGAGATATCTTTTTCACACAAAGGGTGGTGGGCGTATGGAATGAGCTGCCAGAGGAGGTAGTTGAGGCAGGGACTATCCCAACATTTAAGAACCAGTTAGACAGGTAAACATAGAAACATAGAAATTAGGTGCAGGAGCAGGCCATTCGGCCCTTCGAGCCTGCACCGCCATTCAATATGATCATGGCTGATCATCCAACTCAGTTATCCTGTACCTGCCTTCTCTCCATACCCCATGATCCCTTCAGCCTCAAGGGCCACATCCAACTCCCTCTTAAATATGGCCAACGAACTGGCCTCAGCTACCTTCTGTGGCAGAGAATTCCACAGATTCACCACCCTCTGTGTGAAAAACGATTTTCTCATCTCGGTCCTAAAAGACTTCTCCCTTATCCTTAAACTGTGACCCCTTGTCCTGGACTTCCCCAACATCGGGAACAATCTTCCTGCATCTAGCCTGTCCAACCCCTTAAGAATTTTGTAAGTCTCTATGAGATCACCCCTCAATCTTCTAAATTCCAGTGAGTACAAGCCAAGTCTATCCAGTCTTTCTTCATATGGAAGTCGTGCCATCCCAGGAATCAGTCTGGTGAATCTTCTCTGTACTCCCTCTATGGCAAGAATGTCTTTCCTCAATGGTACATGGGTAGGACAGGTTTGGAGGGATGTGGACCAAATGCAGGCAGGTGGGACTAGTGTGGTTGGGACGTGTTGTCCGGTGCAGGAAAGTTGGGCTGACGGGCCTGTTTCCACGCTGTGTCACTCTATGACTCTACAGACAGATGAGATCAGTTTAACTTGGCATTATGTTCAGCACAAACATTGTGGGCCGAAGGGCCCGTTCATGTGCTGTTCTAGGTTTTATTAACAAACCAGAGTGTTGCAAATATTCTGGCAGCATCATCCCAGCCTCTGCAGGAGAATAGTTGCCAGGGGATTGGGATGTGAAAAATGTATGCTTGCTTTCATCTCCGCTCTGCTAATATGTTGGGTGTTTGCTATATTTTCCATTTTATAACAGAGACGCTGATTTTGCATTTCAAAGCACAAGAAATCTCATCTGTAGGATTTTAGAAGTGACCTTAAAATGTCGTGCCATGCATTCTAACAGGCAAGACATTTCCAAACCCTCTGGTGCTTAGATTCCTGCCAAAATTCTCTATTGCATTCCTCGTTTGGAAATGTGAACGGCCTGCACAATGAAGCCTTTGAAAACCAAGAGCAAAAAAAATAGGTTTTAGTCGAGTTGGGTTCAGAGATACAGCACGGAAACAGGCCCTTCGGCCCACCGAGTCCGTGCCGACCAGGGATTCCTGCACATTAACACTATCCTGCACACACACACACACACACGAGGGAAATTTACAATGTTACCAAGCCAATTAACCTACAAACCCGAGGTCAAGGAAAGAGTGTTCACGTCGCGGCCCTGTGTCCACCACCACGCACCAAGACGCACAAGATGCGACAAGACAGACCCCATTGTATGCACATGCCGAGATTTTTCACACAGAGAGTGGTGAATCTCTGGACTCCTCTGCCACAGAAGGTAGTTGAGGCCAGTTCGTTGGCTATATTTAAGAGGGAGTTAGATGTGGCCCTTGTGGCTAGAGGGATCAGGGGGCATGGAGAGAAGGCAGGTACGGGATACTGAGTTGGATGATCAGCCATGATCATATTGAATGGCGGTGCAGGCTCGAAGGGCCGAGTGGCCTACTCCTGCACCTATTTTCTATGTTTCTATGTTTCTAAGTGTGTTCAGCTCTGGCTGAGCAACGATGAATCTTGTGTGTGGACTGGATAAGAAGAAGATAAGAAGAAGACCGATAAGACCGATAAGAAGAAGACTTGAACGTCGTTGGAATTTGGGAGGAAGCAGGAGCGCCCGGAGAAAACCCACACGGGTCACGGGGAGAACGTGCAAACTCTGCGCAGACAGCGCCCGCGGTCAGGATGGAATATGGGTCTCTGGCGTTGTAGGGCGGCAACTCTACTGCCGCTATAATAGCCACGTTACATTGAGTTTCGTTTCTCCATCAGAGAGAGAAGGATTGGTGATAAATCTCTGCCGGGTTTCAGGTGCCCACTGCAACACCTTACCTCAAAAAAGCGCCAAGCTTGCAGACGGACGGGAAGCAAAGAGAGACTTGTTACCCCTCACCTGATCTACTTGTTACGTGGACATGGTCTGATTCCACTCAATCAGGAGAGGGCCTGTCGATGGCAAAGAGACAGAATCCAAATACTTCCAATCAGAGCAAGCCTGATATTGATTGCTGCTAGTGTCAAGCAGCTCTTGGCTCTCAATCTGGTGAAATAGCTCACGGTTCAAGATTTGCAAAGCTATGAAATCTCCACAGAATGTTTCCTGATACGCTATGTTCGCGACCAAAAATTGAAGAAACCCAGAGAGTCAGAGCTAGGAGGTGATTAGCGGGACAGGCAGCATCTCTGGAGAGAAGGCTTCCCAGAGATGCTGCCTGTCCCGCTGGTGACTCCAGCATTTTGGCCTACCTAACGATTTAAACCAGGCGCATACGGTATTAGGGGTTCAGTATTGATTGGATAGAGAACTTTCAAAGAGTAGGAGTAAACGGTCCTTTTCACAAACGTAAAGTAGGGTCTCTGGGGATCCAATATCTCCAAGTTTGCGACTAACCGCGCTAGGAGACTGCCTGGGTGCGTGGGCAAATGTTTGGCATCACTTTGGTGGCAAAACTCCCGATTAGGAAAAGGGGAGATGCAGCTGCCATGTCCAAGTGAAAAAAGCGAATGGTGTATGTTAGCTTTCATAGCAAAAGGATTTGAGTGAGCCTTGGTACCTTCATGCAGTTTTGGTCTCCAAATCTGAGGAAGGAAACCAGCAGGGATCTGCAGTTCTCTGTCCTGGATAGACTCGCTGGAATTTAGGAGATTAAGAGGGGAGATGGTTGCAGGAAGAATTGTTCCCGATGGGAGTGTCCCTTAAGGATTAAGGGAAATCCTTTCATGAGAAAGCAAACTGGAACTCTCTGCCACAGAGGGTAGTTGAGGGATTGGAGAGTTTGTGGCCCTGTGCTTCCTGGGATACTGAGTTGGATGATCACGCCATGATCGAATGGCGGTGCAGGTAGCTGAAGATGGCCTACTCCTGCACCCTAATTCTATGTTTCTATGTTTCTTATGTTTCTATGTTTCTATGTTTCTATGTAATTGGATGCCGTTCATGCGAACATCTCTGAGAGATTTCTGTTCCCTGGGATACTGAACGTCGAACGGTACGGAAGATAGGACTCGAGAAGCTGGAGTAACTCAGCGGGACAGAGGCAGCGTCTCCGGAGAGAAGGAATGGGTGACGTTTCTGGTTGGGACCCTTCCTCAGTCGAACAGTTCAGCAAGGAACGGGCCCTTCGGCCCACAATGTTCGTGCCAAACCTGATGCCAAGTTAAACTGATCTCATCTGCCTGCACTCGCTAGAATTTAGAAGACTGAGGGGGGTATCTTATAGAAACTTACAAAATTGTTAAGGGGTTGGACAGGCTAGATGCAGGAAGATTGTTCCCGATGTTGGGCAGGCCCAGAACAAGGGGGTCACAGTTTAAGGATAAGGGGGAAGTCTTTTAGGACCCAGATGAGAAAAACATTTTTTACACAGAGAGTGGTGAATCTGTGGAATTCTCTGCCACAGAAGGTAGTTGAGGCCAGTTCATTGGTTATATTTAAGAGGGAATTAGATGTGGCCCTTGTGGCTAAAGGGATCAGGGGGTACGGAGAGAAGGCAGGTACAGGATACTGAGTTGGATGATCAGCCATGATCATATTGAATGGCGGTGCAGGCTCGAAGGGCCGAATGGCCTGCTCCTGCACCTATTTTCTATGTTTCTATGTTTCTATGATCCATGTCCCTCTATTCCCTGCACTTTCATGCGCCTACCTAAAAGCCTCTTAAACGCCACCATTGTTTCTGCCTCCACCACCACCCCTGGCAATGCGTCCCATGCACCCACCACACTCTGTGTTAATAAAATTGCCCCAGACACCTCCATCAAACTTAGTTTAGTTTAGTTTAGTTTATTTATTTATTGTCACGTGTACCTAGAGTACAACGGGATCTGGAGGTCCTTGTTCATCAGTCAATGAAAGGAAGCATGCAGGTACAGCAGGCAGTGAAGAAAGCGAATGGCGTGTTGGCCTTTATAACAAGAGGAGTTGAGTCTCGGAGCAAAGAGGTCCTTCTGCAGTTGTACAGGGCCCTAGTGAGACCACACCTGGAGTATTGTGTGCAGTTTTGGTCTCCAAATTTGAGGAAGGACACTCTTGCTATTGAGGGAGTGCAGCGTAGGAATACAAGGTTTATTCCCGGGATGGCGGGACTGTCATACGCTGAGAGAATGGAACGGCTGGGCTTGTACACTCTGGAGTTTAGAAGGATGATCAGCCATGATCACATTGAATGGCAGTGCTGGCTCGACGGGCCGAATGGCCTACTCCTGCACCTATTGTCTATTGTCTATTGAGATAGAGTGCAAAGCTTTTGTTGCGTGCTAACCAGTCAGCGGAAAGACAATACATGACTACGGTCGAGCCGTCCACAGTGTTACAGGTACGTGATAAAGGGGACAACGTGAATGGCGTTAACGTCAGCAAAGTCCGATCAAAGATAGCAGCAAGATTCACGATTCAGGCCACACAGAGCTGCCAATGGTGAAATTCATTTGATGGGGTCTCACATCGGAAATCCACTAAGGCTTTTACCGTGGTCTGAATGTCATTCAAGATCGAATATTGTGACCTTCCAAGTGGGATTTTAATTTACAATCAATACAACAATAAAATAAAATGGAACAAATATATATCGCAGAGCAATATGATAGCTCGACACTATCTTAGAACCCACATGGACTCGCAGTGAAGCCACAGTGATACAGTGTGGAAACAGGCCCTTCGGCCCAACTTGCCCGTGCCAACCAACATGCCCCTCTACACTTGTACCACCTGCCCACATTTGGCCCGTTTCCCACTAAGCCTTTCCTATCCATGTACCTGTCTAAATGTTTCTTCAACTTTCTTAAAAGTCCCTACCTCAAGGGCCTCCTCTGGAAGCTCGTTCCATACACCCACCACCCTTTGTGTAGAAGGTTACTTTTAAATCTTTCCCTCCTCACCTTAAATCCATGTCCTCTGGTTCTTGATTTCCCTACTCTGGGTAAAAGCTCCTGATTCCCCTTCTCTGGGTAACCTGATATTATGGGAGCTGAAGACAGACACGAATTGCTGGAGTAACTCAGCGGGTCAGGCTGCATCCTGGAGAAAGCGAATAGGGGACGTTTCAGGTCGAAACCCTCCATTGGATTCAAAATGGTTTCTGACCCAAAGCGTCACCTATTCCTTCTCTGCAGAGATGCTGCCTGACCCGCTGAGTTGCTCCAGCATTTGTGTCTATTTAGTTTGGTATAGTTGAGAGATACAGCGCGGAAATAGGCCCGCTGCAGTGTACATCTCCAGTGTCAACCAGCATCTGCAGCTGCTTCCTATGCATGTTAATCTGAGTATGACAACAGACAATAGACAATAAGTGCAGTAGGCCATTCGAGCCAGCACCGCCATTCAATGGCTGATCATCCACAATCAGTACCCCGTTCCTGCCCTCTCCTCATATCCCCTGACTCCGCTATCTTTAAGAGCCCTATCTAGCTCTCTCTTGAAAGCATCCAGAGAACCGGCCTCCACCGCCCTCTGAGGCAGAGAATTCCACAGACTCACTACTCACTGTGAGAAAAAGTGTTTCCTCGTCTCCGTTCTAAATGGCTTACCCCTTATTCTGCATGTTTCTATTGCATGGATAGAGTAGACTTTACTGGCTATACCTTGCACTGAATGTTATTCCCTTATCATGTATCTATCTATGCACAGTAATCAGCTCGATTGTGGCCCCTAGTTCTGGACTCCCCCAACATCGGGAGCATGTTTCCTGTCTCTAGCGTTTCCAAACCCATAATAATCTTATATGTTTCTTGTATCATTATCACTAGCTTGCTAACAACATGAAAATCGATATGAAAAAAGGACACAAAGTGCTGGAGTAACTCGGCGGGTCAGACCTGCTGAGTTACTCCGGCACTTCGTATCTTTTTGTTTTGCAAAGCAGCGTCTGCAGTTCCTTGTTCCTACGTCCTGAAGATCATCGATCTTGGCGCTTAACAAAAAGGAAATGAGCAAGAACGATACTTCCTGCTCTGCCAACAACATCCAGTCGTTTAGAGAAGAAATTACACGCAAGTGAAGACAGATAAATAATTCACACCAATAGCTTGCATTAGTGGTGGAAATGAGAACAGGTATGACCACCTAACCACTCCACGCCGAGATTACTGCGCAGACGTCAACAGTGAAAGGTCACACTGGGATGAATTCTCCAATAAACCTAGGTCCGCAAACATCATCCCGACAATGCACGTTGAATATAGAATAAATTAAAGTGCAATAAACTTTAGACTTTAGAGAAACAGCGCGGAAAAATAGACCCTTTGGCCCACCAAGTCAAGGCCGACCAGTGGTCACCCCGCACACTAACACTATCCGACACACATTAGGGACAGTTTACAATGTCACCAATGCCATTTAACCTGCAAACCTGTACGTTCTTGGTGTGCGGGTGGAAACCGGAGATCCCGGAGAAAACCCACACGGGTCACGGGGATAATGTACAAACTCCGTACAGACAGCTCCTGTAGTCGGGATCGAACCCGGGTCTCTGTAACTGCAAGGCAGCAACTCTACCGCTGCGCCACCGTGCCACCCTGAGCCAATAGTTTAATAGTGCGGATGCGGTGAAATGTTATAGAATGTTATAGTTTTGATTCAAAACGCCTATGTCTTTAATATAAAACAAATGAACGTGCAATAGACTTTGGAGATTAGGCAACAGGGCCTTTGGCCCACCGAGTCCTATCCCCGGTGTGTAGGATAGTGTTAGTGAGCGGGGATCGTCGGCCAGCATAGACTCGGAGGGCCGAAGGGCCTGTTTTGGCATTGCATCTCCAAAGTGAACGAACTAATTGTAAGGCAGATTAAGAGACAAACGTGAATAGGTTAATAAACAACTAACACTGTACAAAACCAACTACATTAATGAACACTGAGCTATTATATAGGAAAATTGAATGATTTCATGGTCCTTACAATGCACAGTCACAGGATAAAATGGTTGCCCTCAAAATTCAACTCTTTACTTTCGCAGCTGTATGCAAGTGTAAATGGGATGGTATCCTTTCATCAAACCACAGGAATGAAAGAGGGGCCATTCACATAATAATCCTCTGTAACATACTGTAACTGGGGCAGCACGGTGGCGCAGCGGTAGAGTTGCTGCGCCGGAGTGACTTACAGCGCCAGAGACCCGGGTTCGATCCCATCTACGGGTGCTGTCTGTCTGGAGTTTGCACGTTCTCTCTGTGACCGCGTGGGTTTCCCCCGAGATCTTCGGTTTCCTCCCACACTCCAAAGACATGCAGGTTTGCAGGTGAATTGGCTTGGTGTCTCGTGCGTGTAGGATAGTGTAGAATTGGCTTGGTCCCCTAGTGCGTGTAGGATAGTGCTAATGTGCGGGGATCGCTGGCCGGTACGGACTCGGTGGGCCGAAGGGCCTGTTTCCGTGCTGCATCTCTAAATGAATCTAAACTATACTAGTATTTTGTTTTCTATGAAAAAAAAATATTATTGCAAATGTAAGTACAGGCCATTCTGCCATCTCATTAAGCTTAATTAGTTTAGTTTAGTTTGGAACGCACCAAGCAGGAGGATGACCCACGATACCCACTCTTCCAACAGGTTAAATAGCTTCCAGAAATAGTTTCCTACATGCAGTTCAACCCCTGAATGATAACCCCCGCACCTGTAGGACAGATGCTTGGGCGACACGCCTACAATCAAAACCCCACACACTGACACTATACCCTGAGGAGTCCCTTCCCTTCGGAGCGAAAGAGACATGGTCAGTCTGGCTTTGCCTCAATCGCCTCAGAACATGGGTGGGACGGTGCAAAGCCCTCGTGCAGAGGTGGGGGTACAACCGGATGTGACTGCGGGGAGGCAACCCAAACTATGGAGCACTTACTCACCGGCCCCCCCTCCTCCCGGAGCCCTGCAGACCAGAAGGCACGGGAAGAAGGAGAAGTTTAGAGGTACAGCGCAGAATCAGGCCCTTTGGCCCACCCAGTCCGTACCGACCAGCGATCCCTGCACACTAACAATAGGGTCAATTCTACACTTCTACCAAGCCAACTAACCAACAAACCTGTGCGTCTTTGAAGTGTGGGAGCAAACCAAAGATCTTGGAGCAAACCCACGCAGGTCACGTACAATGTCCGTAGACAAGCGTCCGTAGTCAGCATCGAACCTGGGTCTCCGGTGCTGTGAGGCAGCGACTCTACCGCTGCGCCACCGTGCCACCTAATTGCAGCATAAATAATGAGCCCTTAAACATTGCAATTTATTATCAATAGAGAAAGGGTTAAGTGTTTATTTTAGCCGCCGCAATTTAAGGGCATGCTAAATGTTACTCAATCAGGAGAATACATCTCACTTAAGCTTGGGCAGAATGGGGACATTGTGAATTCACCGCTGGTGCAGGAAGACATCTCACAAAACTGCAGATATTGGTAATCAGAAACAAATGCAAAAAGTTCTGGAAACACGCAGGTGGCGCGGAGGTAGAGTTGCTGCCTTTCAGCGCCGGAGACCCGGGTTCGATCCTGACTACGGGCGCTGTCTGTACGCAGTGTGTACGTTCTCCCCGTGACCTACGTGGGTTTCCTCCGAGATCTTCGGCTTCCTCTCAGGTTTGTGGGTTAATTGGCTTGGTGTAAATGTAAAATTGTCCCTAGTGTGTGTAGGGTAGTGGGATCGCTGGTTGGTGCAGACCCGATGGGCCGAAGGGCCTGTTTCCGCGTTGTATCTCCAAACTAGACTATACACGGTGGGATAATATAGCACAAAACTGGCCCATCCCGCACTTACCCACCAAGATGCCCCGTGAGGCCCATATCCCTCAAAGCTCCTCCCTGTACAGATCCTGTGCAAACATCGTTTAGAAGTTTTCGTAATACCACCACTGATGCAAGCTATTTGCCTGAATTATTTATCACTCTTCACTTGCATGCAATTTCAGATATAGATTTTTGGAAGTTGTTGGCAGAACAGGATGTATCTTCATTGCTAATTTCCTTTTTGTTAAGAACCGAGATCGATGATCTTCAGAAAGTCGGAACTGCAGAAGTGCAGATGCAGCAGGTCTGACCCGCTGAGTTACTCCAGCACCTTCTGTCTTTTTTGTTTAATATCTATTTTCAACTACCTCCTCTGGCAATAGGCACAAGATGCTGGAGTAAAGGGCCTATCCCACTTAGGCGATTTTTAAGGCGACTGCCAGCGACTGTCACAGTCTAGGCAGGTCGTCAAAAAAACGGCGACTGGACCACCCCCCCCCCCCCCCCCCCCCCCCACGACAAGCTACGTCGACCTACTACCACCTAGTCGACGGCAAGCTACGGCAAGCTACCGACAACCAGTGACCCAATCGTCGCGACTTAGGACGTCCACCTCCGACCACACCTACGACAACCTACGACCACACAGGCGACAACCTACGACAACCGGTCATCCCACGTCCACCCGCGACAAGCTACGATCCTGCCGGCGACTACTGAAGATAACTGAAGACAGTGCCTGTTGCTACTTGACTTCTCTTGACGCTGGCAGTCAACCTGTCGCCGGTTGACGTAGGTAGTCGCCAACGGTATTCACCGAAGTCAGCACCGGCGATAGCCTATTCCACCCGGCGACAATCAACGACAGCGCCTACATCAGGGGAAGTCAAGCTACGCCCACTGGCGTCAAACCCTCTTTCGCCAACATTTGTTGAACGTGTTGAAAATCCAGCGGTGACCAGAAAGACGCTACGACTCTTTGGGCGACTGAGGAGACGACTCACGACTATACAGGCGCCTGTAGTCGCCTAAAAAATAGCCTAAGTGGGACAGGCCCTCAGCTCGGCGGGCATGGCAGCCTCTCTGGAGACAAGGAAAAGGTGATGTTTCGGGTCAGAACCCTCCTTCAGACCTCCTCTGGCGGCTCGCTCCATATAATGCCACCGCCTTCTGTGTGAAAAGGTTGCCCCTCAGGTTTCTCCTGACCCTCCCACCTCAAACCTTTGCTCTCTGGTTCTTGATTCCTCAAACCAGGGAAAATGCATTCACCAAATCTATTCCTGGGGTCAGGCTTCTTCTATGTTTGCACATCTGTTGTGCCGCTGCCAGGAAGAATGCATTTGTGCCGGTTTTGACAATGAGATGCTCCTGATTCTTCACTCTTTTGTGGAACGAGAAATGGAGTTCATGTTTTAGATCGAATTAGATCTTATGGGCGGCATGGTATTGTGGTGCTAGAGATACTGCCTTACAGCACCAGAGACCCAGGTTCCATCCCGCCCACGGGCGCTGCCTGTCTGTACGGAGTTTGTACGTTCTCCCCGCGACCTGCGTCGGTTTCTCCGAGATCTTCGGTTTCCTCCCACACTCCAAAGACCTGCAGGTTTGTAGGTCAATTGGCGCTGGTAAAAATGTCTAAATGATCCCTAGTGTGTGTGTAGGATGGTGTTAATGTGCGGAGACCGTTGGTCAGCCTGGACTCGGTGGGACGCAGGGCCTGTTTCCGCGCTGTATCTCAAAACTAAACCAAACTAAATAGACACAAAGTGCTGGAGTAACTCAGCGGGTCAGGCAGCATTTCTGGAGTAAAATGATTTGGATCAATGCATCTTGAAACACTGACTCTGTTTCCCTTCCCACAGATGCTGCCTGAATGGCGCAATGATTCCAGCATGTTAGTTCTGCATGTTTCTATTGCACGAATAGAACTGGCTTTACCTTGCACTAAACGTTATTCCCTCATCGTGTGTCTATCTATGCACTGTAAACAGCTCGATTGTGATCAAGTATTGTCTTTCCGCTGACTGGTTAGCACGCAACAAAAGCTTTTCACTGTACCTCAGTACACCTGACAATAAACTAAACTGAATTGAAGTGATGAATGACGATAGACAATAGGTGCAGGAGCAGGCCATTCGGCCCTTCGAGCTAAGCACCGCCATTCAATGTGATCTTGGCTGATCATCCCCAATCAGTGCCCCTGAATGGGCTGTTACGCTGCTGGTAGTATCCATTGAACACTATAAGAGGCCGGGGTCAGGGGCGGGGTTGAGGTTAAGGTGATGATTTTGTTTGAAAGCTAAAACACAGATGAATAATCTTGCAACAAGTGTGAAATTGGTTTCCACCTTTGAGTTGCGCAATTGTATTTATTCTGAATTGATATTTAAGATGAATTATTGGGCAGATGGTTGCTTGCAAGAGAAAGCAACGGTAGGCCGCGGAGGCCCAGTCAGTGGATATATTTAAGGCAGAGATCGACAGATTCTTGATTAGTACGGGTGTCAGGGGTTATGGGGAGAAGGCAGGAGAATGGGGTTAGGAAGGAGAGATAGAATCAGCCATGATTGAATGGTGGAGTTGACTTGATGGGCCGAATGGCCTAATACTGCTCCTATCACGTAGGAACATGTTTAAGAAAGAAGTGCAGATGCTGGAAAAATCAAAAGTAGAGAAATGCTGGAGAAACTCAGCAGGTGAGGCAGCATCTATGGAGCGAAGGAATAGGTGACGTTTCGGGTAGATAGTTGCTGCCTCACCTGCTGAGTTTCTCCAGCAGTTATCTCTACTTATGAACTTTCCAGTGCAATTTTATTACGATAAAATAATTTGAGACAGCAATTCCTTGCTGCTTGCTTAGTTAGTCACTGGAAATAGAGTCATAGAGAGTCACAGCACGGAAACAGGCCCTTCACCCCAACCTGCCCACGCCGGGCAAAATACCCCGTCTACACCAGTCCTACCTGCCTGTACGTGGCCCATATCCGTCTAAACCTTTCCTATGCATGTTCCTGTCCATGCTGTTATAGTACCTGCCTCAATAACCCCCTCTGGCAGTTCGTTCCTTAGACTTCCCCTCAAGTTCCTGTTAAACCTTTCTCTGCTGACCTTAAACCCGTGTCCACAGGTTCTTGATTCCCCAACTCTGGGTAAAAGACCCTGAGTGTTCGCCTTATCTAATCTCCTCATGATCTGAAACATCTCCTTAAGATGTTTTAAGAAGGAACTGCAGATGCTGGAAAATCGAAGATAGGCACAAGTGCTGGAGAAACTCAGCGGGTGCAGCAGCATCTATGGAGCGAAGGAAATAGGCGAAGTCTGAAGAAGGGTTTCGGCCCGAAACGTTGCCTATTTACTTCGCTCCATAGATGCTGCTGCATCCGCTGAGTTTCTCCAGCACTTGTGCCTACCATCTCCTTAAGGTCACCTCTCAGCCTCCCTGCTGATCAAGATGCCCCATCTACACTAGTCCCACCTGCCTTCACTCTGCCCACTCTAAACCTTTCCTATCCATGTCCCTGTCTAAAAATCTTTTAAATAGTTCACTAGAAGGCAGAAAATACTCACCCTTAACCGAGGGGAGATAGAAGACTGACATGATTGTAAGTATTTTATTATTATACAGAGATACGTATTTAAAACGAGAAAGCAGGTTTAGTTGAGTTCCAGTTTAGTTTATTGTCACGATTATTGTATCGGGCAGATGGGGCTCGTCAGCCTGGGAAGGCAGTCCATCTAGGAGAGGGAAAACTCTGATTTAATACCTCCACTGCCTTGTGGCCATATCCAGTCATGGAAAAGGCTCCAGGAGTAAACCTCAAGAAAATCCGTAGTCGGAGCCCCTAAGGCAGTTCTTCTGCCAGCTCCTGCAACGGCGCTGGTGCCAAACTGTAACGGCCCTGCTGTTCCTTTGGATCGATCAGCGACGTGGAGAGGGGGGGACGTGCTGCATGGGCAACAGCCTGTCCTCCACATGACATCGCCCAGGCTTGCATCGGACCAAGATGCATCACCCATGGTCAGTCATGACCGAGGGGGGCCAACTACAGAGGCACAGTGAAAATCTTTTGTTGCGTGCTAACCAGTCAGTGGAAAGACAATACGTGATTACAATCGAGCCATTCACAGTGTACAGATACATAAGGGAATAACGTTTAGCGCAAGGTAAAGCCAGTAAAGTCCGATCAAAGATAGTCCGAGGGTCACCAATGAGGTAGTTAATAGTTCAGGACTGCTCTCTAGTTGTGGTATGACAGTTCAGTGGCCTGATAACAGCTGGAAGAAACCGAATCTGGAATAGAAACATAGAAAAATAGGTGCAGGAGTAGGCCATTCGGGCCTTTGAGCCAGCACCGCCATTCAGTATGATCATGGCTGATCATCGAAAATCAGTACCCCGTTCCTGCCTTTTCCCCATATCCCTTGATTTTTTTAGCCCTGAATCGGCCTCCACGGCCTTCTGTGGCAGAGAATTCCACAGATTCACAACTCTCTGGGTGACATATTTTTCCTCATCTCGCTCCTAAATGGTCGACCCCTTATTCTTAAACTGTGACCCCTGGTTCTCGACTCCCCCAACATTGGGAACATTTTTCCTGCATCCTTTAAGAATTTTATATGTTTCTATAAGATCCCCTCTCATCCTTCTAAATTCCAGTGAATGCAAGCCCAATCGACCTATTCTTTCATCATATGTCAGTCCCGTTATCCCCCAAATTAACCTGGTGAACCTACGCTGCACTCCCTCAATAGCAAGAATGTCCTTGCTCAAATTAGGAGACCAAAACTGCACGCAATTGAATCCATGAAATCCATATCAATTGATATCAAGTGATGAAATCCATATCAATTCTCTGCTTTCTTACAAGGACATGAGCTGATTTGCTTTCAACAGCGGACAGAAAGATATTGAAATGCATGCCATGTTCATTCATTATCGTCAGACTTCAGTTCTTCATGCTTGTATGTTTAATTTCGATGAACAATTTGCTTTGTACGGTGAAATACATTCCCAAAGCAAACAAGAGATTCCGACTCTGCCAGAACAACGTTGGAATCAATTTACTAATCGAACCTGGGTCATTATGGACGTTTAGTATTGCTGCACCATGTAAGCCCGAGATATGAATCAAAGTCACAGTAGACAGACCCTAATGATTTCTCTCACCTATTCCACATGGATATCTCCATCATTCCCCCCCCCCCCCCCCCCCCCCCGCCGCCAGCAATTTATCATGGTCGCAGACTGTACAAATTAAATTACCCTAGTATATCATTGTGTTTTAAACACTTTGTCAAAAGTTAATCAGAAGATTAAGCTCACTGTACCCCAGCAAGTTCAAGCATTCGGACAGGCCTCTTCGAAGAAGAGCGGGAAGCAAAAGCTATTGGAAGTGCACACGTGTGGGGAGAGACTTCACCCGGAACAGTTGTAAACTGAATGACCACTGTACCTCATTCTAAACATAGTAGTGTTGCCCTTTACCCAGTAGACTTAAACCCACTCTCCCTCTCCCCCGACGCTCACTGAAGAAGATTCTCGACCCGAAACGTCACCCATTCCTTCTCTCCACAGATGCCGCCTGTCCCGCTGAGTTACTCCAGCATTTTGTGTCCACCCTCAAATCTCCCACCTTCTCCCCCAACCACTCCCAACTCAAAGGAAACAATAACCAACATCCCGTTTTAGTTTTGGAGATACAGCACGGAAACAGGCCTCTCGGACCCACCGAGTCCGCACCGAGCATCCGTCGGCCGCTGACACCAGGTCTATGTTACCCCACTTTCACACCCACTCCCTGCGCACACGGGGCCATTTAAAGAGGCCAGTTAACCGGTGTTTGGACAGTGGGAGGAGGCCGGAGCACCCGGAGGGAACCCACGCGGTCGCAGGGAGAACGTGCAAACTCCACACACACAGGCAGCAGCTGAGGTCGGGATCGAACCTGCTTCTGTGGTGCTGTGAGGCGGCAGCTCTACCGGCTGTGCCACTCTGCCGCCTTGCGTCCATTTTTCACATCTCTGCAGCATACGTATTGATCTGTGGACTGCAGAAGCCAGGCAATCCGTGACAGCTGTAAACGAGCTAGATCGTGCAACCTTGCCATACGGTGCCAGAGATTAGGGGTGGCACAACGGTGGGGCTGCTGCCTCACAGCACCAAAGCACCGGGTTTGATCCTGGCCACGGGTGCTGTCTGCTCGGTGTTTGCACGTTCTCCCCCGTGACCTGCCTGGGTTTTCTCCGGTTTCCTCCCACACTCCAAAGACATGCGGGTTTGTAGGTTAGCAGCCTTCGGTAAAATTGAAAATCGTCCCTGGTGTGTGTAGGACAGGGCAAGTGTGCGGGGCGATCGCTGGTCGGCACGGACTCGGTGGGCCGAAGGGCCTGTTTCTGAGCTGTATCTAAAGTACACAGACCTTCATCTAAAGTACACAGATCTAAAGTCTAAAGTACACAGACCTTTCAGCCCACAAAGTCCAGGCCAAACGTGACACGAAGATGAACCAATCTCTTCTATAAACACTACACAAAAGACAATAGGCGCAGGAGTAGGCCATTCGGCCCCTCGAGACAGCACCGCCATTCCATGTGGATCAGGGCTGATCATCCATAATCAATACCCCATTCCTGCCTTCTCCCCATATCCCCTGACTCCGCTATCTTTAAGAGCTCTATAGAAACATAGAAATTAGGTGCAGGAGCAGGCCATTCGGCCCTTCGAGCCTGCACCGCCATTCAATATGATCATGGCTGATCATCCAACTCAGTATCCTGTACCTGCCTTCTCCCATACCCCCTGATCCCTTCAGCCACAAGGACCACATCCAACTCCCTCTTAAATATGGCCAACGAACTGGCCTCAACTACCTTCTGTGGCAGAGAATTCCACAGATTCACCACTCTCCGTGTGAAAAATGATTTTCTCATCTCGGTCCTAAAAGACTTCCCCCTTATCTAGCTCTCTCTTGAAAGCATCCAGAGAACCGGCCTCCACCGCCCTCTGAGGCAGAGAATTCCACAGACCATCAACTCTCGGTGTGAAAATGTTTTTTCCTCATCTCTGTACTAAATGGCCTACCCCTGATTCTTGAACTGTGGGCCTTTGGTTCTGGACTCCCCCAACATCGGGAACCTGTTACTGCTTGCACGTGGGCCGAAGGGCCTGTTTGCGCGTTGTATGTCTAAATTACTAAAGCAAATTAACATGCAATGTTAGGATAAATCTCCAATGGAAGGCCAACGGTTGACTCACCTCCTCGCTGAACCAGGAGAGTCACTTCACTTCCTTTGGGACATTCTAACAGTGTGTCGACTACTTGGTTATGACTTAAGTTCTGGACATTCTTCTTGTTCACCTCCAGCAGGAGGTCCCCTTCCTTCAGGCCCCGACAACGCGGGCCGTCCACGATCTGTTTAACCCTTTGTCCCCCGCCGCCGGGGCTGTCGGCGATGGTGAAGCCAAAGCCCATCGGCCCCTTCACGATGTGGACGGTGATGAGTTCGGGCTGGGTGGCGATGGAGGAGGCCAGGGTGGCGTTGTCGCTGCCGAAGCCCGTGTGCGAGCCGTTGGAGGAGGAGACTTCGCCGGACGACGGGCTGTACGGCCTCTGGTCCCTCGCCCCGTTGCCGTTCACCGGCGCCGTCTGGCTGCTGTGGCTGGAGAGCGAGTCGCAGTTCTCCTGGCCGTTGACGATGATCGGCTCCTTGTCCGAGATGGCCACCGAGGTCACCAGGCTGGTGTTGGGGTCGTCGGGGTCAAAGGGCAGCGGGTAGCCCCGGCAAAGTTCAAGGTCCACGGTGGCGCCGATGGGGATGGACTGGAATATCTTGACAACTTGAGCGTGGGTGTAACCCAGCACGCAGCTGTTGTTCACACTTACTATCACATCACCTGCGGGAGAGGATTACAGGCGGTTAATCACGCATTACCAATTACTCTGCACACATTCACTTCACAATTACATACTTAATTCTCAAATGGTGTTGTGCAGTGCAAACAGATATAATAATTTGCATAATATTTTGACAACGGCTGAATATGAATATTGTGAGCAGCAAGAGCAAGTTCGGTTTGGTTTTGGAGAAACTGAGCGGAAACAGGCCCTTCGGCCCACCGAGCCTGTGCCGACCAATAATCCCCGTGCGCCGGCACTGTACCACACACACGCACACACGGGGGACAATTGACAATTTTTACCGAAGCCAATTGACCTATGAACCTGCACGTCTTTGGAGTGTGGGAGGAAACTGGAGCGCCCGGAGAAAACCCACGCAGGTACAGGCTCTGTGCACACAAGCACCCGTGGTCAGGATCGAGTCCCGTACAAGGTAACTCAACAGTTCTCCCGAGTTTCCCCATATTCGAACTCGGAGAATTACATTAATAGCCGTTCGTAGGTACTCGGGGGCTCCCGTGGGCATTTTTCACAGTGCTGGAAAAACTTCACGAGTTACCGCGTTTCCCGAGTACCTGCCGTTAGCGTTACGAGCCGCTACGTGACATCCACAAGCTCCGACGTACCCGCTACGTACATTCTACGTACTTACATTCTCGTAACTGTCACTGTATGCCATGTTGTTACTTGTGGGCGGAGCACCAAGGCAAATTCCTTGTATGTGAATACTTGGCCGATAAACTTACTTACTTACTACTTACTTACCACGAGTTTGATTTTTTTTAAACTCGGGAGAGCTCTTGATTTACCGTGTACAGAGGGACAGGCCCTTAACTCTACAGCTCCTTAGCTCCGCAATAGTGTTGGCCGCCAGTTGGCTGCACTAACTTGGCAACGTGACCCTGAGCTCGTATGCAGCTTTTGTTGCTGACTTGCAGTCCAGCTGTGATATCGGGGAGCTGAAGCCTCAGGGAAGGGGCAAAATACAAGCCCTGATCCGGTCTTGACAAGAGGTCACATTGAAAGAGACATCAGAGCAACTGACCGGCTTCAGGGGCGAGCAGTCCAGTCGGAGCTTAAGAGAGTGGCGGGAAATAAATGGGACGCGTTTGTAAGTCACTAAACGTGAATATTGCTTCTTTGAGTTATAGCGTGGAAACAGGGCCTTCGACCCAACTTGCCCACACTGGCCAACATGTCCCATCTACTCTAGTCCCACCTGCCTGCGTTCGGTCCATATCTCTCTAAACCTATCTATCCAGTCTGAAGCGGGGTCTCAATCCGAAACGTCACCCAGTCTCAGGCAGGATCTTGATCCGAAACGTCACCCATTCCTTCTCTCCAGAGGTGCTGCTTGTCCCGCTGAGTTACTCCAGCATTTTGTGTCTATCTTCAGTGCAAACCAGCACCTGCAGTTCCTACCTACACCATCCATGTACCTGTCTAACTGCTTCTTAAACGTTGCGATGATATCTGCCTCGACTACCTCCTCCGGCAGCTCGCTCCATACACCCGCCACTCTTTGTGTGAAAGAATTACCACTCAGATTCCTATTAAATCTTTCCCCCCCCCCCCCTTCCTCTTACTAGGCAAAGTAGACCAATTCTTAAAGATTTGGTCTCCGTTTATCAACTTTATACAAGCATATGGTGCAACATAACATAACCTTAGAAATTAAATGGTTCAGAACCGGGTGACGGATGGACAAAAATATGAGATAGGTAGATCTCTCCTAATCTCTCTTTTCTTTTTACTTTTTCCTTTTCTTTCAATCTTTTAACTTGAGGTGCAGGTAGATGGGACTAGGGGAAAACAAATGGTCGGCACGGACTGGAAGGGCCGAGAGGGCCTGTTTCCGTGCTGTAATTGTTATATTGTTATATGGTTAACTTCTCACCTCTGTCCTTTATTTTTTTTTTGTTTTCTACTCGCTTGTCTATCTATTCCGACACTCTTTATTTCTTTTTTCTCTCACTGTTCTTTTATTATTGAAAAGCTTTTATAAAAATTAAAAATTAAAAAAAAAAAAAAAAAAAAATCTTTCCCCCCCCCACCCCACCCCTCACCTTAAACCCATGTCCTCCGGTTCTCGAATCCCCTACTCTCCCATCGCTGGCCTTTATCTACCCGAACCATTTTGTACACCGAATTGGGTCATGGATGGGGAATGTCGGTCGGCATGGGCTGGTTGGGCCGAAGGGTCTGTTTCCACGCTGTATGACTCCATTTCCTACCTGTCTCCATTTTGCCATCCATCGCCGCGGGCCCATCAAGAACGAGGCTTTTAATCTGCAGGAATTCATCGGGCTCGTCGCCACCGACGACAGTGAAGCCAAACCCACGGGTGCTCTTCTTTAGTTTGGTGTTGATGAACTGTCCCTTCAGTTCTGCCGGGTTCCTTGTGAAGAAGGGCTTGCCTGTTCATGAAAATGGATAACGAAACGCTCACGTTCAGTTTCAGGTCACAAGTTCATTAGTCCATAAGTTCCTTAAAAAGAGGCCCTTCGGCCCAACTTGCCCACGGTCCCACCCACACTAGTCCCACCTGCCCGCGTCTGGCCCACATCCCTCCAAACCTGTCCTATCCATGTACCTGTCTAACTGTTCCTTAAACGTTGGGATAGTCTCAGCCTCAACTTGTTCCATACACCCACCACCCTTTGTGTGAAAAAGTTACCCCTCAGATTCCTATTGGATCTTTTCCCTTTCATCTTGAAGCTGTGTCCTCTGGTCCTCGATTCCCCAACTCTGGGCGAGAGATGGTCTGATCGAGCTCTTTTGATGCATTTGATTCCAGGTTGTAGATGCTCAATGTATCGGCCTTACCTCCTTGTGCTGGCGTTTCTCTGAAGGAGCCCTGATTGTTCTGTGTGTAATTTGGGGCTTTGGGGCCAGGCCGTGCTTGGTGCTCTGTCCAATCTGCAAAGGTGAGAAAAATAAGCTGCATTCAAAGCATTATTTGGGAGCGAGAGTTCATCCAGCAGTGGGCCCCTTCCGATATTCGCTCCCGACAATTAGGGGAGGCACAGTGGTGCCAGGTGATCACGGGGAGAACGTGCAAACTCCGTACGGACAGCACCCATAGTCGGGATCGAACCCGGGTCTCTTCAGCTACAAGGCAGCAACTCTACTGTTGCGCCACCTTGCCTGCCCTTATAGCCAGCATGACGAGTGCCCAGATGGCGTGGCGTGGTGTGGCGTGCTGAGGCGTGGCATGGCGTGGCGTGCTGAGGCGTGGCGTGGCGTGCTGAGGCGTGGCGTGCTGAGGCGTGGCATGGCGTGGCGTGCTGAGGCGCGGTGTGGCGTGGCGTGCTGAGGCGTGGCGTGCTGAGGCGTGGCGTGGCGTGGCGTGCTGAGGCGTGGCGTGGCGTGCTGAGGCGTGGCGTGGCGTGCTGAGGCGTGGCGTGGCGTGCTGAGGCGTGGCGTGCTGAGGCGTGGCGTGCCAGCGCACTGGTGCCTGCCGCTGCCCCACTTCCACACCCAGGTCTCCCCGGCGCTGTGCCAGTTAGATCAGTTTAGTGTATCGTCACATAGAAACATAGAAAATAGGTGCAGGAGCAGGCCATTCGGCCCTTCGAGCCAGCACCGCCATTCAATATGATCATGGCTGATCCTCCAACTCAGTACCGAGGTACAGTGAAAAGCTTTGGTCACGTGCCAACTAGTCAGCGGAAAGACAACACATGATTACAATCGAGCCGTCCACAGCGTGTAGAATCATGATAAGGGAATGACGCTTACTGCAAGGAAAAGCCAGCAAAGTCCGATCAATCACAGTCCAATCGCAGGTCAGGACTGCTCTCTGGTTGTGGCAGGATGGTTCAGTTGCCAGCTGGGAAGCAACGATCCCTGAATCTGGAGGTGTGCGTGATGGGAGAGGGGAGAAGAGGGAGTGGCCGGGGTGCGACTCGTCCTTGATGATGCTGCTGGCCTTGCCGGGAGGTACAGATGGAGGCGAGGGAGGGGAGTAGGAAGGAACTGCAGACGCTGGTTTACACCGGAGACAGACACAAAAAGCTGGAGTAACTCAGCGGGACAGGCAGCGAGAGAAGGGATGGGTGACGATTCGGGTCTGAAGAAGGGAGGGTGTGTGTGTGTGTGTGTGTGATGGTCTGGCGGCGTCCACAATTCACTGCAATGTTCGATGCGAGGAGCCACAAACCTACCCTCTGCTTGTTGCTGCTGGAGGTGCTTTTTTCGCTTGGCCTCAGCAACTGGGTTCTCATACTGCGTCTTCCTGTTGATGTGACTAATGAGAGAGAGAGAGAGGGGGAGAGAGAGAGGGAGAGACAACGATCTGTTAGAATACAAACAAGCTTTTTCAAAGAAATATCTAATTTAGGATAAGTATGCCTGCAGCAATTTCAAAAGCTGACAGGATAAGTATATGTTATGCATTTATTCCTTAAAAAAAAACCCTGCTTCAGCAAAAACATATGCCCAAAGAAATCCAATGTTATGTTGCAACGGTTGCGCGCTCAGCTAGGTAGGATCCATATGAACGTTTCGCGGAGCTAAGAGTGCACGATAGCAAAGTGGAATAGAGTCCTACAGCATGCGAAAAGGCCCTTCGGCCCATCTCATCCATGCCGACCAAGATTTCCCATCTAATCCAGCCCTATTTATCCGCAAATAGACACACAAAGATGGAGTCGAACAGCTGGTCGGGCAGCATCTCTGGAGAAAAGGAATGGGAGAGGTTTCGGGTCGAGACCCTTCTCGTTTCGGGTCGAGATCCTTCTTCAGAGCCTGGAGAAGGGTCCCGACCCGAAACGTCACCCATTCCTTCTCTCCAGAGATGCCGCCTGCTCCGCTGAGTCACTCCAGCATTTTGTGACTATCTGGTTTAAACCAGCATCTGCCGTTGCTTCTTACACAATACTGTAGTCTCAGGTCCATCTTACTGGGTAGTATGGGGATGAAATCAAGAGATGTGGCTGAAGGAATAGTTAGTAGAGCCACAATTTTTTTTTAAAAATGGAATAATGGATTACATTTTTTTCCTGCTGATAATAATTTTGAATGAATAACTGTTGGCGGTGATTTTCAGTTTTACTTACTCAACATAATAGACACCATAGACAGGGTCATCTATTTTCTCCCATCCTGTGGGCAACTCTGAAAGGACAGAGAGGGACACATTCTGTGAAGACATTTGCTGATTTATTCCAAGTAACATTAAATGCATTTACTTCATGTTCATAGGAGATAGGAGCAGAATTGGAACATTCGGCCCATCGAGCCTACTTCGACATCCAATCGTGGCTGATCCTATCTCTCCCTCCTAACCCCAATCTCCTGCCTTCTCCCCATAACCCCTGACACCCGCACTCATCAAGAATCTGTCAATCTCCACCTTAGAAATATCCACAGACTTGGCCTCCGCAGCCATCCATTGAATTAGGATAAATAAATCATTGAGGTGAAATTGAAGATTGAGGAACGGTCTCGACCCAATCCGAAACATCGCCCATTCATTCTATTCAGAGATGCTGCCTGTCCCCGCTGAGTTACTCCAGCAATTTGTGTCTATCCTCGGTGTCAACCTGCATCTGCAGTTCCTCCCGACAGATTTTGTCTCCCTCCGCAAGGAATTTCAAACACAGGTTTTTCAACTAAATCCTTCTCGGTCTTGCACACTCATCGTTATCACAAAGTTGGCCGCATTATGAGATCGAAGCAGTGAACAGGGCAACTTGTTGCAAGAAGAAACTTTCCAAAGAAGGGTCTCGAACCCGAAACGTCGCCCACTCCTTCGCTCCAGAGATGCTGCCTGCCCCGCTGAGTTACTCCAGCGCTCTGTGCCAATCTGCAACTTGACGCAAACTTGTTTAGTTCTGGCACTGTGCGAGAAAGCTGGAGATGTCAAGCTAAATTATTCAGGCACTATCAGTTGCTGATAGGTACATTATGTAAACTATCATTTCACTTTCTTGGAAACGGAGATGTATCAGGAGTTCTGAAATTTGTTCAAGTTCACGTTACAGGGGAGAATTAGGCCATTCGGCCCATCGACTCCACTCAGCCATTCAATCATGGCTGATCTCTGCCTCCTAATCCCGTTTTTCTGCCTTCTCCCCATAACCCTTGACACCCGTTCGAATCAAGAATTTGTCTATCTCTGGCTTAAAAATATCCACTGACTTGGCAATGAGTTCCACAGATTAACTACCCTCTGAATAAAGAAGTTCCTCCTCACCTCCTTTCTAAAAGAGAGGCCTAAATTGTAATAAACTGAAATGCTGCCTTCAACCGGAATGCATTCACTCTCCTTTTTCACCCTTTTTCATACTTGCAATAGATAAATAACCAAATAAGTGTCCAATCTTTCATAATTCAATTTTCTGATTTCAATGGATTGAAAGATACAGCATGAAAACAGGCCCTTCGGCCCTATCCTCACATTAGTTCTATGCTATCCCGCTTTCACATCCAACCCTTACACATTAGGGGCAATTTGCAGAGACCAAGTAGCCAACCAAACCGCACATCTTTGGGATGTGGGAGGAAACCCACCTGGTCACAGGGAGAACATGCAATTTTTCATCAGATCTGGCGAATTTTTGTGATTACCCGAGTCTCACTTTTCTTTTGAATAATTTCACAAACAAACACAAGACTGCAGTGTAACTGAGCACAAGGCATTACAGACACAATTCTGAAAGACCCAGGAAGACAGAGAGGTCATAAGGTCATGTGACAGTAGCAGAATTAGGCCATTCGGCCCATCAAGTCTACTCCGCCATTCAATCATGACTGATCTATCTCTCCCTCCCTCTCAACCCCATTCTCCTGCCTTCTCCCCATAAACCCTTGACACCCGTACCACTCAAGAATCTGTCTATCTTTGTCTTAAATATATCCACTGACTTGGCCTCCACAGCCTTCTGTGGCAAAGAATTCCACAGATTCCCCACACGAGAGGAGGAAGGGTTTTTTGGACTTCTCCTCAGTAACGTTGCAGTGGCCTAGATTTGAAAAATGGGTCAACCCAAAAACTGTGTCAAAGGCTGCCGTCGTGATTGGCATTTCCTATTTTAACTCTGCCTCCGTTCACAAGCCAGTGACTGTGTGCGTGGTGCGTTGCCTGATCCTCTCGGGTAATCCCCTGCCTCCCTTCTCTCCAGGATCACTCAGCACCAGCTCATCAATGTTCCCCCTGACTTGTACGGCTGGGGTGACATTGCCTTACGGGAGAAATCCCTTCACAACTGATCGGGGGTTTGTTTTTTCAGCCAGTCTTTGTGTATTCGTGAAGGTGACGGCTCGTGCTGCTTGCTGGAGTAAAGGACATTTTCCAACATTTTATTTGTCTAATTTAGCTTCTGAGGCACTCCATCTTTCCCACTCACAGTCATAGAGCGATACAGCGTGGAAACAGGCCCTTCGGCCTAACTTGCCCGCACCAGCCAACATGTCGCAGCTACACTGGTCCCACCTGCCCGCTTCTGGTCCATATCCCTCCAAACCTGTCCTATCCTGGTACCTGTCTAACTGTTTCTTAAACGTTGGGATAGGCCTAGCCTCAACTACCTCCTCTGGCAGCATGTTTTATACACCCACCACCCTTTGTGTGAAAAAGTCACCCCTCAGATTCCTATTAAATCTTTTCCTCTTCACCTCAAAGGGGTGCTTCCCTCCTAAGTTTCCAAACAAATAAATCAGAATTTGTTCTTCTCGCCCTTTCTCTCAGCCATTGTGGGCCGAAGGGCTAGAGATACAGAGTGGAAACACCACTTTTTACAAACTCGGTACACACAGCACCCGTGGTCAGGATTGAACCCGGGACCCTGGCGCTGTCAGGGCAGCAACTCTTCCGCTGCGCCACCGTGCATTTAAGAGCGTGCCAGCCAGCACCCACGCCAGCCCTTTGAGTATCTACTCCAATTTACAAATGAGTAACCCAGATATCCCTGGTGTGTATCTGTTCCAACACAGCAATTATTTAATGAGTCACTGTTCTTGTATCAATATATCCAAGCCATCTTCGTTAGCCTCTGCAAATGTAACAGAGGTCTCGGTCGGCATGGACAAGATGGCCATGGTGCATTTTTCCGACAGACTCAAGGCTGCTGCATCCTTCTAGAACGAAACTTAAATATTGTGGGCTCCACCTTTCCTTGACCATCGTTGCTGGTTTAAGGGCGGAAGATTATGAGCAGCCATTCGGCCCATCAGGTCTACTCTGCTATTCAATCTTGGCTGATCTATCTCTCCCTCCTAAACCCATTCTCCTCTTTACCTCTGACACCCGTACTAATCAACAACAGGTCTTGATCTGTCATTTTGCACTAATTTATTCTATGTACCTTTTCATGTCTTCATATGGAAGTGCAAGGTGTGAAAACAAAAGATCAAAGCAGATGCTGAGAAAACACACCTACTATATTCTCTAGACTGCCACTCCCCTGACTCTCGGTCTGAAGAAGGGTCTCCCCCCGAAACGTCACCCATTCCTTCTCTCCAGAGATGCTGCCTGTCCCGCTGAGTTACTCCAGCACTTTGTGTCTATCTTCAGTGTAAACCAGCATCTGCTGTTCCTGCCTACGCGCTAATGTAACGTATCAAGATCAAAATGGCACACAAAGCGCTGATGTTACTCAGCGGGTCAGGCAGCATCTCTGGAAGGCCAATCCATGTCATGACTGCTGAGTTATCCCAGCACCTTGTGTTTATTTCTTTGTAAACCAGCGTCTGCAGTTCATTGTATCAACAGACTCAATTGCATTCTCTGCTGTAAATGTTCTGAGGATTTTGCTTTCAGGCTGTACCAATCTTTAATTTGTTCTTCTTGTTAATTACTATCCTTCGTTTCCTATAGCGTCGCATCTGAAATGCGCCTTGAAGGGCTTTTGTACAATTGCAATGAATAATGAACTGAGCCCAGTCTTGCTACAAGCCGTGCTGAGACTGGCTAGGCAGCGAGGTGCTTGTAAGTCCATTGGCAGCAGTGTGCAGCTGATACTGGATGCGATGAGGTGTGATAATATCATCAGCATTTGCTGGGAAGGCAGGCAATCCAAATATGCACCCGGCTAATGTAGAATTAGGTACCTGTGAGGGCCAAATTTGCAGGTTGAAAAATTCTGAAGAATAGCAATCCTGACAGACTCTGTTCCAAATCACACCAATCTCCCATTCACTGCATTATAATTAACTGGTGAGCTTGTATTATATAACTGCAAATTAAAAGATCTGAATTGCTATATATATGCTCTCTCTCTCACACATCGACACACATGCACGTGTACGCACACACCAACACACACTCAATATACGCACACACGTACACACACACATGTATGCACTCACACCATGTATGCACACGCATGTACACGCACACACACACGTACGCATGTACACACACGCACGCGCACACACGCTCGATTGCTTTGCATTAGAGAGCAGGGATGGCCATCAGAGAGAGAGGGGGGCCGTCAGAGAGCGGGGAGTGCCATCGGAGAGAGGGGGAGGGAATCAGAGAGGGAGAGGGAATCAGAGAGGGAGGTGGGTCGTCTGAGAGAAGGGTGGGCCGTCAGAGTGGGGGGGGGGTGACAGAGAGGGGGGCTATCAGAGAGGGGGGTCATCAGAGAGAGGGGGGCTATCAGAGAGCGGGGAGGGCCGTCGGAGAGAGGGGGACGGCATCCGAGAGAGAAGAGGTGTGTCAGAGAGAGAGGGGGGGACATCAGTGGGGGGGGGGGGGCGCGTCAGAGAGAGAGGGGAGGAGAGGTGAGAGAGCTTTGTAACTTTATCGGCACCAGAAACGTGGCGACCTTTGTGCACGGTCTCGGTGAGGTCTGCTGCCGGATCCGACCGGCTCGTCTGCAAAACAACTTATTTGACTGTACCTCGGTCCACATCCGAGAACAGAGGATCATGGAATTTCATTGGATGGAACCGGAGGAGCTTCCATTGAAAGGCACAACAAGGAAGGTGGAACCTTTCTCATCACAATAATAATAATGAAAACAGCGGGATACAGGCGCAACCATTGACATAAAACACGAGTCTCTGCACGCCGTGCTCCGTGGTGAGTTACCTATTTCACTGTCCAGTTCTTCCGTATGTACCCCTTCTTCTCCAGGGCAAGGGCACCAAGCAAGGGCAGGAGAAAGCAACAGAAAGTAATTTAGCTTAAATGAAAAGTTACAGCAACAACCAGAGGCCCAAGTCAAGTCCGAGTGGCAGTAGCATCGATCGAACAGTTACTTTAGGCAAAAGCGTGCAACTAAAAGCATTCAGCAAAACGACAGATTCCCCCGAAGCATGTCAGATATTCCACAGCATTAAAGTTACCGCCTTCATTTTATGTTGCGTCACCAAGTGGGCCTGGTATATTGCTGCTGCTCAGTGCAGAGAGACACATCTGTGGAATTCTCTGCCAATCTCTGGAATTCTCTGCCACAGAAGGTAGTTGAGGCCAGTTCGTTGGCCATATTTAAGAGGGAGTTAGATGTGGCCCTTGTGGCTGAAGGGATCAGGGGGTATGGAGAGAAGGCAGGTACAGGATACTGAGTTGGATGATCAGCCATGATCATATTGAATGGCAGTGCAGGCTCGAATGGCCTACTCCTGCACCTAATTTCTACGTTTCTATGTTTCTATAATACTTATAGGGACAACCTGAAGGGAAGCTCGAACAGTAAATGGGTTTTACTGTTTAGTTTTGTTTAGTTCAGAGATACACTGCGGAAACAGGCCCTCCGGCCCACCAGGTCCGCGCCGACCAGCGATCCCCGCACACCTACACTATCCTACACACGCCAGGGACAATTTTCACATTTACCATTCCAATTTACCTGCAAACATGCACGTCTTTAGAGTGTGGGAGGAAACCGGTGCGCCCGGAGAAAACCCACGCAAGTCGCGGGGAGAACGTACAAACTCCGTACAGACAGCACCCGTGGTCAGTATCGGACCCGGGTCTCTGGCGCTGTGAGGCAGCGACTCTACCGCTGCGCCACCCACCCGCCCCTTTCAATGCTACTTCTTCTAATGTTTTAGCATTAATAGTATCTTTACCTTTTCCGAATTTAAAAAATATTTTAGACCAATGTAGTTGCTGTTACTTGTTTTAAAACATTGTCCAGTTTTTTTGTTGCTTGTTAATGCAAATATAAAGATCTCTGGATGGAAATAGTAACGGTGACAAGATAAAGGGGAGGGTGGGGTAGCTTGAACATCAATGAATACCAAAGGCCAAGAAAGGTAGCTCATGAAGGAAGCCCAGTCGAGAAGATAAAATATAAAACACATTTCATGCTTAAAGTTATAAAGCATTTATGTAAAGTTCAAAAGATAACATTTAAACAGGGGTTTTCTTTTTAACCAGTTAGAGATTTCGAGGATCACCAAATTAAAGTGTTACCATAAACTGCTAAAATTATCAAATTATTTGTGTTAATTTGAACACGGAAATTTTCGAAAATATTTATATCACATTAGTTCTAATTTTTCTTTCTGCCGTTTCTGATTCGAACCGCTTGTAAAAGCAGGTTTGTGTCCGTCTTAGTTTAGAAGCATTGCATTAATCTTCCAAACAGGAGTCCCATCATTACATTTCCAAAACACATCTGATCAAACTCACGAATGAGCAAGCGTTGACTGTGATGAAGATCCCCAAACATTCATCGTCTTTCTCGACCTGCCTGCATTTTACTTTCTTTTAGACTGTAGGGGTACAGTGCGACACCCAGTCCGTGCCGACCAGTGACCATTAGTACAACTCTAGGTACAATTCACAATCAACTGAAGCCAATTAAACTGCAAAACTGTACGCCTTTCGTAAGTGTGGGAGGAAGCTGGAGTGTGGGAGGAAACCGGAGCTCCCGGAGAAAACCCACGCGGGTCACGGGGAGAACGTGCAAACTCCGTAGAGGCAGCATCCGCAGTCAGGATCGAACCCTAGAGCTGTAAGGCAGCAATTCCACAGCGGCTCCACTGTACATCCCTAATCTTTAACCTCGGGATCATATCTCAGTGCCACTTCACCGTGGCCTAGTTGTGTAGGAACAGTGTTTGTCTGGTTCCTTCCTTACGGACACAGCCCAACCTATGACCCTGTGCAGTGGGGCGGAGATAAAGGCCACCAAACGTCACCTACCCATGTCCTCCAGAGATGCTGCCTGTCCCGCTGAGTTACTCCAGCATTTTATGCCTGTCTTTGTCAGCAATACTTGTTTGACCGCAGCCATGTGGAATGCCGAGTCATCCTTCGCACCATTAAAGATGCTGTGGGAGTGGAAATTTGCTGTTTCTACTTTCACAGGACATTAACCGGTGAACTCTTCGACAACACCAAAAATCTTTATTAACGACACCATCAATAAATGAACATCGCAACAAACCTCACGAACTGTAAAATCATTAAAACTGCAGGAGGCCGCCAGCCTTGTCCCTGAATCTGTCATCAACGTTGGCTTTCGGAACTTAAGAGAGGTTGGTGATGTTTATGAACAGCTATTAATGCAATGTTTCAACAAATAAAGGACATAGATTTTAGATATAGAGCGGAAACAGGCCCTTCGGCCCATCGAGTGTGCGCCGACCAGCGACCAGCCCGTACACTAGCACTATCCTACACACACCAGGGACAATTTACAATTTTACCCAAGCCAATTGACCTGCAAACCTGCACGTCTTTTGGAGTGTGGGAGGAAACCGGAGCACCCGGAGAAAACCCACGTGGTCCCAGGGAAAACGTACAAACTCCGTACAGACAGCACCCGTGGTCAGGATTGAACCCGGGTCCCTGGCGCTGTCAGGCAGCGACTCTGCCGCTGCGCCACCGTGCATTTAAGAGCGTGCTTGTCAGCAAATACGTTTTGCAGAGTCAAACCTTTGTGAGGAAAAACGTGAGTCATTTCTAAGTGTCAGGAATCGTTAGGTTTGCTACTTACCATCATCTTCACATTCTTCCAGTGGCTTTGCTTGCTTGCTCAGGCACCTTGGATCAAGCCACGATGTGGTCTTCGTATTATGGCTGTGGAAGAACGTATTTTAAGAATTAATACTGTGTATTGGCTAGGATAAAGGTAATGAATGTTGTCCCAATGCTAATATATAGCATAGTCACACAAAATGCTGGATTAACTCAGCGGGACAGGCAGCATCTCTGGGGAGAAGGAATGGGTGACGTTTCGGGTCGAGACTGAAGAAGGGTCTCGACCCGAAACATCGCCCATTCCTTCTCTCCAGAGATGCTGCCTGCCCCGCTGAGTTACTCCAGCATTCTGTGTTTATTTTCCGCGTCAACCAGCACCTGCAGTTCCTTCTGACACATAGCATATTCACAACCAGTCTATACTGATTGAGTTACATCGGACAGAACAGCACAGGAACAAGACCCTTCGGCCCACAATGTCTGTGCCCAACACGACACCAAGACCTTCCCTTATCGACCTGCACATATTCCATAGCACACGATTCCCTCCTGTATCTGAAAGCCTCTTAAAGGCCTCTGTCTTATCTGCCTCCACCCACCACCCTCTGTGTAAAAAGGCCAGCCCCATGCATCTCTTTCATACTTTGCCCCTCTCACCTTAAAGCTATCCCCTCTAGTCTTTGCCATTTTCACCCTAGAACAGGTTGTGATTGGAGAAGCTTGTGTGGTCCTGAGATCCTGAGAGCGATGCCGTCTGGAGCTATGCTCCTGGTAGGGCCACCCTTGGTGGTAAGGTCGAGGGGGAGGTCTCTGACAAATAGCAATCCAACCATGACCTCAACTGGTGGAACAGGCGGAGGACGATGGCTGACCTTAGTGGAGCGTCACGACGGCTGGGAAGGCGGATGAAGGCTGCAGCAGAAAAGGGTCTCCGGTCGTCTTGGACTCCATGCCACTGGATCCCGACCCAGATCTGACAAGGACCGTGGGGTGGCTGTCTGTGCACCAGTCTCCCCACGTTAAACAAAGTCACGCACGGGCGTCCTCCATATAGGGACTAGCACCCTGGAGACACCCATGGTCAGCCACATCTATGCCTCTCATGATTTGAAACTTCTATTTTGAGAGGAAAGCCTCCCCTCAACCTCCTAACCTCCAGAGAAACCAACCCGAGTTTGCCCACCCTCTCCTGAAGAAGGCTCTCGATCCGAAACGTCACCCACTACTCCTTCACTCCAGAGATGCTGCCTGTCCCGCTGAGTTACTCCAGCTTTTTGTGTCTATCTTAGGTTTGAACTAGCACCTGCAGTTCATTCCTACACTATCCATGTACCTGTCATGGTGTAACTGTTGCAATTGTACCCCAGTGGGGGATATTTCATTACTGGCAGATGGGAAGGGTGCCAACATTCATCACCACCTCTCTATGTCCTCCAGAGGTGTTGTCCGACCTGCTGAGTTACTCCAGCGCTTGGTGTTCTATGCGTAAGGACGTTCTACGTGCAGAAGCTGGTAAAATCAAAATGCTGGAGTAACTCAGCGGGTGAGGCAGCATCTCCAGAGAGAGAAGGGGTGGGTGACGTTTCAGGTCGAGACCCTTCTTCAGTCTCAAGTTACTCCAGCTTTAATCTCGACCCGAAACGTCGCCAATTCCTTCTGTCTAGAGATGCTGCCTCACCCGCTTGGTATTCTCTGCATAGTTCCACCATCCACAGTTCCTTGTGTGCACATTTAGTTTTGTATAGTTTGGAGATACAGCTTAAATGGGAATAAACCCTTTGACCCACCGAGCCCACGAGGTCCATCGATCATCTGTTTTCAATTTATGCATCCTGGGACAAACGTTCTGACTGTCTGCCCTATCTGTGCCTCTCATAATTTTATACAACTCGTATCAGGTCTTCTGCGACCTCCGGCAATCCGGAGAAAACAATCCAAGTCTGCCCAATCTCTCCTTTGTAGCTAATTCTGGTGAACCTCATCTGCGTCCTTTCCAAGGCCTCCACATCCTTTTTGAGAGGATGTAAGAACCAGAAATGTGGCCAAACCAAAGTCCTGTAAAGTTGTAGCCGAACCTCCTGACTCTGATACTCAATGGACGGTAGAGTTGCCGCTTTACAGCGCTAGAGACCCGGGTGCGATCCTGACCACAGGTGCTGTCTGTACGGAGTTTGAACGTTCTCCCTGTGACCTGCGTGGGTTTTCTCCGGGTGCCCCGGTTTCCTCCCACACTCCAAAGACCTACAGGTTTGTAGGTTAATTGGCTTTGGTAAAATTGTAAATTGGGCCCAGCATGTGCGTCGGATAGTGTTAGTGGATGTGGTGATCACGTCGGCGCGGGCTTGGTGAGCCAGACCCTCGGTGAGGGCCTGGTTCCGCACTGTATCTCTGGAGCCTAAAGCCCTGACCTATGAATGCAAGCAGCCCATGTGTCTTCTTTGTCACTCCATCTACCGCCTGCAAACTCCACACAGGCAGCACCCAAGATCTCAGGCGCCCGTGAGGCAGCGTCTCTGCCAGCCGCGCCACTAACTCAAGATTCAAGATGTATTCAAGGAGGAGTTGGGTATAGCTCTTGGGGCTCACGGAATCAAGGGGCACGGGGAGAAGGCAGGAACGGGGCACTGATTCTGGATGATCAGCCATGATCATATTGAATGGCGGTGCTGGCTCGAAGGGCCGAATGGCCTACTCCTGCACCTATTGTCTACGTTTCAAAAGTTATTCTTTTCAATTGCAAGAAAATAAACGATGAAGAGAGATCAGATCAGCGAAAGAGAGAAAGAGAAAGTAGGGGAGTAAACTTCACAGAAGAGATAATTGGATGTGTTCGTGGTCAAGGTTAAGACTCAGCGCTGGCTTCAAAGACGGCGGGCTACGGGCATCAACCATGTCTCTGACTTGCGCTTTAGTTGCCGTCGGTATGCAGTTCAATGAGATGGTGAGCCCCTGGGTAACCGAGGACATCACGCTGACTGAGCGGCCGATGACTTTGAAGAAATCTCACCAAGACAGCTGAACCAAAATCTGAAAGCACATTTCTTGAAATAATTTTTTTTGCCTTTGCAGAAAAAATAAAATAGGGGCGGCGGGGTGTCGCTGCGGTAGAGTTGCTGCCTTGCCCGGGTTCTGAGAAGGAACGGGTGACGTTTCGTGGGTCTGAAGGAGGGTCTCGTCCCGAAACGTCACCTATTCCTTTTCTCCGGGGTCAATCCTGACTACGGGTGCTGCCTGTACGGAGTTTGCACGTTCTCTCCCGTGACCAGCGTGGGTTTTCTCCGGTTTCCTCCCACACTCCATAAAGACGTACAGGTTTGTAGGTTAATTGGCTTTGGGTAAAATTGTACATCGTCCCCTAGTGTGTGTAGGCGAGTGTTAACGTGCGGGGATCGCTGGTCGGCGCGGACTCGGTGGGCCGAAGGGCCTGTTTCTGCGCTGTATCTCGAAACTAAACTAAACAAAATAAAGATTTCAGCACAGGCAGTAGATCGGAACACAAACTGAAATGCTAACCCTGGAAATGAAAACTAACCTTGGTAAAATAATCCGTGCGTTCACCCTATCTGTTCCCTTCATGGTTTGATGCACCCGGCAGGCTACCATGCTACAACACTCGATGATTTTATGAGTGATTATCATCGAAAATGCACTACTTTGTTGAACAGTGTACGGCAACTTTTATTTATCAGTGCCCTTGTTTAATGTCTCAGTGTAAAAGGTAACAGTTTGCAATCTTTGCTGGGCAGTGTGCTAGAATCTCTTAAGAGTACTTTTTTTTCGAGATACAGTGGGGAAACAGGCCCTTCGGCACAACTCGCCCACACTGGCCAACAATGTCCCAGCTACACTGGTCCCACTTGCCTGCGCTTGGTCCATAACCCTCCAAACCTGCCCTATCCATGTACCTGTCCAACTGTTTCTTAAACGATGGGATAGTCCCAGCCTCAACTACCTCCTCTGGCAGCTTGTTCCATACACCCACCCACCACCCCCTCGGATTCCTATTAAATCTTTTCCCCTTCACCTTGAACCAATGTCCTCGATTGCCCTACTCTGAGCAAAAGACTGTGCATCTACCCGATCTATTCCTCTCATGATTTGGGATTCTCTGCCTCAGAGGGCGGTGGAGGCCGGTTCTCTGGATGCTTTCAAGAGAGAGCTAGATAGGGCTCTTAAAAATAGCGGAGTCAGGGGATATGGGGAGAAGGCCGGAACGGGGTACTGATTGTGGATGATCAGCCGTGATCATATTGAATGGCGGTGCTGGCTCGAAGGGCCGAATGGCCTACTTCTGCACCTATTGTCTATTGTCTATTGATTTTGGACACCTCTATAAGATCTCCCCTCATCCTCCTGCGCTCCATGGAATAGAGATCCAGCCTGCACGACCTCTCCCTATAGCTCGCACCCTCCAATCCTGGCGACATCCTGGTAAATCTCCTCTGAACCCTTTCAAGCTTGACAATATCTTTCCTGTAACGTGGTGCCCAGAACTGAACGCAATATTCCAAATGCGGTCTCACCCACACGTGGCAGCTTCTGCAGTGCAACCCATTTTCCGGGAAGCCAGATTCTGAGAGCGGAGCCAAGGAGCTGAGACTGAGCGAAACGCTCTCAGCTCCACGTGAATTGAACATGAAGTGTGAATGAACACGAGTCATAATGACTCCGCAAACAGTGGGAGACTGAGAAAAATGTCCAAATTAGGCAGAATGATACTGGTGAAAAATGAATAGATGCCCAATGCCCGAACAATGAACAAAGCGTGGCGATGAGTCCTGTTGCCAACCTCTTAATATGAATTGACAATTGAGACGCTTTTATTTTCCATCACCCTCCACACTTCATTCATTGGTACATTGTCCATGCGCCCAGTCCAATAACGGCCCCAGTCCCATTGCTCGAGATTTAAGAGTAAAAAATGCTCCAGATTTAAGATTAAGGAAGATGAAGAAGGGTGTCGACCCGAATCCTTCTCTCCAGAGATGCTGCCTGTCCCGCTGAGTTACTCCAGCTTTTTTGTGGTCTGCTCAAGATTTAATCTTGGATTCAAACGTCTGAAAGGGCAGAAGAGTGGCGCAGCGGGTAGATCTGCGGACTCACGGTGCCGTAGACCCGGGCTCGATTCTGACCTTCGGGTGCTGTCGGTGTGGAGTTTGCAACTTCTCCCCGTGACGGTGTGGGTTTCCTCCGGGTGCTCCGGTTTCCCCCCCTTGCCCAAAGGTATGTGGGTTTGTACGTAAATTGCCCCTGGTGCGTAGGGAGCGAATGAAAGAGTGGGATAACGTAGAACTAGTGTGGATAGAAGGTATGGACTTGATGGGCTGAAGGGCCCGTTTCCCTGCTGTATTTCCAAAGAAGCTAATTTGCCTCTTTAAAAAAAACATGCCATTACTGGGTAGGGAGTCGGTGAGAAAGTGGGATAACATGGAACTCGTGTGAACTCGTGTGGGCCAAAGGGCCTGTTTCCATGCTGGATCTCCAAACTAAACTCTCCAGGATCTAAGTCTATCCACTAACACCTCCTCCAGAGTGTTAAGGGCCTGTCCCACTTGGGCGTCATTTGCGAGTCATTTACGCGGCACGATGCGCGCATGGTGCGCATTACGCGCACGTGGTGCATGGTGACATCGGCAGGGACACGCGATCGCGCGCGGCGCCCCAGGATTTTGGGATGTAGAAAATCTCCGCGTGCAATCTGCAAATGACGCCAAAGTGGGACAGGCCTTTTAGTCTATCCTCCAACACTCCTCCAGGCGCGTGTAGAAAATGGAGTTGGATTGGACACACCCTCAGGAAACCTGCCACAAACATCACGCGGCAAGCCCTGAAATGGAACCCCCAAGGAGAAAGGAAAAGAGGAACAGCTGGAGAAGAGGTGTCCTGACAGAAATGTCTGAGAGTGGGCTCAACTGGGGAGTTCTCGAAAGAACTGCCAGCAACTGAGTGAGGTGGAGGACATTTGTCGATGGCCTATGCTCCCTAGAGGAGCAAAAGGCTTATGAAGAAGAAGAAGATTGGACTGGGATGTGATCCCATTAACAGATGCAAGAGAGGGATCGAAAGGCTCTTTTTGAATGAATGAATGAATGAATGAATGAGGGAATGAAGGAATAAATACTTTATCGTGACAACATGGTGAAATTCTTTGTTTTGCATAGCCAAGGTATGCAAAGAGTGGCCACATAAAGGGCGCGGACAAAGTTACAGTGTACCCCGCGCCAGGTTCTCCATTGTTCTTCCCTCCCCCCCAAGCCGGGTCATCCTTCATTCTCTCCCCTCTCCCCCCCCCACCCCCTCACGGCAGTCCCCCACACCGGCACCCCCTGCCTTTGTTTCAGGGTCCTGGCTGTTCTGGTCGCTTGATTACAGCACCACAGGACGAGTGGGGAAGAAGGCGCGCTTGTAGGAAGGAACTGCAGATGCTGGTTTACACCGAAGATAAGACACAAAATGCTGGAGTAACTCAGCGGGACAGGCGGCATCTCTGGAGAGAAGGGATGGGTGATGTTTCGGGGGGGGGGGGTGATGGTGGGGGGGGGGGTCTGAAGGAGGGTCTCGTCCCGAAATGCCACCTATTCCTTTTCTCCTGAGATGCTGCCCGTCTCGCCGAGTTACTCTGCGTGCACCATCGTGTGTTTTTGTGAAGAGGTCCTTAACCTCAATCCATACAATTGACAATTCCGGTCAGCGCTTATGGCTTGACACGTTACAAAGAAGTAGGAATAAAGAGGTAGGCGCTCACTCAATAAAGTAGACTTCTCCGTTTTCGGTGAACGCCATTTCCAAGTTGTCGGGCAGCGGGCCAAGGCTGTCGATGGCGTGCTCTGAGTGGCCGACTTGCTGCTGCGGTAGGTCAGCCTTGTGGTTGTTGGAACTCGTTACCTTGCTGTACAGAGGTGCTGCTTCCTTGGGGAAGGTGTGTTCGTCTTGTTCACTAGAATCTAAAGGCAATCGCAGTCACAGAGTCGTACAGGTCGTGGAAACAGGCCCTTCGGCCCAACTTGCCCACACCGACCAACATGTCCCACCTGCCCGCATTTAGCCCATATCCCTCCAAGCCGGTCCTATCCACGTAAATGTCTAACTGCTTCTTAAACGTTGGGATAGTCCCTGCCTCAACTACCTCCTCCGGCGGCTCGTTCCATACACCCACCACCCTTTGTGTGAAAAAGTTACCCCTCAGATTCCTATTAAATCTTTTCACCTTGAACCGATGCCCTCTGGTCCTCGATTCCCTTACTCTGGGCAAGAGACCATATAACCATATAACCATATAACAATTACAGCACGGAAACAGGCCCTCTCGGCCCTTCCAGTCCGTGCCGACCATTTGTTTTCCCCTAGTCTGTGTAAAAAAAAGTTGCCCGTCAGGTTCCTAATAAATCTTTTCCCCCTCACCTTATACCTATGGCCTCTGGTCCACGATTCCTGTACTCTGGGCAAGAGACTCTGTGCGTCTACCCAACCTATTCCTCTCATGATATTATGCACCTCTATAAGATCTCCCCTCATCCTCTTGCGCTCCAAGGAATAGAGTCCCAGCCAGCTCAACCTCTCCCCATAGCTCAGAGTCCTGGCAACATCCTTGTAAATCTTCTCTGTACCCTTTCCAATCAGCCCAACATTAAAAAAATATCGGACAATAAAAGCACCCGCTGACTGGTTTGCACGCAACAAAAGCTTTCCACTGTACCTCACGCACCCAGCCTGAAGTGAATATGCGTCATCAGCAGTCAGAGTTAACATTTTGTTAGATTTGTGTGTTCAACCTTTTGTGTACAGAGTTATGAGAGGACTAGATCGGCACAGAGTCTCTTGCCCAGAGTACAGGAATCGAGGACCAGAGGCCATAGGTATAAGGTGAGGGGGAAATGATTTAATAGGAACCTGACGGGCAACTTTGACACAAGAGGTGGTGGGTGCATGGAACGAGCTGCTGGAAGAGGTCGTTGAGGCAGGGAGTATGATAGCACCAGCTATCATAACAACCTGTCTTATCCATGTTCCATACACCCACCACCCCTTGTGTTAGACAGGTACATGGATGGACAGATTTGGAGAGATATTGGCCAAATGCAGGCCGGTGGGACTAGTGCAGATGGGATATGTTGGCCTGTGCGTGCAAGTTGGGCCAAAGGGCCTGCTTCCATGCTGTATGACTATATGACTATCATGGTCTCTGAAATGTCACCTATCCATATTCTCAAGAGATGCTGCCTGACCTGCTGAGTTACTCCAGCAATTTGTCAAACTTTCAGTTCACAGAGTCACACTGTGTGGAAACAGGCCCTTCGGCCCAGCTTGCCCAAACCGACCCACCTACTAGTCCCACCGGCCTGCATTTGGCCAATATCCCTCCAAATCTGTCCATCCATGTACCTTCTTCTATGTTCCGGCGATTATTTCAAAAATGTTTTAAAACCTCCGGGTACCTCCGGGGCCCTGACAAAGTCCTCCGGGAACCGCACGGAAACCTTGGGTGGGGCGCAAAGTCTCCAGAGGTTTCCGTTCAGCTTTCCTAAGTGGGACAGGGGCATTACTCAGCGGGACAGGCAGCATCTCTGGAGAGAAGGAATGGGTGACTCTGAAGGGAGATCTCGACCCAAAACGACACCTCCGAGTCCCTCAGGTCGGCCGGCTTGGGGTTACTGACCATCCCGCGGTCTAGGCATAAGCTCAGGGGCGACCGCGCTGTTGGGGTTGCAGCTCCTAGACTGTGGAACAGCACCCCTCTTCCCATCAGAACTGCCCTTTCCATCAACTCTTTTAAGTCTAGACTTAAAACTTATTTCTACTCTCAAGCCTTTCTTGAGGTCCTCTGAGGGAGCACTGTATGTATGTATTTATGTATGTATTGTTAGATCTATGTACCACTGTACGCAGCACGTTAGTACCTGCACTAATGTAAAGCACTTTGGTCAACAAGAATTGTTTTTAAATGTGCTATAGAAATAAAATTGCCTTGACTTGACTATTCCTTTTCTCCAGAGATGCTGCCTGACCCGCTGAGTTACTCCAGCTTTTCGGGTGGAGACCCTCCTTCGGGCCGAGAGTCAGGGGAAGAGGGAAAAGTTTGTAAGCGGTGGGCTTACCCGTAAAACTGCTATTCATGTCAGGGTTTTCCTCGTCATCTTCATTCTCTGGTTGCTCTAGTCCAGCGTTTTGCATATCATTGTAGGACTTGCTGCGCCTTGGGGTGGGCTTTGAGCCAGAATGAGGACTCCGCAAGGCATCACGAGTGCTCACTTCCCCGTTGTGCGGTTGGCTGGGCGGCTTTGGCGTTCCATAGTAGTTGCCTAGACCACGGGCAGGGGGGGGGGTGCAAATTCACACGTTAAACTGAGAAACGTTCGCCAGTTGGAAGAAATAAAACCTCGCCCGTGGTGGGCGCCCGTAGAGTTGCTGCCTCACAGCGCCGGAGACCCGGGTTCCATCGCAACTAGATAATAGACAATCGAGACAATCCAGACTGCGGGTGCCGTCTGTACGGAGTTTGCACGTTCTCCCCGTGACCTGCATGGGTTTTCTCCGAGATCTTCAGATTCCACCCACACTTCAAAGACGTGCAGGTGTGTAGGTTAATTGGCTTGGTGTAAATGTAAAATTGTCCCTAGTGTGTGTCGGATAGTGTTAGTGTGCGGGGATCGCTGGTCGGTGCGGGCTCGGTGGGCCGAACGGCCTGTTTCTGCGCTGTATCTCTAAACTAAACTGAAACACTCATACTTTCAAAATCGGGTTTTGTGTAGTTTAGTTTTGAGATACAGCTCGGAAACAGGCCCTTCGGCCCGCAGAGTCCGCGTCGGCCAGCGATCCCTGTTTGGTCACGGCGAGAACGTACAAACTACATACGCACAGAACCCGTAGTCAGGATCGAACCCGGGACCCGGGTCTCTGACGCTGTAAGGCAGCAACTCTACCGCTGCGCCACCCTGCCGCCCAGGTTACTGTTTATCTTTTTGTTGCCATATTCCGCTCTCTGGTTTAACGTTAGTTCATACGTCATAGGAGCAGAAGACCATTTGGCCCATCGAGTCTACTCTGCAATTCACTCATGGCTGATCTATCTTTCCCTCTCAATACTATTCCCCCCTTAATCTTTCACATCCTAACTAGTCTAAAATCTCCACCTTAAAAATATCCTTGGCCTCCACAGCCGTCTGTGGCAATGAATTCCACAGATTCATCACCCTCTGACCAAAGGAATTCCTCCTCATCTCGTTTCTGAAGGTACATCCTTTTTATTCTAAGGCTGTGCCCTCTGGTCCTAGACTCTCCCACTAGTAGAAACATCCACTCTGTCCAGGCCTTTCTCTGCTCGTTCTGATTGTGTTCTTCCATGAGACAGATTATGCTGCAGCCGAGTGCAGTCCAGAAGTGGCTACTATCACAGACCAGACTCTCCATTATTGACTCCATCTAAACTGCCCCAGGAAAGCAGGCAACATTATCAAGGGCCTTGTCCACCCCGGTCATTCCCTCTTCTCCCCTCTCCCGTCAGGCAAAAGCTTGAAAGCACGTACCACCACATTAAGGAACAGCTTCTTCCCCTCTGTTATCAGGCTACTGAACGGGCCTTCCAAAAGTCAGGATGCAGTCCCGATCTTCCACCCAACCTCAGTGCGGACATTGAGCTTTTCTCTGGAACTGCAACGCTACAATGCTGAGGTGCAGTCCCGATCTTCCACCCAACCTCAGTGCGGACATTGAGCTTTTCTCGGGAACTGCAACGCTACAATGCTAAGTGCAGTCCCGATCTTCCAACCAACCTCAGTGCGGACATTGAACTTTTCTCTGGAACCGCAACGCTACAATGCTGAGGTGCAGTCTCGATCTTCCAACCAACCTCAGTGCGGCATTGAACGCTACAATGCAGATAAACTATATTCTGCACTCTGGTATTTTCCCCCTTGCTCCACCATGTACGAGCGTATGGCTTGCTTGAACTCATGTACAGTATGAATCTGATTTACAGTCACGGGATAGCATGCAAACAGTAGCGTTTCACTACAGCCCTGTGCACATGACAAGAATAGACTAATTCCAGAACTCTGGCAGTCATCTCTGGACATGTGGATTGGCATGGAGCTTGGGATAGCACCGATAAATGCAGAGAAATAGGTTCAGGTATAAAATCTAGTAAAATGCATGCTGATATATTTCACTGACATTTTCCTTTGGCAAAACTATAGAAGTATTCCACATGAATATTCCACATGAAGGGTGGTGAATCTGCGGAATTCCTTGTATCAGACGGCTGTGGAGGCAAAGTCAGCGGATCTATTTAAGGCAGAGATAGACAGATTCTTGATTATTCCGGGTGTCGGGGGTTATGGGGAGAAGGCAGGAGAATGGGGTTAGGAGGGGGAGATAGACCAGCCATGATTGAATGGCAGAGTAGACTTGATGGGCCGAATGGCCTAATTCTGTTCCTAACACTTATGAGCTTATGCATCGCCTCTGTGAAGTTCACACATTGAAGGTTCATATCAGCAGAAGCTTTTGAACTCGCATGTATCTTAACGCTTGAAGCTAGCAGTCATCGGGATGTGGCTGTGTGCCATGGAATTGAAATGGGTGTTTTTTTAGGATTAACTGTAGTTCTAACTTTGTAAACCGTATTGTGATCTGCGGACCGGAATCTCCACGCAGGGGGCAGCGTGCACACAACCTTTAGAAGCCCACTTTGTAAGCTATGTAAGCCCAGAGGCGCAGCAGAATTAGGCCATTCGGCCCATCGAGTCTGCTCCGCCATTCAATCATGGCTGCTCTATCTTTCCCTCTCAACCCCATTCTCCTGCCTTCTCCCCATAACCCCTGACGCCCGCACTAATCAAGAATTTACCAATCTCTGCCTTAGAAATATCCATGTACTTGACCTCCACAGGCTTCTGTGGCAATTAATTCCACAGATTCACCACCCTCTCAACAAAAAAATATATATTCTCATCTCCTTCCTAAAGGAACGTCCTTTAATTGCGATGCTGTGACTTCTGGTCCAAGATGCTCCCACTCTGATTGTGTCTCAAAATGATTGAAGCACAAGGATCATAAAATCACCTGCCACCCCTCTCATGCCCCCAATTTTCTTTCAACCCCCTCCCTCTAGAATCAGTCTGAAGAAGGGTCCCATTGCATCCCTGATCTCCAGAGAGTGGAGGGGTGGTGGTGTCGGCTGGCCGGGCTGCCGACCAACGGGGCCACGAGCGAGGGGCTGCTGCTGCACTCCATGGGCTGCACTATGTTGGGATGGGTGAGGCGGGGCCGGACGCGGCGCTCCGACCCGACTGTCCCCTCGACCCGTGTAGTAGCGGTCATATACGGGACAAGGGCGGCCCCGTATGGGACAAACCAATTTAGCCCAGTTGGCAGCCCGACTACGGGTGCTGTCTGTAGGGAGTTTGTACGTTCTCCCCGTGACCTGCGTGGGTTTTCTCCGAGATCCTCGGTTTCCTCCAAAGACATACAGGTTTGTCTGAAGAAGGGTCTCGACCCGAAACGTCGCCTATCAGAGTCTGAAGAAGGGTCTCGACCCGAAACGTCGCCTATCTCCTTCGCTCCTTAGGTGCTGCTGCACCCGCTGAGATTCTCCAGCCTTTTGTGTACCCCAGGTTTGTAGGTTAATTAGCTTGGGGTAAGTGTAAAGTGTCCCGAGTGTGCGTAGGATCCCTTAATGTGCGGGGATCGCTGGTCGGTGCGGGCTCGGTGGGCCGAAGGGCCTGTTTCTGCGCTGTATCTCTAAAACCAAACTAAAAATGCGCCACCGTGTCGCCCCTTTCAAACAGATGCAGATTAAACATCAAACACAACGCTGGAATCCAAATTCCTGTCACGATCCTCAGTAACCTAGAGTTTAAATTACTTTTCATTACAACTAATTTAAGTTCAATTAAGAATGAAAATATTTCCATTTCTGTATACATTAGTCCCAATATACCATGTCTGCGCACTGCAAATGCAGCATTTAAGAATAATTTATGTTTCTATAAGATTTACCTTTGAGGTTAACTTTCCAGCCTTGCGTTAAGGACATTTTTGATCTAATTTTAAGGACGCAGAGAATGCTGCGAGCGTTGGTTCGAGAATTGTGATCAGATTCCAAGCTAATGGTATAAAAATGGTTCAGGCAGCATCTCTGGAGAGAAGGAATGGGTGACGTTTCGGGTCCAGACTGAAGAAGGGTCTCGACCCGAAACGTCACCCATTCATTCCTACTCTCCAGAGATGCTGCCTGTCCCGCTGAGTTACTCCAGCATTTTGTGTCTGTCTTCAGTGTAAACCAGCATCTGCAGTTCCTTCTTACATATATAGTTTTTCCGATGTCTACTTTACTGCTGTCATAGCTTTAAATGCAGCGTACCAGAATCCATAACAATACACAATCCACTGATTAAATATTTGGATTTCAAATTAAAAATTGCCGTTGAATTTGGAGAGCAACCAGAAGAGATTTACCAGAATCTGAAGAAGGATCTCAACCCAGAATGTCACCCACTCATTCCTACTCTCCAGAGATGCTGCCTTGCCGCTGAGTTTGGAGTAACTCTTGCCAGGATGCTAGACACAAAAAGCTGGAGTAACTCAGCGGGACAGGCAGCATCTCTGGAGAGAAGGAATGGGTGACTTAACGGGTTGAGCCCCTTCTTCAGCCCTGGATTAGCAGGTATTAGCGGCAGAAATGGAACAAAAACTTGGGATTGTTCTCTCTGGGATGTGAGAGGATGAGGGGATAAAAGTATGTAAAATTATGGGAGGTATAGAGAGGGTAGACAGTCAGAACCTTTACCCCGGGGTGGAAATGTCCACCACTAGAGGACGCAGCTATGAGGCGAGAGGGGCAAAGTTTAAAGGAAGACAAAAGGTCTGGAGAAACTCAGCGGGTGAGGCAGCATCCATGGAGCGAAGGAAATAGGCAACGTTTCGGGCCAAAACCCTCCTTCAGACAAAGTTTAAAGGAGATGTGCGGGCAAGATTTTTTTATCACAGAGAGTGGTCGGAGCCTGGAGTGTGCTGCCAGGGGTGGTGCTGGCAGCAGATATTAAGGTGGTGTTTAAGAGGCTTTTAGATAGGCACATGGAGATCGATGGGAAAAAAAGACACAAAACGTTGGAGCAACAGCCTGTCGGGCCGCTAGGTTACTCCAGCACTTTGCGTCTTTTTTCCCCGTAAACCAGCATCTGCAGTTCCTTGTTTCTGTAGCTTGAAGAAGGTGTGCGGGGCAAGTATGTTTAGTCACAGAGGGTGGTGGTAGTTGCATGGACTGTGCTGCCAAGGGGTGGGGGAAGAGGCAGATATGATAGTGGTGTTTGAAAGGCACTTGGCTATTCAGGGGATGCAGGGATATGGATCACGAGCAGGCGATTAGTTTAACATCGCATTTTTGGCTAGACACGGGCACTGTGGGCCGAAGGGCCTGTTCGTGTTCTCTGTTGTGTGATTACATGTGTGCAGGTGCATGACCGTTGGAAGGAACTGGGGTCACACAATTGGGCATCAGTGGCGCAGCGGTAGAGTCGCTGCCTCACAGCGCCAAGGGCCCGGGTTCGATCCCGACTACGGGTGCTGTCTGTACGGAGTTTGTGCCTTCTCCCCGTGACCTGCGTGGGGTTTCTCCGGGAGCTCCTTCCACTGTTTCCTCCCACACTCCAAAGATGTACAGGTTGTTAGGATACTTGGCCTCTGCAAGTTGTCAACTGTCCTTGGTGTGTAGGGTAGTGCGAGTGTACGGGGCGATCTCTGGTCGGCGCAGACTCAGTGCGCAGAAGGGCCTGTTTCCACGTTGTATCTCTGAACTAAACTAAACTAAACAAGGAGAATGAGTTTTTACAGCTTCCAAACGAGATGCCAATTAGAAACATAGAAAAGAGATGCAGGAGGAGGCCATTCGGCCCTTCGAGCCAGCACCGCCATTCATTGTGATCATGGCTAATCGTGTCCAATCAATAACCCATGCCTGCCTTCTCCCCCTATCCCCTGACTCCACTAGCCCCTAGAGCTCTATCTAACTCTGTCTTAAATCCATCCAGTGACTTGGCCTCCACTGTCCTCTGTGGCAGGGAATTCCACAAATTCACAACTCTCTGGGTGAAAAAGTTTTTTCTCAACTCAGTCTTAAATGACCTCCCCTTTATTCTAAGACTGTGGCCCCTGGTTCTGGACTCGCCCAACATTGGGAACATTTTTCCTGCATCTAGCTTGTCCAGTCCTTTTATAATTTTATATGTTTCTATAAGATTTTCCCCTCATCCTTCTAAACTCCAGTGAATACAAGCCTAGTCTTTTCAATCTCTCCTCATATGACAGTCCCGCCATCCCAGGGATCAATCTCGTGAACCTACGCTGCACTGCCTCAATCACAAGGATGTCCTTCCTCAAATTAGGAGACCAAAACTGTACGCAATACTCCAGATGTGGTCTTATCAGAGCGTATACAACTGCAGAAGAACCTCTTTACTCCTGTACTGAAATCCTCTAATTTCATATAATGAAATTATAATTGCAATATCAACAAATGTATTCAACTACCAACTCCAGATGCTGAGTCATGTATTCTTATTTTTAAAAGTGTTCCGTCACATCTGTCCACTGATTCAAATGCAGATTTGAAAGCTTAGGGATTAGTTCCATTTAGAGATAAAGCGTGGAATCAGGCCATTCAGCCCACGGAGTCCATGCCGACCATCGATCACGCATTTACATCAGTACTAATGTTATCCCACCTTCTCATCCTATTCACTCGTGGCAATTCACAGAAGCCAATAAACGTGCAATGCCACACGTCTTTGGGGTGTGTGAGGAACCGGAGCACCCGGACGAAACCCACGTGGTCACAGGGAGAAGGTACAAACTCCGTACAGACAGCACCCGTGGTTAGGATCGACCCCGGGTCCTTGGTGCTTTGAGGCAGCTACTCTACCGCTGCGCCACCGTGACACACGATGACTATCATGGTTCCTGTTATTGCAACCACTGTCGTTTATAAAATTCACAAGGAGCTCGGCCATACGGATGTGGTTTTCCCCTTCATTCTTGGCCAGTAAAACCATGTTGGAGATGATTGGAAATAAAGATGGGGACCATTGCTACAAAATGCGGCCAACTTGGTCACGTTTAGAGATACAGCGCGGAAACAGGCCCTTCGGCCCACCCAGTCCGCACCCACCAGCGATCCCCGCACATTCACACTATCCCACACACACTAGGGACTTTACATTGACGCCAAGCCAATTAACCTACAAACCTGCGCGTCTTTGGAGTGTGGGAGGAAACCGAGGATCTCGGAGAAAACCCACGCAGGTCACGGGTACAAACTCCGTACAGACAGCGCCGGTAGTAAGGATCGAACCCAGGTCTCTGGCGGTGTAAGTGAGCAGCTCTACCGTTGCTCCACGTGCCACATTGTACCGGCAGCTTACAAGACCGCCATTAATGGTACACCAACACTGCTTTTGGCCGTAGGGTGGTTCACACCCATTCACATGCCTCTCGCCCTCTCGAGGTCCCAGTGATTGTGCGCTTAGCCATTGGAGTCTGCTCTTGATGTTCTTGGATCGAGCACCTAATTAAAGTAAGCGTTATGACAAACTGAAGCATGGCAGAACAGCAATTCTCCAATGGAAGTGCCAATGGAGTCGTTCCATTTCAGACTTGGTCTTCTGCTGTTGAAGTAAGAAGTGAAGTGGGCCAGATTAGGGAAATTGCAGCAGGCAGATGGCAAAGCTATTTAACATGAGACTAAGCAATCTGAATATTTCCCTCTGCTGTAGGCTGGAGCGATATTAAATTCAGTGTTGTAAATGCTGTGTTACTTCACCACAACTGTGACAGACACTTTGTACTCTTGGCCTTACTGTGTAATAGCTCGACCCGAAACATCACCTATTCCTTCTCTCCAGAGATGCTGCCTGACCCGCTGAGTTACTCCAGCATGTTGCGCCTATCTTCGGTTTAAACCAGCATCTGTAGTTGGTTCTGGGATCCATTTGGGTTGGGACCCTTCTTCAGACTCGCTCAACGCCTACAAACCCGTGCGTCTTTGCAGCGTGGGAGGAAACCGAAGATCTCGGGAAAATAATGACGCAGTCACGGGGAGAACGTATAATCTCCGTACCGACAGCGCCCGTAGTTTGGTTCGAACCTGGGTCTCTGGCGCTGTCAGGCTGCAACTCTACTGGCATGTGCAGTGAATTCAGACTGCATCAGATCAAAGATTCCCTCTACGTTTAGGTTAGAGATACAGCATGGTTAAAAAAAAAACCCTCTCGCCCACTGAATCCGCACCGACCATCGATCACCTGTTCACACTAGTTCTACGCTACCCCACTTCCTCATCTACTCCCTACATGCTTGGGGCAATTTCAATTCCTTCCTGCAGTTTAGTTTAGTTTAGTTTAGAGATACAGCGCGGAAACAGGCCCTTCGGCCCACGGAGTCCGCGCCGACCAGCGATCCCCGTACACTAACACTATCCTGCACACTCGAGGGGTAATTTACAATTTGACTGGAGCCAATGAACCGACAAACGTGTGGGTCTTTGGAGTGTGGGAGGAAACCGGAGCACCCGGAGAAAACCCACGCAGGTTCATCATCGGCAGTGACTGTCCTCTCCTCTCCATAGGGTTGTCTACTTGGGGGTCTGCAGATGTCTGTCGAGGCCGATCCGCCATCCACACCTTTGGTGTAACACTGGCGGTGGTCGATCGTGCCCCTTTCTCTCTCTCTCTCCTTACGGTGTTGTCGCTTTGTCTCTGCGACACGGCGTAGTTCCATTTCGTGACATGTGGTTCCTTCCCGCACGGATTTCCTCCAGGAGCGCCTGTCCAGTGCAACGTTCTCCCAGTTGCTCGATGTGATGTGGAATTTCTTCAGACTGTTGATGTTGTCCTTGAAGCGTTTCTTTGGCCCACCGGGGGCTCACGACCTTCCTTCAGTTGGGAGTGCGTGATCCGTTTAGGGAGACGTGTGTTGGACATGCGGATGACATGGCCAGTCCATCGAAGTTGGTGCTGCATTGTTGCGGTGGTGATGCTGGCCATGTCAACTTCCTCCAAAAAGTGTTGGTGCGTTTGTCCTCCCAGCTGATCCTCGGAATCCTTCGTAAGGATCTTTGAAGGTATTGTTCCCGGGCTCTCAGGTGCCTGCTGTAGGTGGTCCATGACCCGGCTCCATACAACAGGGTGGAGAGGGCAGAACGTACAAACCGCGTACAGACAGCACCCGTAGTCGGGATCGAACCCGGGTCTCTGGCGCTGTAAGGCAGTAGCTCTACTAATGCGCCACCGTGCAGCACTTGTGCAAGGCTTGTACAAGCATCTTTAGTACTTACTCCAAAGGAGAAGAGCAAATTGTCGATTATGGGGGTACAAATATGAGCCGCGACATAAAACTTGAAACAGGACAGCACAGGCCCACAATGTAGATGGGGCACGTTGGTCGGCGTGGGCAAGATGGGCCGAAGGGCCTGTTTCCACGCTGTATGACCCTGGGATACAGTAAGCAAAGAAGCCATGGAGGACGTCCTTTATTCGCTACCCATGAAGGCGTGTAAATAATATTAACGGTAATGTATCGTGAAGTTGGAATGAATCAGCCCATGAACATTTTTAGAATGGAGTAAAAAGATCTCGTTGGTAAGAACGGCTTCAAGCTGGAAAGGGTGCAGAGAAGATTTACGAGGATGTTGCCAGGACTCGGGGGGCCTGAGCAACAGGGAGAGGTTGAGCAGGCTTGGAGTTTATTCCCTGGAGCGCAGGAGGATGAGGGTGATCTTGTAGAGGTGTACAAAACGATGAGAGGATATAGATCGGGTAGAAGCACAAAGTTTTTTCCGCAGAGTAAGGGAATCGCAAAACAGAGGACATAGGTTTAAGTTGAGGGGGTGGGGATAGATTTATTACGAACCTGAGGGATAATTTTTTTTTTACACAAAGGGTGGTGGATACGAGCTGCCAGAGGAGGTGGTTGAAACTATCGCAACGTTTAAGAAACAGTTAGACAGATACATGGATAAAACAGGTTTAGAGGTCTGAAGAAGGGTCTCGACCCGAAACGTCACCTATTCCTTCGCTCCTTAGATGCTGCCTCACCCGCTGAGTTTCTCCAGCAATTTTGTCTACCTTTAAATTTTCCACCATCTGCAGTTCTTTCTTAAACAGAGATGTTCAGAGGGTTATGGGCCAAACGCAGGCCGGTGGGACTAGTGTAGATGGGGCATGTTGGTTGGTGTGGGCACCATTGGGCTGAAGGGCCAGTGTCTACACTATATGACTCTAGGAAATATTGAGCAAGGTAGCCATGGAAGACATCCTTTATTTACTACCCATCTAAATAAGGCTTCTAAATAATATTAATTGGTAATGAACCGTGAGGTTGGAATGAATCTGCCCATCAACATCTTTGGATCGAGTAAACATCGCACTAGTAATGACTGCTGCTTGTTATTTAGTGCACTGACATCCTCCAACATCCCACAGTGCCAAGATGCATCTTACATACGAATTCATTCCTTAAATTACACAAACTACTCATTTGGAAATTCATATATTCCAATGTGATGAGGCGGCGTTCTGCTAAATGGCCAACCCGTCACTCATGAGTTACGAGTTCATCGCTCAAAATACCGGCTCTTCATGCAACTACTGATAGAAAAGCCTGCTTGTTTGGTCAAATCGCAATGCACTGGTTCATAGCTGCTGGGAGACGCAGCGCTTACTGCGCCAGACACCCAGGTTCCATCCCAGCTACGGGCGCTGTCCGTATGGAATTTGTACGTGATCTGCGTGGGTTTTCTCCGAGAACTCTGGTTTCCTCCCACGCTCCAAAGACATACAGGTTTGTAGGTTCATTGGCTTGGTATAAATGTAAAAATTGTCCCTTGCGTGTGTGATCTTCAGTTTCCCCCAGATGTACAGGTGTATAAGCTAATTGGCTTTATAAATGTAAAGATTGTCCCAAAGTCACCAAAGTGGGTGTAGGACAGTGTTAAAGTGCAGGGATCGCTTGTCGGTGCGGACCCGGTGGGTCGAAGGGCCTGTTTACACGCTGTATCTCTAAACTAAACTATTAATGAACTAATCTAAAAGCCGGAATGGTGAGATGATAGTTTCAGAGTAAGCGTGGAACTGAAGTTGCAGTTAAGAGCCTGTCTCACATGGCGATTTTTTTGGTGACTGCCGATGTCATTGACTGATGTATCAGGGTCGCCAAAAGATTTTGAACATTTCAAAATCCAGCGGCGACAAAAAAAATGACGCGACACTTGAGGAAACGCCGCGCGTCAATTTGTCGTCACGCCGCGACTTTAACGGTCAATGATGCCGACAGTCGCCGAATAAATCGGCAAGTGGGACAGGCCCTTTAGCGTTAAGCTGGGTGTGTGGAAGATATTTAATTGCAAAACATTTACCTTCATATGTCCCAACTTCTAGAAGAGAGCCTCCTTCCTCGAGGTCAAAGAACTCCTTTACCGTGAGAAAGTTGTAGTCAACGCCTGCAATCTCACCGTCGCGAGGAGATCGCGTTGTGCCTTGAAGGGAAAGAACACAAGAATATGATTTCTGGCAGACATTTTGTTGTGTTTTTTTTTTTTTGCAAAATCTCCCCGTTTATTACTTTTTGCCATTTCTTTGCCAGCTTGCATTGGGATCTCACAGCAGAATAGCTCGGAAGATTCACGATCAACGTCCTCGGGTGGCACGGAGGCGCAGCGGTCGAGTTGCTGCCTCACAGCGCCAGAGACCCGGGTTCGATCGCGACTACGGGTGCTTGTCTGTACGGAGTTTGTACGTTCTCCCCGTGACCTGCGTGGGTTTTCTCCGAGATCTTTGCTTTCCTCCCACACTCCCGTGACGTACAGGTTTGAGGTTACTTGGCTCGGTGCAAATGCAAATTTTGTGTGTGGGATAGTGTTGGTGTGCGGGGATCGCTGGTCAGCCAGCAGGCCGTCTCTGCGCTGTATCTCCACACTAAATTAAACTAAACATGTTTGAGAAAGTGACAACTCAAGTAAATTATAGCAAGTACTCCATCCATCACAGTCGGGGACTTTGGTGATCCCCTTCCAATGTTAGACGAAAGTAACTGCAGATGCCGGAATCTTGAGCAAATCGCACAAAGTGCTGGAGGAACTCAGCGGGTCCGGCGGCATACCTGGAGGAAATGGATAGGCAACGTTTTGGAACGGGGCGTTTCTGAAGAAGGGTCCCAACCTGAAACATCACCTCCAGAGACGCTGCCTGACCTGCTGAGTTACTCCTGCACTGTGAGTCTTTTTTTTTGTAAACCAGCATCTGCGGGGGGGCACGGTGGCGCAGCGGTAGAGTCACAGCGCCAGTGACCCCGGTTTGATCCTGACCACGGGCGCTGTCTGTATGGAGTTTGTACCTTCTTCCCGTGACCTGTGTGGATTTTCTCCAGGTTCTCCGGTTTTCTCCCTCATTAGTACGGGTGTCAGAGGTTACGGGGAGACGGCAGGAGAATGGGGTTAGGAGGGAGAGATAGATCAGCTGTGATTGAATGGCGGAGTAGACTTGATGGGCCAAATGGCCTCATTCCGCTCCTATCACTTATGAACTTATGACTCCAAAGGCGTACAGGTTTGTGGGTTAATTGGCTTTGGTGAAAAAAAAAAGTGAATAGTGTGCAGGGTAGTATTCATGTACGGTGGTGATCAGTGGTCGGCATGGACTTGGTGGGCCGAAGGGCCTGTTTCCATGCTGCATCTCTAAAGTCTAAAGTTCCCTGTATTGACTGAAACATAGCGTATCCATTCCCCTCCACAGATGCTGCCTGACCCACTGAGTGACTCCAGCACTGTGCGGTTTTTCTCAAGATTCCAGCATCTGCAGCCCTTTGGCCAACGGTAACGTTACTGCCAAATTAAACTGGTCCTGATTCCCTTTTTATATTACCGCATTAAACTAAGCCACAGCGCACTAATCTAAGACTTCTTGTTCATGCTTTCCACATTAAAGACAGCTAAGCTGCAATCACTGCTCCTAATTACTCTCAGATACTCATTAGTTACGTACACCTCTCCAGTTCACACAATGCTTTTTTGCTCGCTCATCGAGAAACTCTCGTTGCAGGAACCTTCCTTGGAGTTTTTCTGTTCTGGTTCTTCAGTCTGGTTAGAAGGTTTTTTTTTAAGCCAACATTTTTACCCTCAGTTCAGTTTAGTTTATTGTCACGTGTACCGAGGGACAGTGAAAAGCTATTGTAGCGTGCAGTCCATCCAGCGGGAAGACAATACATGATCACAATCGAGCCGTTTATACTGTATAGATACATGATAAGGGAACGACGTTTAGTGCAAGGTAAAGCCAGCAAAGTCCGGTCAAGGATAGTCCGAGGGTCACCAAAGGGGTGGATAGTAGTTCAGCACTGCTCTCTGGTTGTGGTAGGATGATTCAGTTGCCTGATAACAGCTGGGCACACCTGCTGATCTCAGATTAGTTTAGTTTAGAGATACAGAATGGAAACAGGCCCACACCGACCAGCGGTCCCAGCTCACTTAAAGCCCTGTCCCACAGTACGGGCTCATTCAACAGCTCTCCCGAGTTTGCCCTGATCCAAACTCGGAGATTTATGGTAATGGCCGCTCGTAGGTACTCGGGGCTCTCGTGGACATTTTTCAACATGTTGAAAAATCTTCACCAGTCTTCCCGAGCTTACAGCGTTTCCCGAGTACCTGCGGTTAGCGTTACGAGCCGCTAAGAGACGTCCCGAGCTCCGACGTACCCGCTCCGTACATTCAACGTGCTTCCCCAAGTGTGATTTTGTTTTTTAACTCGGGAGAGCTCTTGAATGAACTCATACAGTGGGACAGGGCTATAACACTATCCCGCATGCACTGGGGACAATTCTCACACACCGAGCCAATTTACCCACATACCTGTACGTCTTTGGAGTGTGGGCGGGAACCAAAGATCTCGGAGAAAACCCACGCAGCCACGGGGAGAACGTGCAAACTCCGTGCAGACAGCACCCAGGTCTCCGGTGCTGCAAGTGCTGTGAGGCAGCAACTCTCTGCGCCACCCTGTTGCCCGTTGCAGGACAGCATGCAACAAAAGCTTTTCACTGTACCTTGGTACACCTGACAGTAAACTACACCGACACTGAACGTATCTCAACGCAATACAATCACAAACGGCTTCATCGCGGGGAACAATCGTTTAGTTTTGGAGCAGTACTGAATTAGATGGAGTACTCTGAAACTGTGCAATGAATAATCAGCTGCCAGCAAATGAAAGCTCCCAAAAATCCCCCACACTTCATAAAACACCAGACTGGCAACCCGAGACCAGCAATGAGCAGACTACTGGATCTCGACAGCAATCCCAATTGCAATATGATCCCCCGTAACAGGCCGCTTCTGCATATTGGCTTTTTATTCAAAAGTTCAGCTTTTCAGCTTAACGCAAATATTATATAATTTACACAGACATTATATAATGAACTGATTAATACATATCTGAAGGGTCTCGACCTGAAACGTCACCAATTCCTGCTCTCCAGAGATGCTGCCTGTCCCTCCAGCTTTTTGTGTCTATCCATATTCATTATTTTAATTATTATAAAATATGTAATTATTATTATTAAAGGAAGACACAAATGCTGGAGTAAGTCAGCGGGTCAGGCAGCATCGCTGGACGGGCGACGTTTTGGGTCGAGACCCTTCTTCAGACTGATGAATTAATATGGATATTATTCGTATTGAAAATTAATTATTGTGATGTGTTATCATATGTGTTATAATAATATTATATTATATAATGAACTGGTGAACACATATACTACCTATATTAATTATTATAATTATATTTATTATATAACTGATAACATATTAATATAGATATTATATGTATTAGGGAATAATTATCATGTTACTATATATGTTCTAATATTATTATATTATCTAATGAACTGATGAATACATATATCTGTATTAAGTATTATAATTATATAATTATTAAATATTTAATATGGATATTATATAACATTGACAGTGTGTGATTAGTTGGAATGACACGGTGGAGCAGCAGTAGAGTTGCTGCCTCACAGCGCCAGAGTCCTGGGTTCGATCCCGACTATGGATTTTGTCCGTGCAGGGTTTGCTTCTTCTCCCTGTGACCGTGTGGGCTTTCTCTGGGTGCCCTGGTTTCCTCCCACACCCCAAAGATGAGTCGGGACTGCATCCTAGCTTAAACAGAGGGGAAGGAGTTGTTCCAGAGGGGAATATACGTGCAGAATATAGTTCATAAGGTCAGAGGTGACAGGAGCAGAATTAGGCCATTTGGCCCATCAAGTCTACTCTGCCATTCAATCATGGCTGATCTATCTCTCCCTCCCAACCCCATTCTCCTGCCTTCTCCCCTGACACCCGTACTAATTAAGAATCTATCTATCTCTGCCTTAAAAATATCCACTGACTTGGCCTCCACAGCCTTCTGTGGCAATGAATTCCACAGATTCGCCACCTCTGATGGGGTGAAGGAAAGAGCGTTGACATCGCGGCCCTGTTTCCACCAATCGTTCCACCACCACGCACAAGAAGCGCAAGACAGACGCCATCGTATGCAGACGCCGAGAAGTGTGTTCAGCTCTGGACTCGAAGAAGACCACCCTCTGACTAGAGAAATTCCTCCTCAACTCCTTCCGAAAGGAACGCCCTTTTATTTTGAGGCTGTGACCTCTGGTCCTAGTCTCTCTCACTAGTGGAAACATCCTCTCCGCATCCACTCTATCCAGGCCTTTCGCTATTCGTTAAGTTTCAATGAGGTTCCCCCTCATCCTTCTAAAGTCAACTCAACTAGTTCTCAGCCTTGTAGCGCACCAGTTCCCATCGACCAAGTCAATGGGGTGGAGGTGAATCGGACAGAACTCCAGCTTATAGAAACACCGTTCAGAAGTCTGACAGATGCGTTTTATGTAGATTTTATACACCCACCTGTGGATTCTGCAATGCCTCATGCATGGATTTTTCCATTCTGTAACCTCAGGTGTCAAATGAGTTTTTTATTATTATTACAATAGCACTGTAATAGTGTGGCTGACAGACAGAGACACTATTCGATAAGTTTCAATGAGGTCCCCCCTCATCCTTCTAAACTCTAGTACAGTGGTGTCAAGGGGTACACTCCGGATGATTTGGGGGGAAAAAATATATATTCACGACCATTTATTATGTGTCTGTACGTCGCTCTCTCGCCGCTCTCTCTCCCACCGCTGTCTGCGCTGGCCAGAGGGGCGCTCCCGTCCTCCGCTCCATGATGGGCCCACGGTTGCCAAGGAGACAGTTGGCCCTTGGCAACAGACAAGATGGCGGCGCTGAGCTCCGCTTGGCCGCGGGCTGGCTGACTGACGTCCGCGCGTGCACAACTGATCCGGCCCGCATGAAGTCGCATTTTGCCCACTCCGGCCCTTGACCTAAAATGAGTTTAACACCCCTGCTCTAGTATAACTATAATAATCCTTGCACTGCATAAATTAATTTAATTGTAGCTCAGTACACATGGCAATAAAGTACCATCTAAACCCATAATAGCCCTGTCCCACGGTACGAGATCATTCCAAGAGCACTCCCGAGTTTAAAAAAAAATCAAACTCGTGGTAAGCACGGAGAATGAACGTAGCGGGTACGTCGGAGCTCGGGGACGTCTCTTAGTGCTAACGGCAGATACTCGGGAAGACTCGCTAACGGCAGGTAAGCACGGGAAGACTCGTGAAGATTTTTCAACGTGTTGAAAAATGTCCACGAGAGCCCCGAGTACCGATGAGTGGCCATTACCGTAAATCTCCGAGTTCGAATCAGGGCAAACTCGGGAGAGCTCTTGGAATGAACTCGCACCGTGGGACAGGGCTTTAAGTTACAAAGTAAAGCTAAAACAATCATATAGGATTGACACCTTGCAAGGATGTCTGAACAGTAAAATTCAAATATGAGAGACCGGTTTAATTATTTTATCAAATCTAACAATTGAAAACCAAATGTAAAACAGCCTAAGTAGCCACAGACTCCAATGAACAGAGGGTTTGGTGCTTTTGTGACATTTGCGTGCTGCTTGATATTATCCCACTTTCTCATCCACTCCCTACACGTTTACAGAGGCCAATTATAGCAACAAACCCGCACGTTTTGGAGATGTGGGAGGAAACCGGAGCACCCAGAGGAAACCCACGCGGTCACATGGAGAACTCGCACCTCCAGATTCAGGGACAGTTTCTTCCCAGCGGAATATCTTTGATTGGATTTTACTGGCTTTAAGTTGCACTAAACGTTATCACGTTATTCCCTCTATCGTGTATCTGCACACAGTGGGCGGCCAGATTGCAATCACGTATTGTCTTTCTGCTGACAAAAGATTTTCACTGCACCTTGGTACACGTAACAATAAACTAAACTAAACTAAACAAAAAAAAAGAACGTGCAAACTCCACTCAGGCAGCACCCGAGGTCGGGATCGAACCCGGGTCTCCGGCGCTGTGAGGCAGCGGCTTTACTGGCCACCCTGTATTGTCAAGCTAATCACGTCAGCCCGTGCATTACAATATTGTATTTTGTTATGAATTATTCTGTCACTCTTCCACTTTAAACTAAAACCTATTACATGAACGAGCGTCATGTGTCGAAGTGAATTTAACCAAAGTGAAAATCCTTAATTACGTTGGAATGGTGCATAATGCTATTGAGGCTGCAATTCCATTTTGTGGTTATGATTAAATTAGACAAATATTTCTCCCTGGATGTAATCCAAAGCTTCAAATCCTTCATTCAGATTGCAAATCTCAACCTCGAGTCCTTGTATAACAGGGCTAAAGCACCATGCAAAGTGCATCCTGTTCGAAACGCATGACTAAGTCACAATTACAGACATTTTAGATTGTCATAGGTCCGACCAAGACCTCAACGGTGGGACAGGCGGAGGACGGTGGCTGACCTTAGTGGAGCGTCACAACGGCTGGGAAGGCGGATGAAGGCTGCAGCAGAAAAGGGTCTCCGGTCTTCTTGGACTCCATGCCACTGGATCCCGACCCAGATCTGTCAAGGACCGTGGGGTGGCTGTCTGTGCACCGGTCTCCCCACGTTAAACATAGTCACGCACGGGCGTCCTCCATGTAGGGACTAGCAGCACCCTGGAGACACCCATGGTCAGCCATGACCGAAGGGGGCCTAAGAGATTGACATCATGGCTGAGGAAGGGTCTCAACCCGAAATATCACCTAATCCTTTCCTCCAGAGATGCTGCCTGACCCGCTGAGTTACTCCAGCTTTTTTGTGTCTATCTGTAGCTGTATCACTACTTACATCTAGACAACAGTTTCGAGCGGCACGGTGGCGCAGCGGTGGAATTGCAGCCTCGCAGCGCCAGAGACCCGGGTTTGATCCTCCCTACGGGTGTTGGCTGTACGGAGTTTGCACGTTCTCCCCATGACCTTGTGGGCTTTCTCCGGGTGCACCGGTTTGCTCCCACACTCCAAAGAAGTGCAGGTTTGCAGGTTAATTGGCTTTGGTAACAGTATAGTAAATTGTCCCTAGCGTGTAGGGATAGCGTTATTGTACAGGGTGACCACTGGTCGGCCTGGACTCGGTGGGCCGAAGGGCCTGTTTCCCCCGCTGCATCTCTGACGGTTAAAGTAAAGTCTAGAGACTCAAAGTGGAATGGGCACTCGGAGGGACACAAGAACAGAAATGATGTGTCTTTGAATTTGGATTCTTTCAATGAAAGCAAAATCTGCCAATAGTGTTAAAGTTTAAATATTCCTGTGTTGTTCTCTTCCTATGGCAAACTATTTTTCATTTTCCAGCTGTGAATATGTACTCTATACTTCTTGCGAAGGCAAGACAATAACCATTAGAATTCAAGGCTAAATGATTTTCTGTATAGAGTGCATTTGATGGTGGCTAATTGTTCGTTTTGTGCTAATGTCGGGCCTACTCAAGCTGAAGGTCTCCGGCAGCTTATTTTTAAGAAATACAGTAAACAGGACGGGGCGGCAGGTGGGCGCAGCGGTAGAGTCGCTGCCTCACAGCGTCAGAGACCCGGGTTCGATCCTGACTACGGGCGCTGTCTGTACGGAGTTTGTGCGTTCTCCCCGTGACCTGCGTGGGTTTTCTCCGGGTGCTCCGGTTTCCTCCCACGCTCCAAAGACGCGCAGGTTTGTAGGTTAATTGGCTTTGTTGTTATTGTAAATTGCGCCCAAAGTATGTGTAGGATAGCGTTAATGTGCGGGAATCGCCGGTCGGTGCGGACTCGGTGGGCCGAAGGGCCTGTTTCCGCACTGCATCTCCAAACTAAACTAAACTAAAGAGGCGTTGGTGTTCAGCTTGGTTTCCAACCTCTCGTTCGTGTGCTCTGGAGTCTTGGCCTCTCCCCCTTCCCTCCATGACTCTCTGACACGAGCAGAACTGAGGTCAAAGCCAACACCTGCTGAAACAAGATCGCGGAGGCAACAACTATCTGCACAATACTAATGGAGATCACCCCTTAACGTGCCAGCTAAATCATGTACAATTTAAGGAGAAGTCAAAATGCATATTTAAATTCTGTGTCTTTGAAAAGCTGAATTAAATGCTCCATCTTGTACAGACAAATCCACGCATAACGCTTGGCCTCAATCTAGCAGAGCCACAGGTCTATGGTGTGGGCGGCCGTTTATATCTCAACCTTGCGTAATTATATTAAATTAAAGCAGTTTAGCTCCTGGCGGCACGGTGGCGCAGAGGGTGGAGACGCTGCCTCACAGCGCCAGAGGCCCGGGTTCCATCCCGACCACGGGTGCTGTCTGCACAGAGTTTGCACGCTCTTCTTTCCTCCCACATCCCAAAGACGTGCTGCTCTTTTGTAGATTCATTGTAGCCTCGGCAAATTACCCCTAGTGTGTACAATCAGAGAGTCACTCACACCACTGCTTGATCAATGGTGTTTTATCATTAATGTTTTATTATTATTAATGTTTAGTGTTTTCTGAGCCATTCGTAACTGTCACTGTATGTCATGTTGTTTACTTGTGGGCGGAGCACCAATGCAAATTCCTCGTATGTGAATACTTGGCCAATAAACTTACTAACTTACTTACAGAGTAGGCTGGGTCTCTAGTCCATGGAACGCAGGAGGATGAGGGGTGATCTTATAGAGGTGTACAAAATCGTGAGAGGTATAGATTGGGTAGATGCACTTTACCCTTTACCCAGAGTAGGGGAATCGAGGACCAGAGAACATAGGTTCAAGGTGAAGGGGAAAAGATTTAATAGGAATCCGAGGGGTAACTTTTTCACACAAAGGGTGGTGGGTGTATGGAACAAGCTGCCAGAGGAGGTAGTTGAGGCTGGGACTATCCCATTGTTTAAGAAACAGTTGGACAGGTACAATGGATAGGACAGGTTTGGAGGGATATTGACCAAGCGCAGGCAAGTGGGACTAGTGTAGCTGGGACATTGTTGGCGAGTTGGGCTGAAGGGCCTGTTTCCACACTGTATCACTCTATGACTCTATGGCTCTACACAGGCCAATGCCACACTAACATGCCCCATCTACACTTGCCCCACCTGCCTGTGTTTGGCCCTTATCCCTCTAAACCTTCCCTTTCCATGTACCTGTCGGATGGTATTTTAAGCGGTTATCGTACCTTCCTCAACTACCTCCTCTGGCAGCTCCTTCCGTAAGGAGAGAGTGGATGCCTAAGTGGGATAACGTAGCATTAGTGGGAACGGGTGATCGCTGGTCAGTGTAGCCTCGGTGGGCCGTGGGGCCTATTTCCACGCACTGTCTCTGAACTACAGCGGTCGATATTCTCCCGTGACATCCCTCTCAAAGGCCCTCCACCAACAGACCCAGCCACGACCGCTAACTTCACTCCCGTCATCCCAGGCTGCTTCTTTAACCGCCTTTAGTACAACTTGCTGCACTGACACAAACACATCGCAGAGAGTTGAGGACGCGGCCCGGACCGTCACACAAACCAACCGTCCCCTTCCATCGACTCCATCTACACCTCACGCTGCCTCGGCAAGGCCAGCAGCATCATCAAGGACCAGTCGCACCCCGGTCACCTCCTCTTCTCCCCTCTCCCATCGGGCAAGAGGTGCAGAAGTGTGAAAACAAACGCACGCCTCCAGATTCAGGGACAGTTCCTTCCCAGCTGTGATCAGGCAACTGAACCGTCCAGTAGTCACCAACTAGAGAGCAGTGCGGACCTCCCATCTACCTCATTGGAGACCCTCGGTCTATCTTTGTAGACAATAGGTGCAGGAGTAGGCCATTCGGCCCTTCGAGCCAGCACCGCCATTCAATGTGATCATGGCTGATCATCCCCAATCAGTGCCCCGTTCCTGCCTTCTCCCCATATCCCCTGACTCCACTATTTTTAAGAGCCCTATCTAGCTCTCTCTTGAAAGCATCCAGAGAACCTGCCTCCACCGCCCTCTGAGGCAGAGAATTCCACAGACATAGAAACATAGAAACATAGAAATTAGGTGCAGGAGTAGGCCATTCAGCCCTTCGAGCCTGCACCGCCATTCAATATGATCATGGCTGATCATCCAACTCAGTATCCCGTACCTGCCTTCTCTCCATACCCTCTGATCCCCTTAGCCACAAGGGCCACATCCAACTCACTCTTAAATATAGCCAATGAACTGGCCTCAACTACCCTCTGTGGCAGAGAGTTCCATAGACTCACCACTCTCTGTGTGAAAAAAGTCTTTCTCATCTCGGTCTTAAAGGATTTCCCCCTTATCCTTAAGCTGTGACCCCTTGTCCTGGACTTCCCCAACATCGGGAACAATCTTCCTGCATCTAGCCTGTCCAACCCCTTAAGAATTTTGTAAGTTTCTATAAGATCCCCTCTTAATCTCCTAAATTCCAGAGAGTATAAACCGAGTCTATCCAGTCTTTCTTCATAAGACAGTCCTGACATCCCAGGAATCAGTCTGGTGAACCTTCTCTGCACTCCCTCTATGGCAATAATGTCCTTCCTCAGATTTGGAGACCAAAACTGCATACGCAATACTCCAGGTGTGGTCTCACCAAGACCCTGTACAACTGAAGTAGAACCTCCCTGCTCCTGTACTCACCACTCTCTGTGAGAAAAAGTGTTTCCTCATCTCCGTTCTAAGTGGCTTACCCCTTATTCTTAAACTGTGGCCCCTGGTTCTGGACTCCCCCCAAACATCGGGAACTTTAATTGGACTTCACCTGCACTCATCATTATTCCCTTTATCTTGCCTCTGTACACTGTGGATGGCCCGATTGTGGTCATGTGTAGTCTTTCCACTGACTGGAGAGCGCACAACAAAACAAGCTTTCCAATATACCTCAGTCCCCGTGACAACAAACAAAACTGCTGTGAGGGTAAAGGAACCACAGACGCTGGTTTAAACCGTAGATAGACACAAAATGCTGGAGTAACTCAGCGGGACCGGCAGCGTCTCTGGGGAGAAGGAACGGGCGACGTTTCGGGTCGAGACCCTTCTTCAGACCTTTGCTGGGGTGGATATACTGCGGATGACCTCAACACGCCCCTGGAGGGAGATAGAGGGAGGAACAGCGGGGGAATAGCAACACCTTCAGAAAGGTGCAGCCCCTTTGGTAGAGGCGAGTGAAGTGTTTCTCTGGAGAACGGTTTAAACTTTATACGCTTTGAGGCCGTGTGGGAATCCGACCCGATATTGCACCGTGGGCATTTCCAGCCCAGAATTAATACAAGTTCGCCTTCAAGCTTGAGAAGGATCTTCTCACGGAATGGCATTCCACCCACAGCTCCAACTTTGGAGATGACAGCTTTTTATTTTAATTGGATTTCTACCGGCAAAGGGGGCCAATGGAATTGAGGTGAGACTTTCTGTGTTAACAATGCTTGAGACGTGGGCAGCAGTGGTTCCATGCCGATATAATATCTTTACATCAAGGAACTTGAGCGATGAAGAAGGAAATAATATAATGGGTTGGAGATGGCCCTTGACAGTGCTTTAGTTAAAGGTATTGCACTGAAGTTTGAGACTGTTACCCTGGCCATTAAAAGTGCCATGTTAAACTCTCTGGCAACTGAACCATCCGACCACAACTAGAGATCAGTCCTGAACTACTATCTCCCTCATTGGAGACCCTCGGACTATCGTTGATCGGACTGGCTTTACCTTGCACTGAACGTTATTCCCTTATCATGGTAGACAAAAATGCTGGAGGAACTCAGCGGGTGAGGCAGCATCTATGGAGCGAAGGAAATAGGTTGACGTTTTGGGTCGAGACCCTTCTTCACACTTCACCTATACCTTCGCTCCGTAGATGCTGCCTCACCCGCTGAGTTCCTCCAGCACTTTTGTCTACCTTCGATTTTTCCAGCATCTGCAGTTCTTTCCCAAACATTCCCTTACCGTGTATCTGTACACTATGAATGGCTCGATTGCAATCGTGTTTTGTCTTTCTGCCGGCTGGTTAGCACGCGCCAAAAGGCCTTTCACTGTAGCTCGCTACACGTGAGAATAAATCAATCTGAACCTGTGGAGTTAAGGGTTGCTCTTGCTCGAGACAAAGTTCTGGAGCAACTCAGCGGGTCAGGCTGCATCTCTGGAGAGACTCTGGAGAGTCTTCGGGTCTTAACCTTCCTTTCTTCAAGTTGATAAATGGGGAGGATGGGTGGGGGGAGAGGACCTGGAGGTGGGCGAAGGGCCAGGGCCAGCAACAGGTTTGCCCTTGGCCAACACTGAAATCCAAAATTCATGAATTTTGAAGGTTCTTTGCCAAATGCACACCAGTCAGCTGTCAAGAGAATCCCCGCAATAACGCTAAACCTTCATTTCATGAAGCCTTTGATTTCTATCTTTAAAATATTGTGACTTAAAAGCTGAAGCAGCGGAAACAAAGACATATTAGTGCGTGCTGCTGTCTGAATAAGACAGCAGAATATACAGCATTTGCAGGAAGAGTTTACATTTTGGATTATTAATGATCATTTTCGTCTGATATATCGTGCCCCGCTGAAGCAGCTTGGATGTTTTACTGTGTTGAAGGTACGATAATTTAGTTTTGTTTAGTTGCAGACACAGTGTGGAAGCAGGCCCTTCGGCCCACGGAGTCCAAGCCTGCCCATCAGTCATCCAGACACCAGGTCTATCTGTCACACGCTGGGGACAATTTACAGAAGGCCAATTAACTTTCAAACCTGCACGTCTTTGGAATGTGGGAGGAAAGCGGGGCACCCGGAGAAAACCCACGTGGTCACAGGGAGAACGTGCAAACTCCATACAGACAGCACCCGTAGTCAGGATCGAACCCTACTTGAGACTACAGTCTCGTCTAATTGTAGTTCAGAGTAGTCTCGACAACCCGAATGGCCTCTTTTTGTTTCCAAGTTCCTGGTTCCCAAGTTCCAAATAACCACAACACTAAACTGCTTGTCCGTTAATTAGCGGCAGGGTGAGGCAGCGGTAGATTTGCTGCCTTACAACGCCAGAGACCCTGGTTCCATCCTGACCACGGGCATTGTCTGCACGGAGTTCGTAAGTTCTCCCAGTGACTGCGTGGGTTTTCTCAGCGTGCTCCAGTTTCCTCCTGCTTTCCAAAGTCGTACAATTAATGGGCTTCTGTAAAACTATCCATGGTGTTTTGGATAGAACTAGTGTGTGGGGCAATCACTGGTCGGCACGGACCCGGTGGGCCTGTTTCCATGGTGCATCTCTAAACTAAACTAAACTAAACTAGCCTAAATGCCCCTTCTCTTTACAACATTAAACCATGGGCCAGTGGGTCGAAGGGCCTCTTTCTGTGCTGTCCGAAACATAGAAAATAGGTGCAGGAGGAGGCCACTCGGCCCTTCGAGCCAGCACCGCCATTCATTGTGAACATGGCTGATCGTCCCCTATCAATAACCCGTGCCTGCCTTCTCCCCATATCCCTTGACTCCACTAGCCCCTAGAGCTCTATCCAACTCTCTCTTAAATCCATCCAGTGATTTGGCCTCCACTGCCCTCTGTGGCAGGGAATTCCATAAATTCACAACTCTCTGGGTAAAAAAGTTTTTTCTCACCTCAGTCTTAAATGACGTCCCCTTTATTCTAAGACTGTGGCCCCTGGTTCTGGACTCACCCAACATTGGGAACATTTTTCCTGCATCTAGCTTGTCCAGTCCTTTTAGAATTTTATATGTTTCTATAAGATAACCCCTCATCCTTCTGAACTCCAGTGAATACAAGCCTAGTCTTTTCAATCTTTCCTCATATGACAGTCCCGCCATCCCAGGGATCAATCTGGTGAACCTACGCTGCACTGCCTCAATCACAAGGATGTCCTTCCTCAAATTAGGAGAGCAAAACTGTGCACAATACTCCAGATGTGGTCTCACCAGAGCCCCATACAACTGCAGAAGAACCTCTTTACTCCTGTACTGAAATCCTCTTGTTATGAAGGCCAACATTCCATTAGCTTTCTAGTCCGACTCTACAATGACCGACCAGCCAGCCGGCGTAATGGATGAAGATATTACCCAGAAAAGCAGGATATCGTGGTGTAGTTCACTGCATCGTTGACCCGCACGATTCCTAGATTGAAGATCCGACCACACAACACTGAACGTGACCGTTTCGGAGAACAAACATCCTTCCTCATGTGTCCAAAATGTAATGAGATCATGAAAATTCCTGTCATACACGACATGAGTCCTCAACTCTCTCTGCATCACTGGGCAACAGAACAGGTTCACCAGACGGCCAGGAACCTTTGCCGGCCAAAGGTGCTGTGCCTGAGCTATCGCATATTTCAAAATGCAAGCATCTTATCTTAGTTTTCAATATTAAAACATTGCACCTTCATTTCATTGCAGAAAGGGCAATGGGATTCTGACATGCGCCAAATTGGTGTGAGGATGAAAGTGTGAGGTAAGGACAAAAGAGGTGCAGAAAGTTCATAGGCTCTCGGAGCAGAATTAGGCCATGCAGCCCATCAAGTCTACTCCGCCATTCAATCATGGCTGATCTATCTCTCCCTCTCAACCCCATTCTCCTGCCTTCTCCCCATAGCCTCCGACACCCTTACTAATCGAGGATCTGTCAATCTCCGTATGAAAAATATCCACTGACTCGGCCTCCACAGCCTTCCGTGGCAATTAATTCCACAGATTCACCGCCCTCTGACTAAAGAAATCCCTCCTCAACTCCTGCATAAAGGAACATCCTTTTGATTCTGAGGACTGTGACCTCTAATCCTAGACTCTCCCACCAGTGGAAACATCCTCTCCGCATCCACTCTATCCTGGCCTTCCACTATTCGGCAAGTTTCAATGAGTTCCTCCCTCATTCTTCTAAACTCCAGCGAGTACAGGCCCAGTGCAGACGAACTCTCATCGTGGGTTAACCACATCCAGTTGATGGCGGACATAATGGAAAGTATAAAAACTCCTCAAGTTGAAGGGTCACAGTCTATGGTTGTAAATTAGAGTTACAAATTGTCCAGTAGGAGGCACTATCACAACCTTTAAGAAATAAATTGGTCAGGTACATGGATAGGACAAGTTTAGAGAGATATGGGCCCAACGCAAGCAGGTGGTTCTGTGCACATGGAGCATATCATCTACATACAAGTCGGTGTGGATAAGTTGGGCCTAAGGGCCTGTTTCCACGCTGTGGCTCCATTAGACAGTTCTCATACCACAGACACAATTCCCTATAACATCTCCCTCCCAACCTCTTCCATGAAGATTGCAATAAGCAAAATGCTTCTGTGTTCAGTGTAAGATTGCCTTTCCAGATTAGCAATATTTGTGATTCTGTCCCCTACCAAAGGGTAACCATGCGCTGGCACCATTAATAAAGTACTGCCATACTAGTCTTAAGAAATACAGCGCGGAACCTGGCCCTTCGGCCCACCGAGGCCATGCCGACCAGTGATCCCCATACACTAGCGCCATCATAAGGTCATCAGTGATAGGAGAAGAATTAGACCATTCGGCCCATCTAGTCTACTCCGCCATTTAACCATGGTGGATCTGTCTCTCCCCCCCCCCCCCCCCCAGCCCCATTCTCCTGCCTTCTCCCCATAACCCCTGACCCCCATACTATTCAACATAACTGCAAAGAGTAGGAGTAAACGGGTCCTTTTCACAATGGCAGGCAGTAACTAGTGGGGTACTGCAAGGCTCAGTGCTGGGACCCCAGCTATTTACAATATATATTAATGATCTGGATGAGGGAATTGAAGGCAATATCTCCAGGTTTGCGGATGACACTAAGCTGGGGGGCAGTGTTAGCTGTGAGGAGGATGCTAGGTGACTGCAAGGTGACTTGGATAGGTTGGGTGAGTGGGCAAATGCATGGCAGATGCAGTATAATGTGGATAAATGTGAGGTTATCCACTTTGGTGGCAAAAACAGGAAAGCAGACTATTATCTAAATGGTGGCCGATTAGGAAAAGGGGAGATTCAACGAGACCTGGGTGTCATGGTACACCAGTCATTGAAAGTAGGCATGCAGGTGCAGCAGGCTGTGAAGAAAACGAATGGTATGTTGGCATTCATAGCAAAAGGATTTGAGTATAGGAGCAGGGAGGTTCTACTTCAGTTATACAGGGTCTTGGTGAGACCACACCTGGAGTATTGCGTACAGTTCTGGTCTCCAAATCTGAGGAAGGACATTATTGCCATAGAGGGAGTACAGAGAAGGTTCACCAGACTGATTCCTGGGATGTCAGGACTGTCTTATGAAGAAAGACTGGATAGACTCGGTTTATACTCTCTAGAATTTAGGAGATTGAGAGTAGATCTTATAGAAACTTACAAAATTCTTAAGGGGTTGGACAGGCTAGATGCAGGAAGATTGTTCCCGATGTTGGGGAAGTCCAAGACAAGGGGTCACAGCTTAAGGATAAGGGGGAAATGTTTTAAGACCGAGATGAGAAAGTCTTTTTGCACACAGAGAGTGGTGAGTCTCTGGAATTCTCTGCCACAGAGGGAAGTTGAGGCCAGTTCATTGGCTATATTTAAGAGGGAGTTAGATGTGGCCCTTGTGGCTAAGGGGATCAGAGGGTATGGAGAGAAGGCAGGTACGGGATACTGAGTTGGATGATCAGCCATGATCATATTGAATGGCGGTGCAGGCTCGAAGGCCTACTCCTGCACCTACTTTCTATGTTTCTGTAACCGGTACTCTAACGTAGCAACAAACTCGTACTCTACCCTGCACACGAGGGACAATTTACAGAAGCCAATTCACGGACAAACCTGCACGCCTTTGTAATGGGGGAGGAAACCGGAGAGCCTGGAGAAAGCCCAGGCTGTCACGGGGAGAACGTACGAGCTCCGTGCAGACAGCACCCGTAGTCAGCATCGAACCCGGGTCTCTGGCACTGTGAGGCAGCGACTCTCCCGCTGCGCCACCGTGCCGCCCCTATGTTACTGCGCAATGCTCAGAACCGAGGGGCATTTACACTGTAACTCATTCCAGAGCTCAGAGACCACTGAGGCGTAAGTCCACAAAATGTCACCCGGGCAGCCAACTGGGCAATGGCCACAGACCAGAGATGCTCATCCCACTAACGCTGTGATAACTAGACCCCTGGCGGCCGATAGCTTACCAGAGGTGACCATCCGTATTATTGTCGCCATTGTGTCATCAGTGATACCCAGGAATATAAATCTATTGATTAGCCAGCAGCATCATCAAAGCCCAGTCGCACCCCGGTCACTCCCTCTTCTCCCCTCTCCCATCAGGCAAGAGGTACAGAAGTGAAAACGCACGCCTCCAGATTCATGGACAGCTTCTTCCCAGCTGTTATCAGGCAACTGAACCGTCCTAATCCACAACTAAAGAGCGGTCCTTAAGTCCCATCATTGGAGACTTTCGAACTGTCTTCACTGGCCTTTATCTTGCACGGAACGTTATACCCTTTATCCTGTATCTGTAAACTGTGGACAGCTCGATTGTAATCACGAATTGTCATCGGTGACTGGATAGCACTCAATAGTTCTAGCAGCGGGCGCGCTGTGGGCTTTAAGAGCTCCGACCACCGGCCTGCGGCCTATAAAACATCGTGAAGCCCCCGGTCTCCGGTAGGAAGCGGCCAATTCGGGACCTCCAAGCCCATCCGTCCGTCCTGACGCCTTTCGGAGTGTCCGTCCTGACGTCCGTCGGAGTTTTGGGCATCCCGACGAGAGGGCCTGTACGCCGGGCCGTCTGCAGCGGCGACTGCGGAGGGTTCATGACCCCGACCACGGGCGAACAAAGGAGGAGGACTGACAAAGTTCTTGCCTTGCACCAGAGTGAAGCATGGTGATGCCACTGTGGTGGATGTTCATGTTGTATTCTATTGTGTATTTTGTTCTTTTATGGCTGCATGGTAAATCAAATCCACTGTACCTTAATTGGCGCATGTGGCAATAAATGTGAACTTGAACCATATAAAAAAGCTTTTCACTGTACCTCGGAACACGTGACAAGAAACTAAACTAAACGACGTTGATGTGATGGGATTCTTGGAAGAACAGGGGTCAGCTTTCACTAATGGTGCTTAAATTTAAAGAGCGTTAAATTAAATTGCTAATCCATGTCAACCCACTTCCACTTTGAATTGAGGGTAAGAAATTAGTTCAACATATGCTGATCGCCTGGGCCTACCTGGACCTACCAGATCTCCCGGTTGCTAAACACTTTAATTCCCCTTCCCATTCCCACACAGACCTTTCTGTCCGAAGCTTCCCCCATTGTCAGAGGGAGGCTAAATGCAAATTGGAGGAACAGCATCTCATATTTCGCTTGGGCAGCTTACAGCCCAGTGGTATGATTATTGATTTCTCTAACTTCAAGTAACCCCGGCATTCCCCCTCTCTCTCCATCCCTCCCCCATCCTAGTCGCACCAGCTTCTCGTTCTCACCCAGCAAACAGCTAACAATGGCCCGTTTCCTTTATCATCGATACTTTTTTGTAAGTCTTTCATTCGTTTGGTCTATATCTCTACATCCTCATCTATATCTCTCGTTTCCGTTTCCCCTGACCCTCCGTCTCGACCCGAAACGTCGCCCATTCCCTCTCTCCAGAGATGTTGCCTGCCTTGGTGAGTTACTCCAGCAATTTGTGTCTATCTTCAATGTCACGATCTAAGATAGACACAGATTTAGAAATTGAGTTTGTGGTTTTCGCTAGCAGTCGGTGTTTGGTCGAAGCCTTTGCAACTTTGACAGGAGGTAGGACACCTTCTGCGATTAATGAGAGAGTGGGGCTGCCAAGGCTGTGGGCAGAGAATGTGATTAACAGCAAGTGGGTGACAAGGTTAAAAGCAACAAAATATGGATTGCAATCCTCAAGCCAAGAAACTGTTACCATTTTGAGGGCAATGTTTGCTGTTCATTTTTTTCTTTGAAGATGAAAATATTGAAATATCCTATTTGATAGCATGAGTCATGAAGAGTTAAAGATGAATTAAAATGCTCAATTTACGAACAGCACAGTATTCTTTTTTTAACGTCAGACTACTGGTTTTGGGATATGAAATAAAAAATCTAAAAAATATTTAAGATGCGGGATTTGTGAAAAGCTTCTGAGGATCATCGTTTATTGTGGTTTAATGGAATATTTCACACAGGTTATGGTAAAGATTTGTGAGGCATCTGTAGTTGCTGCCTTCAGCGCCTGGGCAACCATCCTGTACGGGGTTTCTACCTTCTCCCTGTGACCACGTGGGTTTCCTCAGGGTGCTCTGGTTTGCTCCCTCCCTCCAAAAGCGTACAGGTTTTTAAACATAGAAAATAGGTGCAGGAGGAGGCCATTCGGCCCTTCGAGCCAGCACCGCCATTCACTGTGATCATGGCTGATCGTCCCCAATCAATAACCCGTGCCTGCCTTCTCCCCATATCACTTGATCCTACCGGCCCCTAGAGCTCTATCTCACTCTCTCTTAAATCCATCCAGTGATTTGGCCTCCACTGGCCTCTGCGGCAGGGAATTCCACAAATGGCAGGGAATTCCATAATTCCAAGGTTAGTTGGCTTTCATAAAATCGGTAAATTGCCCCCCCTAGTGCGTTCAGGACAGAGCTACTGCGCGGGGCAATCGCTGGCCGGCGGGACTCAGCGGGCCGAAGGGCGGGTTTCCACGCACCACCTCCAAGCTAAACTGGACCAACGGTATAAAAGAGGAAGCAAGGAACTGCAGATGCTGGTTTGCAAAGAAAAAAAAGTGCTGGAGTAACTCAGCGGGTCAGGCTGCATCTCTGGAGAACATGAACGGGTGACATTTCAGGTTGGGATACTTCTCCCGACTGCTGGCTTAGTCTGAAGCAGGGTCCCGACCCGAAACGTCACCTATCCAAGTTCTCCAGAGATGCTGCCTGGCCCGCTGAGTTGCTCCAGCACTCTGTGCATCTTTAAGACATATTAATGGGGCAGGAGCCTCTTATGAATGCTGTTACTTCAATTCCTTATTGGAAATGTCTGAGATCTTACACATTAGTGTTTTTATTAAATACAGTGCCGTGAGACAAAAGGTTTCAGTTCATTCTTGTCCGAGTGAAAAGCTTTGTTTTATATGCTATGCAAACCGATCAGATAATACCGGTTCATTTATAGATACAATAAGCTCAAACGCAAGTACAATACATAATTCTCCTTCAGTTAGTTAAGTTTTGACAAAACCCAAAGCCCACATCATATTTAAGTGGATGCAGCGAATTGTGGACACAGCCCAGGCCATCACACAAAAAACCAACCTCTCTTCCATTGACTCCATTTATCCCTCGCGCTGCCTTTTTCAAGGCCAGCAGTGCAATCAAGGACCACTCGCACCCCGGCCACTCCCTCGTCTCCCCTCTGCCATCAGGCAAATGGTACAGAAGGGTGCAAACGCACACCTCCAGATTCAGGAGCAGTTTCTTCCCAGCTGTTATCAGGCAACTGAACCATCCTACCAACAACGAGAGAGCGGTCCTGAGTTACTAACCACCTCATTGGTGACCCTGGGACTATCTTTAATCAGACTTGACAGGCTTTATCTTGCACTTAACGTTATTCACGTTACTCCCTTTATCATGTATCTGGACAGCTCGATTGTAATCCTGCATTGTCTTTCTGCTGAGTGGGTAGCGCGCAACAAAGGCTTTTTTTCCCCACCGTACCTCGGTGCACGTGACAATAAGCTTAAACCTAAATGAATATCTAAACACCAAGTCCGAACAAATCGGCAAGAATCAGAATGCCCGGAGAAACAAAGACAAGGAAAAATGTAGGAAGGGACTGCAGATGCCGGTTTAAACCGAGGATAGACGCACGCAAAAAGCTGGAGGAACTCAGCGACTCTGGCAGCATCTGTGGAGAAAAGGAATAAATACGTGGCGTTTTGGATCGAGACCCTTCTTCAGATTTTGAGAGTCAGGGGAACTGGAAACGAGAGAAATGAAATAGCTCGCTCTCTGGTAATGAAAGGGTTAATGTACAACCACGAGAAAAGACTGCAGTTAACGGTTATTCCTGTTACAGCCATCAAACATGTGAAAGACGTAACCGGCGTCGGTATAAAAGGACCGGAAGGTGCTTCAGCAATGGAAGAGAAACCTGAAAGAAAGGGAGCCACACAATAAGATCTTACCCTCCAGCTCGCTGTTAACACAATGGCCAATGCTATTAAGGCGGGGACGGGCGGCTAAATATTCCTGTAATACTCCAAAGGTTAGAGACGAAACACTAATCATCGAATCAACAGCTGTTTGCTCCCAGCTCCAACATCAATCGTGAGTCCTGTCGACAAGCTCTCGCTAGCACTGCGGACAAATGGGAGTGTCGATGCCGAGAACCTGGATCCCTGCAGTCTGCTTGCTATTCAGACGATCGCCTAATGCTGCTTTCAACTTGCCCAGAAAGCTTATGCCTTCTCGCGACATATGTGCTACTATCTACCTCGGACTATCTTTTTGATTGGACTTCACTGGCTTAATCTTGCACTAAACGCTACTCACATTGTTCCCTTTATTAGTTCGATCTAGCTCTTAGGGCTAACGGAATCAAGGGATGTGGGGAGAAAACAGGAATGGGGTACTGATTTTGGATGTTTAAGGAGGAACTGCAGATGCTGGAAAAATCGAAAATGCTGGAGAAACCCAGTGGGTGAGGCATCATCTGTGGAGCGAAGGAAAAGGCGACGTTTCGGGTCGAGTCTGAAGAAGGGTCTCCACCTGAAATGTCACCCATTCCTTCGCACCACAGATGCTGCCTCACCCGCTGAGTTTCGCCAGCATTTTTGTCTACCTACTGATTTTGGATGATCAGCCATGATCACATTGAATGGCGGTGCTGGCTCGAAGGGCCGAATGGTCTACTCCTTTGCCACGCGGAGAGTTGTGAGTCTGTGGAATTCTCTGCCTCAGCGGGCGGTGGAGGCCGGTTCTCTGGATGCTTTCAAGAGAGAGT